>JAQNBH010000008.1:34266559-34793847 GCA_028752905.1 Cladorhizidae sp. MBARI D1340-BT2
CAAGTGTGAGCCTCAGGGTCTCCAGGTGAGGACTACACAAGTGTGAGCCTCAGGGTCTCCAGGTGAGGACTACACAAGTGTGAGCCTCAGGGTATCCAGGTGAGGACTACACAAGTGTGAGCCTCAGGTGAGGACTACACAAGTGTGAGCCTCAGGTGAGGACTACACAAGTGTGAGCCTCAGGGTCTCCAGGTGAGGACTACACAAGTGTGAGCCTCAGGGTCTCCAGGTGAGGACTACACAAGTGTGAGCCTCAGGGTCTCCAGGTGAGGACTACACAAGTGTGAGCCTCAGGGTCTCCAGGTGAGGACTACACAAGTGTGAGCCTCAGGGTCTCCAGGTGAGGACTACACAAGCGTGAGCCTCAGGGTCTCCAGGTGAGGACTACACAAGTGTGAGCCTCGGGGTCTCCAGGTGGAGGACTACACAAGTGTGAGCCTCAGGGTCTCCAGGTGAGGACCACACAAGTGTGAGCCTCAGGGTCTCCAGGTGAGGACTACACAAGTGTGAGCCTCAGGGTCTCCAGGTGAGGACTACACAAGTGTGAGCCTCAGGGTCTCCAGGTGAGGACTACACAAGTGTGAGCCTCAGGGTCTCCAGGTGAGGACTACACAAGTGTGAGCCTCAGGGTCTCCAGGTGAGGACTACACAAGTGTGAGCCTCAGGGTCTCCAGGAGACTACACAAGTGTGAGCCTCAGGGTCTCCAGGTGAGGACTACACAAGTGTGAGCCTCAGGGTCTCCAGGTGAGGACCACACAAGTGTGAGCCTCAGGGTCTCCAGGTGAGGACCACACAAGTGTGAGCCTCAGGGTCTCCAGGTGAGGACTACACAAGTGTGAGCCTCAGGGTCTCCAGGTGAGGACTACACAAGTGTGAGCCTCAGGGTCTCCAGGTGAGGACACACAAGTGTGAGCCTCAGGGTCTCCAGGTGAGGACTACACAAGTGTGAGCCTCAGGGTCTCCAGGTGAGGACTACACAAGTGTGAGCCTCAGGGTCTCCAGGTGAGGACTACACAAGTGTGAGCCTCAGGGTCTCCAGGTGAGGACTACACAAGTGTGAGCCTCAGGGTCTCCAGGTGAGGACCACACAAGTGTGAGCCTCAGGGTCTCCAGGTGAGGACCACACAAGTGTGAGCCTCAGGGTCTCCAGGTGAGGACTACACAAGTGTGAGCCTCAGGGTCTCCAGGTGAGGACTACACAAGTGTGAGCCTCAGGGTCTCCAGGTGAGGACCACACAAGTGTGAGCCTCAGGGTCTCCAGGTGAGGACTACACAAGTGTGAGCCTCAGGGTCTCCAGGTGAGGACCACACAAGTGTGAGCCTCAGGGTCTCCAGGTGAGGACTACACAAGTGTGAGCCTCAGGGTCTCCAGGTGAGGACTACACAAGTGTGAGCCTCAGGGTCTCCAGGTGAGGACTACACAAGTGTGAGCCTCAGGGTCTCCAGGTGAGGACTACACAAGTGTGAGCCTCAGGGTCTCCAGGTGAGGGCTACACAAGTGTGAGCCTCAGGGTCTCCAGGTGAGGACCACACAAGTGTGAGCCTCAGGGTCTCCAGGTGAGGACCACACAAGTGTGAGCCTCAGGGTCTCCAGGTGAGGACTACACAAGTGTGAGCCTCAGGGTCTCCAGGTGAGGACTACACAAGTGTGAGCCTCAGGGTCTCCAGGTGAGGACTACACAAGTGTGAGCCTCAGGGTCTCCAGGTGAGGACTACACAAGTGTGAGCCTCAGGGTCTCCAGGTGAGGACTACACAAGTGTGAGCCTCAGGGTCTCCAGGTGAGGACTACACAAGTGTGAGCCTCAGGGTCTCCAGGAGACTACACAAGTGTGAGCCTCAGGGTCTCCAGGTGAGGACTACACAAGTGTGAGCCTCAGGGTCTCCAGGTAAGGACTACACAAGTGTGAGCCTCAGGGTCTCCAGGTGAGGACCACACAAGTGTGAGCCTCAGGGTCTCCAGGTGAGGACTACACAAGTGTGAGCCTCAGGGTCTCCAGGTGAGGGACTACACAAGTGTGAGCCTCAGGGTCTCCAGGTGAGGACTACACAAGTGTGAGCCTCAGGGTCTCCAGGTGAGGACTACACAAGTGTGAGCCTCAGGGTCTCCAGGTGAGGACTACACAAGTGTGAGCCTCAGGGTCTCCAGGTGAGGACTACACAAGTGTGAGCCTCAGGGTCTCCAGGTGAGGACTACACAAGTGTGAGCCTCAGGGTCTCCAGGTGAGGACTACACAAGTGTGAGCCTCAGGGTCTCCAGGTGAGGACTACACAAGTGTGAGCCTCAGGGTCTCCAGGTGAGGACTACACAAGTGTGAGCCTCAGGGTCTCCAGGTGAGGACACACAAGTGTGAGCCTCAGGGTCTCCAGGTGAGGACTACACAAGTGTGAGCCTCAGGGTCTCCAGGTGAGGACCACACAAGTGTGAGCCTCAGGGTCTCCAGGTGAGGACCACACAAGTGTGAGCCTCAGGGTCTCCAGGTGAGGACTACACAAGTGTGAGCCTCAGGGTCTCCAGGTGAGGACCACACAAGTGTGAGCCTCAGGGTCTCCAGGTGAGGACTACACAAGTGTGAGCCTCAGGGTCTCCAGGTGAGGACTACACAAGTGTGAGCCTCAGGGTCTCCAGGTGAGGACCACACAAGTGTGAGCCTCAGGGTCTCCAGGTGAGGGCTACACAAGTGTGAGCCTCAGGGTCTCCAGGTGAGGACTACACAAGTGTGAGCCTCAGGGTCTCCAGGTGAGGACCACACAAGTGTGAGCCTCAGGGTCTCCAGGTGAGGGACTACACAAGTGTGAGCCTCAGGGTCTCCAGGTGAGGACTACACAAGTGTGAGCCTCAGGGTCTCCAGGTGAGGACTACACAAGTGTGAGCCTCAGGGTCTCCAGGTGAGGACCACACAAGTGTGAGCCTCAGGGTCTCCAGGTGAGGACCACACAAGTGTGAGCCTCAGGGTCTCCAGGTGAGGACTACACAAGTGTGAGTCTCAGGGTCTCCAGGTGAGGACTACACAAGTGTGAGCCTCAGGGTCTCCAGGTGAGGAGGACTACACAAGTGTGAGCCTCAGGGTCTCCAGGTGAGGACTACACAAGTGTGAGCCTCAGGGTCTCCAGGACTACACAAGTGTGAGCCTCAGGGTCTCCAGGTGAGGACTACACAAGTGTGAGCCTCGGGGTCTCCAGGTGAGGACCACACAAGTGTGAGCCTCAGGGTCTCCAGGTGAGGACTACACAAGTGTGAGCCTCAGGGTCTCCAGGTGAGGACTACACAAGTGTGAGCCTCAGGGTCTCCAGGTGAGGACTACACAAGTGTGAGCCTCAGGGTCTCCAGGTGAGGACTACACAAGTGTGAGCCTCAGGGTCTCCAGGTGAGGACTACACAAGTGTGAGCCTCAGGGTCTCCAGGTGAGGACTACACAAGTGTGAGCCTCAGGGTCTCCAGGTGAGGACCACACAAGTGTGAGCCTCAGGGTCTCCAGGTGAGGACTACACAAGTGTGAGCCTCAGGGTCTCCAGGTGAGGACTACACAAGTGTGAGCCTCAGGGTCTCCAGGTGAGGACTACACAAGTGTGAGCCTCAGGGTCTCCAGGTGAGGACTACACAAGTGTGAGCCTCAGGGTCTCCAGGTGAGGACTACACAAGTGTGAGCCTCAGGGTCTCCAGGTGAGGACTACACAAGTGTGAGCCTCAGGGTCTCCAGGTGAGGACCACACAAGTGTGAGCCTCAGGGTCTCCAGGTGAGGACCACACAAGTGTGAGCCTCAGGGTCTCCAGGTGAGGACTACACAAGTGTGAGCCTCAGGGTCTCCAGGTGAGGACCACACAAGTGTGAGCCTCAGGGTCTCCAGGTGAGGACTACACAAGTGTGAGCCTCAGGGTCTCCAGGTGAGGACTACACAAGTGTGAGCCTCAGGGTCTCCAGGTGAGGACCACACAAGTGTGAGCCTCAGGGTCTCCAGGTGAGGACTACACAAGTGTGAGCCTCAGGGTCTCCAGGTGAGGACCACACAAGTGTGAGCCTCAGGGTCTCCAGGTGAGGACCACACAAGTGTGAGCCTCAGGGTCTCCAGGTGAGGACTACACAAGTGTGAGCCTCAGGGTCTCCAGGTGAGGACTACACAAGTGTGAGCCTCAGGGTCTCCAGGTGAGGACTACACAAGTGTGAGCCTCAGGGTCTCCAGGTGAGGACTACACAAGTGTGAGCCTCAGGGTCTCCAGGTGAGGACTACACAAGTGTGAGCCTCAGGGTCTCCAGGTGAGGACTACACAAGTGTGAGCCTCAGGGTCTCCAGGTGAGGACTACACAAGTGTGAGCCTCAGGGTCTCCAGGTGAGGACCACACAAGTGTGAGCCTCAGGGTCTCCAGGTGAGGACCACACAAGTGTGAGCCTCAGGGTCTCCAGGTGAGGACTACACAAGTGTGAGCCTCAGGGTCTCCAGGTGAGGACTACACAAGTGTGAGCCTCAGGGTCTCCAGGTGAGGACCACACAAGTGTGAGCCTCAGGGTCTCCAGGTGAGGACTACACAAGTGTGAGCCTCAGGGTCTCCAGGTGAGGACTACACAAGTGTGAGCCTCAGGGTCTCCAGGTGAGGACTACACAAGTGTGAGCCTCAGGGTCTCCAGGTGAGGACTACACAAGTGTGAGCCTCAGGGTCTCCAGGTGAGGACTACACAAATGTGAGCCTCAGGGTCTCCAGGTGAGGACTACACAAGTGTGAGCCTCAGGGTCTCCAGGTGAGGACTACACAAGTGTGAGCCTCAGGGTCTCCAGGTGAGGGACTACACAAGTGTGAGCCTCAGGGTCTCCAGGTGAGGACTACACAAGTGTGAGCCTCAGGGTCTCCAGGTGAGGACTACACAAGTGTGAGCCTCAGGGTCTCCAGGTGAGGACTACACAAGTGTGAGCCTCAGGGTCTCCAGGTGAGGACTACACAAGTGTGAGCCTCAGGGTCTCCAGGTGAGGACTACACAAGTGTGAGACTCAGGGTCTCCAGGTGAGGACTACACAAGTGTGAGCCTCAGGGTCTCCAGGTGAGGACTACACAAGTGTGAGCCTCAGGGTCTCCAGGTGAGGACTACACAAGTGTGAGCCTCAGGGTCTCCAGGTGAGGACTACACAAGTGTGAGCCTCAGGGTCTCCAGGTGAGGACTACACAAGTGTGGGCCTCAGGGTCTCCAGGTGAGGACTACACAAGTGTGAGGCTCAGGGTCTCCAGGTGAGGACTACACAAGTGTGAGCCTCAGGGTCTCCGGGTGAGGACTACACAAGTGTGAGCCTCAGGGTCTCCAGGTGAGGACTACACAAGTGTGGGCCTCAGGGTCTCCAGGTGAGGACTACACAAGTGTGAGCCTCAGGGTCTCCAGGTGAGGACTACACAGGTGTGAGCCTCAGGGTCTCCAGGTGAGGACTACACAAGTGTGAGCCTCAGGGTCTCCAGGTGAGGACTACACAAGTGTGAGCCTCAGGGTCTCCAGGTGAGGACCACACAAGTGTGAGCCTCAGGGTCTCCAGGTGAGGACTACACAAGTGTGAGCCTCAGGGTCTCCAGGTGAGGACTACACAAGTGTGAGCCTCAGGGTCTCCAGGTGAGGACTACACAAGTGTGAGCCTCAGGGTCTCCAGGTGAGGACTACACAAGTGTGAGCCTCAGGGTCTCCAGGTGAGGACTACACAAGTGTGAGCCTCAGGGTCTCCAGGTGAGGACTACACAAGTGTGAGCCTCAGGGTCTCCAGGTGAGGACTACACAAGTGTGAGCCTCAGGGTCTCCAGGTGAGGACTACACAAGTGTGAGCCTCAGGGTCTCCAGGTGAGGACTACACAAGTGTGAGCCTCAGGGTCTCCAGGTGAGGGACTACACAAGTGTGAGCCTCAGGGTCTCCAGGTGAGGACTACACAAGTGTGAGCCTCAGGGTCTCCAGGTGAGGACTACACAAGTGTGAGCCTCAGGGTCTCCAGGTGAGGACTACACAAGTGTGAGCCTCAGGGTCTCCAGGTGAGGACTACACAAGTGTGAGCCTCAGGGTCTCCAGGTGAGGACTACACAAGTGTGAGCCTCAGGGTCTCCAGGTGAGGACTACACAAGTGTGAGCCTCAGGGTCTCCAGGTGAGGACTACACAAGTGTGAGCCTCAGGGTCTCCAGGTGAGGACTACACAAGTGTGAGCCTCAGGGTCTCCAGGTGAGGACTACACAAGTGTGAGCCTCAGGGTCTCCAGGTGAGGACTACACAAGTGTGAGCCTCAGGGTCTCCAGGTGAGGACTACACAAGTGTGAGCCTCAGGGTCTCCAGGTGAGGACTACACAAGTGTGAGCCTCAGGGTCTCCAGGTGAGGACTACACAAGTGTGAGCCTCAGGGTCTCCAGGTGAGGACTACACAAGTGTGAGCCTCAGGGTCTCCAGGTGAGGACTACACAAGTGTGAGCCTCAGGGTCTCCAGGTGAGGACTACACAAGTGTGAGACTCAGGGTCTCCAGGTGAGGACTACACAAGTGTGAGCCTCAGGGTCTCCAGGTGAGGACTACACAAGTGTGAGCCTCAGGGTCTCCAGGTGAGGACTACACAAGTGTGAGCCTCAGGGTCTCCAGGTGAGGACTACACAAGTGTGAGCCTCAGGGTCTCCAGGTGAGGACTACACAAGTGTGGGCCTCAGGGTCTCCAGGTGAGGACTACACAAGTGTGAGGCTCAGGGTCTCCAGGTGAGGACTACACAAGTGTGAGCCTCAGGGTCTCCGGGTGAGGACTACACAAGTGTGAGCCTCAGGGTCTCCAGGTGAGGACTACACAAGTGTGGGCCTCAGGGTCTCCAGGTGAGGACTACACAAGTGTGAGCCTCAGGGTCTCCAGGTGAGGACTACACAGGTGTGAGCCTCAGGGTCTCCAGGTGAGGACTACACAAGTGTGAGCCTCAGGGTCTCCAGGTGAGGACTACACAAGTGTGAGCCTCAGGGTCTCCAGGTGAGGACCACACAAGTGTGAGCCTCAGGGTCTCCAGGTGAGGACTACACAAGTGTGAGCCTCAGGGTCTCCAGGTGAGGACTACACAAGTGTGAGCCTCAGGGTCTCCAGGTGAGGACCACACAAGTGTGAGCCTCAGGGTCTCCAGGTGAGGACTACACAAGTGTGAGCCTCAGGGTCTCCAGGTGAGGACTACACAAGTGTGAGCCTCAGGGTCTCCAGGTGAGGACCACACAAGTGTGAGCCTCAGGGTCTCCAGGTGAGGACTACACAAGTGTGAGCCTCAGGGTCTCCAGGTGAGGACTACACAAGTGTGAGCCTCAGGGTCTCCAGGTGAGGACTACACAAGTGTGAGCCTCAGGGTCTCCAGGTGAGGACTACACAAGTGTGAGCCTCAGGGTCTCCAGGTGAGGACTACACAAGTGTGAGCCTCAGGGTCTCCAGGTGAGGACTACACAAGTGTGAGCCTCAGGGTCTCCAGGTGAGGACTACACAAGTGTGAGCCTCAGGGTCTCCAGGTGAGGACTACACAAGTGTGAGCCTCAGGGTCTCCAGGTGAGGACTACACAAGTGTGAGCCTCAGGGTCTCCAGGTGAGGACTACACAAGTGTGAGCCTCAGGGTCTCCAGGTGAGGACTACACAAGTGTGAGCCTCAGGGTCTCCAGGTGAGGACTACACAAGTGTGAGCCTCAGGGTCTCCAGGTGAGGACTACACAAGTGTGAGACTCAGGGTCTCCAGGTGAGGACTACACAAGTGTGAGCCTCAGGGTCTCCAGGTGAGGACTACACAAGTGTGAGCCTCAGGGTCTCCAGGTGAGGACTACACAAGTGTGAGCCTCAGGGTCTCCAGGTGAGGACTACACAAGTGTGAGCCTCAGGGTCTCCAGGTGAGGACTACACAAGTGTGAGCCTCAGGGTCTCCAGGTGAGGACTACACAAGTGTGAGCCTCAGGGTCTCTAGGTGAGGACTACACAAGTGTGAGCCTCAGGGTCTCCAGGTGAGGACTACACAAGTGTGAGCCTCAGGGTCTCCAGGTGAGGACTACACAAGTGTGAGCCTCAGGGTCTCCAGGGCACTTGCTCGAACTTGTTCATTGTGTTGCACACTACACACACCAGCACGTGCCATGTCTTGTTGTTGGTGTTGACTGTACCCATGTAGGGTCAGCTACAGCATCCTTCAAGGACTTGGTAATAGTTGCACGGGAGAACTCCACCAACCAAACAGCAGATGTTTTGGTAGAGGATCAACTACAGTCTCCTTTGGACTTAGTAACAGTTGCCAACGAGTGAAAACTCCATAAACCAAACATCAAATCTGAGGCGGTCGTTTGTTCTGCTTATAATCTTATAACATGGCTCATGTGTTAGCCTGTGTTATCAATGATGGCTCATGTGTTAGCCTGTGTTATCAATGATGGCTCATGTGTTAGCCTGTGTTATCAATGATGGCTCATGTGTTAGCCTGTGTTATCAATGATGGCTCATGTGTTAGCCTGTGTTATCAATGATGGCTCATGTGTTAGCCTGTGTTATCAATGATGGCTCATGTGTTAGCCTGTGTTATCAATGATGGCTCATGTGTTAGCCTGTGTTATCAATGATGGCTCATGTGTTAGCCTGTGTTATCAATGATGGCTCATTTGTTAGCCTGTGTTATCAATGAACCATGTGTTAGCCTGTGTTATCAATGAACCATGTGTTAGCATGTGTTATCAATGAACCATGTGTTAGCATGTGTTATCAATGAAACATGTGTTAGCCTGTGTTATCAATGAACCATGTGTTAGCCTGTGTTATCAATGAACCATGTGTTAGCCTGTGTTATCAATGAACCATGTGTTAGCCTGTGTTATCAATGAACCATGTGTTAGCCTGTGTTATCAATGAACCATGTGTTAGCCTGTGTTATCAATGAACCATGTGTTAGCCTGTGTTATCAATGAACCATGTGTTAGCCTGTGTTATCAATGAACCATCAGCTCGTGTGTTAGACAGCAAGAATTTGATTCGTAAAACACAGGTAGATCTTGAAGTAGAAACAGGTAGATCTTGAAGTAGAAACAGGTAGATCTTGAAGTAGAAACAGGTAGATCTTGAAGTAGAAACAGGTAGATCTTGAAGTAGAAGCAGGCAGATCTTGAAGTAGAAACAGGTAGATCTTGTAGTAGAAACAGGTAGATCTTGAAGTAGAAACAGGTAGATCTTGAAGCAGAAACAGGTAGATCTTGAAGTAGAAACAGGTACAGATCTTGAAGTAGAAGCAGACAGATCTTGAAGTAGAAACAGGTAGATCTTGAAGTAGAAACAGGTAGATCTTGAAGTAGAAACAGGTAGATCTTGAGTAGAAACAGGTAGATCTTGAAGTAGAAGCAGGCAGATCTTGAAGTAGAAACAGGTAGATCTTGAAGTAGAAACAGGTAGATCTTGAAGTAGATCTTGAAGTAGAAACAGGTAGATCTTGAGGTAGAAACACAGGTAGATCTTGAAGTAGAAACAGGTAGATCTTGAAGTAGAAACAGGTAGATCTTGAAGTAGAAACAGGTAGATCTTGAAGTAGAAACAGGTAGATCTTGAAGTAGAAACAGGTAGATCTTGAAGTAGAAACACAGGTAGATCTTGAAGTAGAAACAGGTAGATCTTGAAGTAGAAACAGGTAGATCTTGAAGTAGAAGCAGGTAGATCTTGAAGTAGAAACAGGTAGATCTTGAAGTAGAAACAGGTAGATCTTGAAGTAGAAACAGGTAGATCTTGAAGTAGAAACAGGTAGATCTTGAAGCAGAAACAGGTAGATCTTGAAGTAGAAACAGGTAGATCTTGAAGTAGAAACAGGTAGATATTGAAGCAGAAACAGGTAGATCTTGAAGTAGAAACAGGTAGATCTTGAAGTAGAAGCAGGCAGATCTTGAAGCAGAAACAGGTAGATCTTGAAGTAGAAACAGGTAGATCTTGAAGTAGAAGAAGGTAGATCTTGAAGTAGAAACAGGTAGATCTTGAAGTAGAAACAGGTAGATCTTGGTAGAAACAGGTAGATCTTGAAGTAGAAACAGGTAGATCTTGAAGTAGAAACAGGTAGATCTTGAAGTAGAAACAGGTAGATCTTGAAGTAGAAACAGGTAGATCTTGAAGTAGAAACAGGTAGATCTTGAAGTAGAAACAGGTAGATCTTGAAGTAGAAACACAGGTAGATCTTGAAGTAGAAGCAGGCAGATCTTGAAGTAGAAACAGGTAGATCTTGAAGTAGAAACAGGTAGATCTTGAAGTAGAAACAGGTAGATCTTGAAGTAGAAACAGGTAGATCTTGAAGTAGAAACAGGTAGATCTTGAAGTAGAAACAGGTAGATCTTGAAGTAGAAACAGGTAGATCTTGAAGTAGAAACACAGGTAGATCTTGAAGTAGAAGCAGGCAGATCTTGAAGTAGAAACAGGTAGATCTTGAAGTAGAAACAGGTAGATCTTGAAGTAGAAACAGGTAGATCTTGAAGTAGAAACAGGTAGATCTTGAAGTAGAAACAGGTAGATCTTGAAGTAGAAACAGGTAGATCTTGAAGTAGAAACAGGTAGATCTTCAAGTAGAAACAGGTAGATCTTGAAGTAGAAACAGGCAGATCTTGAAGTGGAAACAGGTAGATCTTGAAGTAGAAACAGGTAGATCTTGAAGTAGAAACAGGTAGATCTTGAAGTAGAAACAGGTAGATCTTCAAGTAGAAACAGGTAGATCTTGAAGTAGAAACAGGCAGATCTTGAAGTGGAAACAGGTAGATCTTGAAGTAGAAACAGGTAGATCTTGAAGTAGAAACAGGTAGATCTTGAAGTAGAAACAGGTAGATCTTGAAGTAGAAACAGGTAGATCTTGAAGTAGAAACAGGTAGATCTTCAAGTAGAAACAGGTAGATCTTGAAGTAGAAACAGGCAGATCTTGAAGTGGAAACAGGTAGATCTTGAAGTAGAAACAGGTAGATCTTGAAGTAGAAACAGGTAGATCTTGAAGTAGAAACAGGTAGATCTTCAAGTAGAAACAGGTAGATCTTGAAGTAGAAACAGGCAGATCTTGAAGTGGAAACAGGTAGATCTTGAAGTAGAAACAGGTAGATCTTGAAGACAAACTTCATGATTTTTAAGGTGTTTAGGGGCTGCCAGTTCAATGCCTTCACACTCACACACATCCTTGAAGATGAATTTCAAGGTGGTCTTTTTTTAAACTTTCAATGTCTTTTTTTGTACTGTCAGTTAACTACGTTAGTGAAGGCTTCAAGGCACTTTGGAATCTTTTTGGATCTAATTTGGGCTGCATTTAATTAAAGGCTTGTCCACACTGCACAATAACTGGATGCGCATTGAGACACACTAGCTACCAAGAGAGTCTCAATGCGCGTCCAGTCACGACGTCGCGTCCACACTGACATGACAATAAACCAAACGCGCATAAAAACCACTCCAAGAAAACTGCACCCACGTCACGGAGTAGTCGCCTTTGCAATGGATACGGTGTTAGTTGTTGGATTTCTTCTGTTATGGACGAGATACCTACAGACGCGAAGGAACTGCAGAGGAGAAGGATTTATAAATAGAAAAAGGCAATACAGTAGACGGATGGCGCTCCATGAACTCCATAAAAGAAGGCTGCGGAGGTAAAATTTTCGAAGTCTATTTTAGCTATAGCTTGATCTTTGCCTGCCTATTTGATCAAGTGGCAATTTGATTGTGGCAATGATGGCTGGCTACCAGCATCCATCTGTGCGCCAGGTTTGGTGCAAGCCACGCAGTAAGCACTGGTGGGAATCAGCTACAACTTCATAGATGATTCTGTTTCTTTGTACTCCGTCGAGTAGCTCCTGGACACTGGCATGGCTCCACACACTGATCAGCGCTCTTGTTTCTTCATAGTTATAGCCTGCAGCCATATCGCCAGCGTGGTTTATCTTTTAACGCGCACCCGCGTAATTAATTTTACGCTTGGATTTGTTGCTCTGGCTCGACTCAAACCACCTATCGAGGTGGACTGGACCTAATGCGTCCAAGAAATCTAATTCGCATTCAGTGTGGACGCAACGAACGCGCATTCGTTGAGATCTAACGCGCATTCAGTGTGCAGAGGCCTTTAAGAGAATGACGAGAGCTTTAATTGAAATATGAGCTGGGATTTGCGGTCGCCAATTTGAAATAAGGGTCAAACTAATGTTGGGAGTATAATGCTTGCAGCCCTACTCGTGTGTGATGGTTGACAGGGACACAGACTCACCTTGTGGCATTCTGTTTCGGATATTCTCGTGGAGTTTGAGAGCTGCAAATTCTGAAGCTCTGTGACCAGCATGTCCATCATAGACACCATAATAGGCCACCCTCGAGCTGATCACACACACACAACACACACACACACACAACACACACACACACACACACACACACCATAATAAGCCACCCGCGAGCTGATCACACACACACAACTATCCTTGGCGTGGTAGACCCTCCACCATTCATGGCATGATCCTGCACTGGTACATGATTACTGTGAAGCTCCTCGAGTGTTTTGGCTCAGCCTCTTCTGCTCGATTTTACTACTTATTCACATTAGCCCTTGACAACCAAACTCAGAGAAATGACAACTTCCTGGGGCTAGACCCCCCCCCCCCCCCCGCCCCTCCCTCCTCCCCCCTCCTGCATGAAACACTGACAATAAGTAACAACAACAATACACTCAACACTGGAGAGGTGTGCACTCAACACTGGAGAGGTGTGGGAGCATGTACACTCAACACTGGAGAGGTGTGCACTCAACACTGGAGAGGTGTGGGAGCATGTACACTCAACACTGGAGAGGTGTGCACTCAACACTGGAGAGGTGTGGGAGCATGTACACCCAACACTGGAGAGGTGTGGGAGCATGTGCACTCCACACTGGAGAGGTGTGCACTCAACACTGGAGAGGTGTGGGAGCATGTGCACTCAACACTGGAGAGGTGTGCACTCAACACTGGAGAGGTGTGGGAGCATGTACACTCAACACTGGAGAGGTGTGCACTCAACACTGGAGAGGTGTGGGAGCATGTGCACTCAACACTGGAGAGGTGTGCACTCAACACTGGAGAGGTGTGCACTCAACACTGGAGAGGTGTGGGAGCATGTACACTCAACACTGGAGAGGTGTGGGAACATGTACACTCAACACTGGAGAGGTGTGCACTCAACACTGGAGTGGTGTGCACTCAACACTGGAGAGGTGTGGGAGCATGTACACTCAACACTGGAGAGGTGTGCACTCAACACTGGAGAGGTGTGCACTCAACACTGGAGAGGTGTGCACTCAACACTGGAGAGGTGTGTACTCAACACTGGAGAGGTGTGCACTCAACACTGGAGAGGTGTGGGAGCATGTGCACTCAACACTGGAGCGGTGTGCACTCAGCACTGGAGAGGTGTGGGAGCATGTGCACTCAACACTGGAGAGGTGTGCACTCAACACTGGAGAGGTGTGGGGCATGTACACTCAACACTGGAGAGGTGTGCACTCAACACTGGAGAGGTGTGGGAGCATGTACACTCAACACTGGAGAGGTGTGCACTCAACACTGGAGAGGTGTGGGAGCATGTGCACTCAACACTGGAGAGGTGTGGGAGCATGTGCACTCAACACTGGAGAGGTGTGCACTCAACACTGGAGAGGTGTGGGAGCATGTACACTCAACACTGGAGAGGTGTGGGAACATGTACACTCAACACTGGAGAGGTGTGCACTCAACACTGGAGTGGTGTGCACTCAACACTGGAGAGGTGTGGGAGCATGTACACTCAACACTGGAGAGGTGTGCACTCAACACTGGAGAGGTGTGCACTCAACACTGGAGAGGTGTGCACTCAACACTGGAGAGGTGTGTACTCAACACTGGAGAGGTGTGCACTCAACACTGGAGAGGTGTGGGAGCATGTGCACTCAACACTGGAGAGGTGTGCACTCAGCACTGGAGAGGTGTGGGAGCATGTGCACTCAACACTGGAGAGGTGTGCACTCAACACTGGAGAGGTGTGGGGCATGTACACTCAACACTGGAGAGGTGTGCACTCAACACTGTAGAGGTGTGGGAGCATGTGCACTCAATACTGGAGAGGTGTGGGAGCATGTACACTCAACACTGGAGAGGTGTGCACTCAACACTGGAGAGGTGTGGGAGCATGTGCACTCAACACTGGAGAGGTGTGCACTCAACACTGGAGAGGTGTGGGAGCATGTGCACTCAACACTGGAGAGGTGTGCACTCAACACTGGAGAGGTGTGGGAGCATGTGCACTCAACACTGGAGAGGTGTGGGAGCATGTGCACTCAACACTGGAGAGGTGTGCACTCAACACTGGAGAGGTGTGGGAGCATGTGCACTCAACACTGGAGAGGTGTGCACTCAACACTGGAGAGGTGTGGGAGCATGTGCACTCAACACTGGAGAGGTGTGGGAGCATGTGCACTCAACACTGGAGAGGTGTGCACTCAACACTGGAGAGGTGTGGGAGCATGTGCACTCAACACTGGAGAGGTGTGGGAGCATGTGCACTCAACACTGGAGAGGTGTGCACTCAACACTGGAGAGGTGTGGGAGCATGTGCACTCAACACTGGAGAGGTGTGGGAGCATGTGCACTCAACACTGGAGAGGTGTGCACTCAACACTGGAGAGGTGTGGGAGCATGTAGCTGTGTCACATGAATACTTTGACACACACCATAATCTGGGGGTAAGTTTCACCCACACCCTCCCTACAAACTGACACCTGCTTCCGTGGACTTACCAACCCTCAAACCAACGTGAGGGGGAGATTGGCTGCATAGTTGTGGAGCCCAGAATAAGTTCTAAAGTAAGGTGAAGGGGATTCTAGGGCAGGAATGTTCTATGGCTAGGAATGCTCTACAGATAGGAATGTTCTATGGGAATGTTCTAGGGCTAGGAATGTTCTAGGGCTCTAGGGCTAGGAATGCTCTAGGGCTAGGACACTGCTCTAGGGCTAGGAGTGCTCTAGGGATAGGAATGCTCTAAGGCTAGGAATGTTCTAGGGCTAGGAATGTTCTAGGGCTAGGAATGTTCTAGGGCTAGGAATGTTCTTAGGAATGTTCTAGGGAGGCCACGGCAAGGGGTACGTATTCTAGGACTGGGAGCTCACTGGAATGGAACGAGAACAATCAGAAAAGCCGTAGCAGAATGGAGCAGCACAAAGGTGGCACTTACATGCTGTTTGGGAGTTGCTCGAACTGTGGGGTGAAGTCGTCAATCATGAGGTGGGCATCTTGCATGTCCTCCCTCTCACCTCTTCGTTCGCCATGGTAACCCTTCAGAGAAAACTTGAAACTTTCTGGAATACACACATAGGGGAAAAAATCACTGCAGTCACATGAAACGGCCCTGGTCGTCCCCTGTGAAATAAAGCCACCGGGCACATCTACATCACAACCACATGGCATGGGCCATGGCAGAAAGATGCACCTTTTGCTCTGAGGAGGTTGTGGACAAACAAAACCTCACCTTTTTAGACATCCACAGCACCACCCTGAATAGCCTACGATAACCACCTCCCTCTCCACCAGTCAACAAGGCTTGTTTAATAACACCTGGCCAGTGGTTCAGACCGGCCAACAAGAGGAGCTGTCCGCACGCACTGTCTGGATACTTCAACTTGGAAAAGTTGTCATTTAAAAAAAATGTAAAAAAATCAAGTGACCTCTGCATGACCTTGCAAAGCAGCCCCCTAGTTTCCTGCTTGCCTGCCCCCCCCCCCCACCCCCAGGCTTGCAGCGAAACTTGTTACTTGTTGTTGTTATGCTTCCATCTCTATGCCAACAGACTCCCTCACCAGCACACTCCAGGAATGCCGTCTCAAAAGCATCTTTAGCATGAGTTTGTGGGATTATTACTCGAAAACAACATTGCATCACTTCCTGTAGTATATATACTAGACAGCCGTAACCATAACTCCTATATCAAATAATATCATTGCATCACTTCCTGTTCCTGCAGTATACTAGACAGCCGTAACCATAACTCCTATATCAAATAATATCATTGCATCACTTCCTGTAGTATACTAGACAACCGTCCTCTATCAAATAATATCATTGCATCACTTCCTGTAGTATACTAGACAACCGTCCTATATCAAATAATAATCACTGCATCACTTCCTGTAGTATACTAGACAACCATCCTCTATCAAATAATAATCATTGCATCACTTCCTGTAGTGTACTAGACAACCGTCCTCTATCAAATAATAATCATTGCATCACTTCCTGTAGTATACTAGACAACCGTCCTCTATCAAATAATATCATTGCATCACTTCCTGTCATCTACTAGACAACCTGTCAATGTGCATGCACAAGATCCAGAAACACCTTACGCTTTCTTTGTTTGGAGGGCACACACTCCGTCAGAGCGTCAGAATTGCTTGCTGCTCTCTTGCCCAGCAGGCCACCACGTTTTGCCAGTTCTTTCTCATCAGGAAGTCCACCAAACAGGGAAAGGACAGGAGCTGCAATTATCATCATTTTGCAGTATGGAGCAGACTCATCTATTTAGCTCAAGTATATACTTACAGGGTTCATCTAGAATTTTTTTTAAGGGGTGGGGGGAGTATGAACAGGGGGGAGCATGAACAAGATCATTATCTTGGTCCGCCCACTTTGAGACCACACCCCATAAATTGGGTGGACCACAAGAGTGATGTTCCCTCTGAAGAAACCTTGGAGGTTTTCAAGATTAACCCTCTCATTGGTGGTGGACAATAAATACACACAGACCAAGTGAAGAAAATATGCTTTGCTAGCTCAGCAATAGTTCAAAGTTTCCAGCGACCATAGCATAATATGTGACCAACATTGTAGTTAGTGTTCGTTGCCATAGCAATGAACCACAAAACCACAAAGAGGTCAATCTCATTTGAACTTGCTCCTTGGCCAATGATAATAAAAGCTGACCAATATCTCTTGGACGTAAGCAATAGGCTAGCAACAACAAGAAGCTGGTAAAGCTTGACCAACTGCCCAATCCACAGCTTTATCCATTAAACCAAAGTTTAATTATTTTTTTTGCTTAGTTAATATTTTTTCCTCCAAACCGTCAGCTCAAGTGAGAGCACTAGGCTTGATCAAAGATAGGTCAGGCTCCGAGGTTACTCTGCCCAGCGATAGAAGTGCTTCAGAACCAGTCTGGCAAATGCTATCACCTTCTACGTCACTACTTTCACCTTTCACCCTCAGTGAGTCCGAAGTCGTCGTCCATAACCCGAGAAAGCACTTCCTCAAGGTTAGTCAACTGGACATCTTGACCGCTTTGAATGAAATAGCTGCTGAATGGTCATTCAACTTCCCCCCCCCCCCCCCCCCCGTCCCCCACTAGTGACCGTAAGACCTTCATACAGTAGGCATGCAATAGAAGAAATTAACTAATTTTTGACTGTCAATTATACTCTTACAGGTGAGTGGGTTAAAATAGCTGTATTGCTTGCTAATAATAATATAACCATCTGATTAGGATCTGCCTGTGGAGACCTTTGTATATATCTCATGACATCTAATAGCCACCCCATGACATCTAGTATAGCCACCCCATGACATCTAGTATAGCCACCCCATGGCATCTAGCATAGCCACCCCATGACATCTAGTATAGCCACCCCATGACATCTAATAGCCACCCCATGACATCTAGTATAGCCACCCCATGACATCTAATAGCCACCCCATGACATCTAGTATAGCCACCCCATGACATCTAATAGCCACCCCATGACATCTAGTATAGCCACCCCATGGCATCTAATAGCCACCCCATGACATCTAGTATAGCCACCCCATGACATCTAGCATAGCCACCCATGACATCTAGTATAGCCACCCCATGGCATCTAGCATAGCCACCCCATGACATCTAATAGCCACCCCATGACATCTAGTATAGCCACCCCATGACATCTAATAGCCACCCCATGACATCTAGTATAGCCACCCCATGACATCTAGCATAGCCACCCCGTGACATCTAATAGCCACCCCATGACATCTAGTATAGCCACCCCATGGCATCTAGTATAGCCACCCCATGACATCTAATAGCCACCCCATGGCATCTAATAGCCACCCCATGGCATCTAGTATAGCCACCCCATGGCATCTAGTATAGCCACCCCATGGCATCTAGTATAGCCACCCCATGACATCTAATAGCCACCCCATGACATCTAATAGCCACCCCATGACATCTAATAGCCACCCCATGGCATCTAGTATAGCCACCCATGGCATCTAATAGCCACCCCATGACATCTAGTATAGCCACCCCATGACATCTAACATAGCCACCCCATGGCATCTAGCATAGCCACCCCATGGCATCTAATAGTCGCCCCAATAGCCACCCCATGACATCTAGTATAGCCACCCCATGACATCTAATAGCCACCCCATGGCATCTAATAGCCACCCCATGACATCTAATAGCCACCCCATGGCATCTAATAGCCACCCCATGGCATCTAATAGCCACCCCATGACATCTAGTATAGCCACCCCATGGCATCTAGTATAGCCACCCCATGACATCTAATAGCCACCCCATGACATCTAGTATAGCCACCCCATGACATCTAGTATAGCCACCCCATGACATCTAATAGCCACCCCATGACATCTAATAGCCACCCCATGACATCTAGTATAGCCACCCCATGACATCTAGCATAGCCACCCCATGACATCTAGTATAGCCACCCCATGGCATCTAGTATAGCCACCCCATGACATCTAATAGCCACCCCATGACATCTAGTATAGCCACCCCATGACATCTAGCATAGCCACCCCATGACATCTAATAGCCACCCCATGACATCTAGTATAGCCACCCCATGACATCTAATAGCCACCCCATGACATCTAGTATAGCCACCCCATGACATCTAATAGCCACCCCATGACATCTAGTATAGCCACCCCATGGCATCTAGTATAGCCACCCCATGACATCTAGTATAGCCACCCCATGGCATCTAATATAGACACCCCATGACATCTAGTATAGCCACCCCATGACATCTAATAGCCACCCCATGACATCTAGTATAGCCACCCCATGGCATCTAATATAGACACCCCATGACATCTAGTATAGCCACCCCATGGCATCTAATATAGACACCCCATGACATCTAGTATAGCCATGACATCTAATAGCCACCCCATGACATCTAATAGCCACCCCATGACATCTAGTATAGCCACCCCATGACATCTAGCATAACCACCCCATGACATCTAATAGCCACCCCATGACATCTAATAGCCACCCCATGACATCTAGTATAGCCACCCCATGACATCTAGTATAGCCACCCCATGACATCTAATAGCCACCCCATGACATCTAGTATAGCCACCCCATGACATCTAGCATAACCACCCCATGACATCTAATAGCCACCCCATGACATCTAATAGCCACCCCATGACATCTAATAGCCACCCCATGACATCTAGTATAGCCACCCCATGACATCTAGTATAGCCACCCCATGACATCTAGTATAGCCCCCATGGCATCTAGTATAGCCACCCCATGGCATCTAGCATAGCCACCCCATGACATCTAGCATAGCCACCCCATGACATCTAGTATAGCCACCCCATGACATCTAGTATAGCCACCCCATGGCATCTAGTATAGCCACCCCATGACATCTAGTATAGCCACCCCATGACACCTACCCCATGACATCTAGTATAGCCACCCCATGACATCTAGTATAGCCACCCCATGACATCTAGTATAGCCACCCCATGACATCTAGTATAGCCACCCCATGGCATCTAGTATAGCCACCCCATGGCATCTAGCATAGCCACCCCATGACATCTAGTATAGCCACCCCATGACATCTAATAGCCACCCCATGACATCTAATAGCCACCCCATGACATCTAATAGCCACCCATGACATCTAGTATAGCCACCCCATGACATCTAATAGCCACCCCATGACATCTAGTATAGCCACCCCATGACATCTAATAGCCACCCCATGACATCTAGTATAGCCACCCCATGACATCTAGTATAGCCACCCCATGACATCTAATAGCCACCCCATGACATCTAGTATAGCCACCCCATGACATCTAATAGCCACCCCATGACATCTAGTATAGCCACCCCATGACATCTAGTATAGCCACCCCATGACATCTAATAGCCACCCCATGGCATCTAGTATAGCCACCCCATGGCATCTAGTATAGCCACCCCATGACATCTAGTATAGCCACCCCATGACATCTAGTATAGCCACCCCATGGCATCTAGTATAGCCACCCCGATGGCATCTAGTATAGCCACCCCATGACATCCACCCCATGGCATCTAGTATAGCCACCCCATGGCATCTAATAGCCACCCCATGACATCTAGTATAGCCACCCCATGACATCTAGTATAGCCACCCCATGGCATCTAGTATAGCCACCCCATGACATCTAATAGCCACCCCATGACATCTAATAGCCACCCCATGACATCTAGTATAGCCACCCCATGACATCTAGTATAGCCACCCCATGGCATCTAGTATAGCCACCCCATGACATCTAGTATAGCCACCCCATGACATCTAGTATAGCCACCCGGCATCTAGTATAGCCACCCCATGACATCTAGTATAGCCACCCCATGGCATCTAGCATAGCCACCCCATGGCATCTAGTATAGCCACCCCATGGCATCTAGTATAGCCACCCCATGACATCTAATAGCCACCCCATGACATCTAATAGCCACCCCATGACATCTAGCATAGCCACCCCATGACATCTAGTATAGCCACCCCATGACAAGTATAGCCACCCCATGACATCTAGCATAGCCACCCCATGGCATCTAGTATAGACACCCATGACATTTAATAGCCACCCCATGACATCTAATAGCCACCCCATGACATCTAGTATAGCCACCCCATGACATCTAGCATAGCCACCCCATGGCATCTAGCATAGTCACCCCATGACATCTAATAGCCACCCCATGACATCTAATAGCTAGGGCTAGGGCTAGGGCTAGGGCTAGGGCTAGTAATAGCCACCCCATGACATCTAGCATAGCCACCCCATGACATCTAGTATAGCCACCCCATGGCATCTAGCATAGCCACCCCATGGCATCTAGTATAGCCACCACATGGCATCTAATAGCCACCCCATGGCATCTAGTATAGCCACCCCATGGCATCTAGCATAGCCACCCCATGACATCTAATAGCCACCCCATGACATCTAATAGCCACCCCATGACATCTAGCATAGCCACCCCATGACATCTAGTATAGCCACCCGGCATCTAGCATAGCCACCCCATGACATCTAGTATAGCCACCCCATGACATCTAATAGCCACCCCATGACATCTAATAGCCACCCCATGGCATCTAATAGCCACCCCATGACATCTAGTATAGCCCCCCCATGGCATCTAGCATAGCCACCCGGCATCTAGAATAGCCACCCCATGACATCTAGTATAGCCACCCCATGACATCTAGTATAGCCACCCCATGACATCTAATAGCCACCCCATGGCATCTAGCATAGCCACCCCATGACATCTAGCATAGCCACCCCATGGTATCTAATAGCCACCCCATGACATCTAGTATAGCCACCCCATGGCATCTAGTATAGCCACCCCATGACATCTAGTATAGCCACCCCATGACATCTAGTATAGCCACCCCATGACATCTAGTATAGCCACCCCATGACAAGCCACCCCATGACATCTAGTATAGCCACCCCATGACATCTAGCATTGCCACCCCATGGCATCTAGTATAGCCACTCCATGACATCTAGTATAGCCACCCCATGACATCTAGCATTGCCACCCCATGGCATCTAGTATAGCCACCCCATGACATCTAGTATAGCCACCCCATGACATCTAATAGCCACCCCATGACATCTAGCATAGCCACCCCATGACATCTAATAGCCACCCCATGACATCTAATAGCCACCCCATGACATCTAGTATAGCCACCCCATGGCATCTAGTATAGCCACCCCATGGCATCTAGTATAGCCACCCCATGACATATAGCATAGCCACCCCATGGTATCTAGTATAGCAGGTCCCTTTCCTTTCTTGCTGTTCACACAGAAAGGTTCCAGCCAACTGCCTTGGTACATTTTTAAAATTCTGACATTACAATTTACATTAAAGGCACTGGGCAATAAGTGGCATGTTGTTTAATGATTCTCATTTGTCTTGGTCAGCTCTGCACGTGCCACTAGTTGCTGTTCCATTTATTAGGTTCACCTCATAAGAAACATATGCAACTTATCTCCCACCTCTTTTAGCTAGTGGGACTCGAGGAGAAGAGTCTCCTGATAGTTAACCAGTTCCCTTCCAAACATCAGTTTTGCCAATGGGCCCTTGGAAGATAAGTCAACTACACAACCCAGCAACATCTGACTATTCAGATTTGTGTCAAGATTTTAACTTGGCTCTCATCCCATATCTGGTACCAGCAGATAATGGTGCGCATTAAATTATGTAATTACTTCGACCTCTCATACTTGGATTAGATGCTGGTGGAGGCAAGCTACCAAACAAGTCCATTTCAAAATCCTAGCTTCACGACCCCATCACTGGAATAAAGCTGATAGAACCAGAACTGCGCGGTGAGGAACATGAATCGGCGTCACTCAATCAGGTTTTGGATGTCAGATTCTAGATTACGAGTGGTAATGTGTGCAATACGAATGGAATTCCATATGGACTGCGAAGCCTACACAAAATACAGCACGGCAAGATTGGTATACCGCTTCTACTCCCGAAATGAAATTAATGCAGCCATTCCTGCAAGGCTTAGCGTGGGTCCTCTAAATTGCGTAGAAGTTAGGTTCGAGTATTTCTTACTCTGAGTCTCATCGCGTTGCCAAGGTAAGGGACAAATTAGCTTGGGTCCTCAAAATTGTCACTTTACAGTACACTCGTCACATGAATTACTGAGGTGACAGTGATATGAAGATGTAGCTTTGTACTGATGGTCTACTTGAAATTAACTAGTAGCCAATAGCGGCATGAAATTACAGTTTACACATGGATATTGAAAGTGGAAAATGAGTTATTGAATAAAGGTTGAATAAAGTTTGCAATGAAATGATATGCTTTTACGAGATATGAGCAGAGAGTACCATAGGCGAGGCAGCCGATTAAAGAAGAAATGCTGACTTTTGATTGCAGTGGATTGTGGAGTAACTATGTGACCTCCCAGATCTTGTGCACGTGATGATAGAGTTAAAGTGACCTGCAGGCTCTTTTAAAGATTTAACTAGAAAAAAGATCTCGCACAGTTCAAGAGTCACCATTAGGGAAGAATGTTTAAACTCAGTAGGCGAGACTTGTGATCAGATTTGTAGTCCAGTACGAATTTTGGTAGCTCTTTGTTCTAGAGGAATAAAATCTTAGACGCCAGACAAGAGAACAATAGATTTAACGAGACATGAAAATGATCTTTTTGGCCCTAATCGAGTTTCAATGATCGAAAAGTGCTATATACGTAGAAGGCTCAAGATCTGATCGGCTTTTGAGAGGATGTTTGATACATGATGGTTCATGTTAGGTTATTTGAAATAATTACACTTAGATCTTTAACATTAGATCATTAACACTATTTTTGGGTTGATGCAAATGTCATCCAAAAAGTATTTAGAGTCAACAGCAGGCACTTTTGAGAAAATCCTCAAAAGGTAACACTTTGCGATGTTAAAAGAGAGATGCCAATCAGTCGACCATTTTGCATGTGAGGATAAATCATTTTGAAGAAGGGATATATACATCAGAACCTTATTTAATACCTTTAAAATACTAGCTATCATCTGCATATATATAAGAGTAGAGAAGATGAAGAAATGGTAGTTGGAATGTCGTTTATGTAGATAAAAAAGTAATGGACCAAGGATGGTGCCTTGCGGAACACCGGAACTGACTGAAAGCGTATCAGAGTGGTTATTATTATTTAGTGATACCATTTGACAGTGAGAGTCTAGGTACCAATGCTCACAGCTCCCCTGTTAACCAGAACACCACAGTTTGTTTCATTACTGTTAGAGCTTGTTAAGGCCACCACATACAAGCACAGGTGACAGAAATAATGGTATTTATGTTATTGACAAGAACAACAGGAATAATTACATAGCTACGAGTGTCAGCTGTTCAAAAAGGCGGGATGGGAGGGGCCAAAGTTTCATCTCATCCATCAGCTCCTCCCTACCAATACATAACACACTCACCCACCTCCTCCATCACTGCATCACTTATTCCATTCACACCTTTCCCCAGCACCATTCTCTCCTTACCAACACTCCAGCCGCTGACCAGACCCTACAATTCTGTGATCATATCCACCAGTAGCAACTGATCCCTCTAAAATGCATCGCACATCACCAAGAAATGTCCCACATCTTCCCCTGCTCCTATAACACATTATGCATCTTATTGCACATCTCTTCTTGTCCTCTAACAACCTGCTGATGCAGACACAATCTCACAACTTCCTGACTCTGCATGGATCTCGCATACCTCTCCACCCCTGCACCATTCTTTGCCAATTTTTTGAAAAGTACTTCGGTGTACTCTTACTGTTTACTTCCTCCTCCCAATCCTTCTCATTTCTCATCTTCACCTTTTCCTTCCACTCACATACTGACCCAACCTCATTGTCTAGTTCATATTTCCTCCTCAAAATCTCATATTCTTCCCACCATCTGATTCCTCCATCTTCACTTACAACTAAGTTTATTTAAAACTACTTTCACAATCTGCTCTCTTCCAGCCCCTCCAATCTCTTCCCAAACAAAACCTTATCTCTTCCCTCCTCTCCTCCACCCCATATCTCACCGTATTGCCACTCCTGCTACTGCATTACTTGCCCCTAACAATCTACTACCCACTCCATCTGTGCCGACTTCAATATTACTTTTAGCAGTACTGCCAGGGAAATACGATAACAGTGAAATGAGCAAAAGTGGATAAGTACTGACAGTCTGATGGTTCTAGTTATTCTCTAAGCCGGAAAAACAAGTTAGCTAAAGTTCCTGCAGAGGCTCTGGGATCTAACCCAAATGCTGTCACGTCAGCTATCTACTGAGGGTTACCTATGGGGTTCACCTCGAGTCCTCTTTTGACAGCTGCCTGCAAAGCAGGTTGCTCTGCCAGTTTCCTTCTCCCAGTATACTACAGTTTGATAGAGAGTGCTCCAGTTTGCCGCTTTGAGAAGTTTATAAACTAGGAGATAGAGAATGTGCAGTAGGGAAGTGCAATGTTCTGACATAGGTCTGTTAGTGCTACCATTCACTGGACTGCTTGACTCGCCACAGTGGGTAAAGCCAGAGCAGCAGAGCTTCGGGTGGGTGGTGATGAATTCCTGTCCAATGGATCATGGGGCACCTTGTCATGCATCAACCTTCCGGATCATGGAAACAATGGCGTCTACCTCCCTGGCATGCAGTCTAAGAGGAGCAGCAAGATTTGCATATCTTTCTGCCACCAGCAGCGCAAACTGTTGGATGGTCGGGCAGCGAGAATTGACCGAATGGGTAATCATATCTGGCATCAGCCAGGGATTGTATTAATTTAGGTTGTGGGTACGAGACTTGAGTTGAATGATTTTCTTGGATACAGCCACCACTGCAAATGAAACACAAGTCAAAATAATTTGATAGGGTAATGCTCCAGCAGCTGTCCCGTTAGCAGGGATCTGCCCTACAGGTTCCTGGTGAAACCCAAGAAGCCTGCTACCAGACATCTGTGGTTGTTACCTGGTCAGGGTGCAGTGGAGTTGGGCAAGTAAGCACATAACAGCATAGGTCCTCAAATAAATTTACTCTTCCTTGTCTGTCAGGTACTCAAGGGGCTGGCTGGCTGATAAGGTGGGTATAGTGCCCCTGGATAGGTGGTTGGGCCACATTGGGGGCTGCAGCTACAATTGCTGCAGACGCAGGGGGTTGTTCCATCTTCACGCCTCCTGCCCCGGGGGGAGGAGAGGTTGCTTCTTTGGAGATTTTGTTCCCAAGAGAGAACATCGTCTCACAAAAAAAAACGGGAGAGTGGGGAGGGTAGAGCAAGTACACAAAAATAGGATGGGATATTTATGGGAAGTAAACTAACATCCAGGTGGCTGTAATATAGTAGAAAATAATAACAATGGTATTTTGTATGGTCAGGTAGTAAGTGTACAGGGCAAGAGGATGCCCACTAGTACCCTGTGGCAGTTTTTTTTAGGCTGTACAGAGAAGAAATCAATCAATCAATCTTTTTTAATTTTATGTTCTATTAGACAATAGATTTTCACATAAAAATATATACTTAAATGTGTTAATGTGAAGAGAAAACGAGAAAAAGAAAAAGAGGGGGGAAATAAACACATGAGAGAGGCATCGGTGGTTCAATAGGGTCATCCTGTTCATCGGTTATGAGTCAGTAGGTGTCTATGCAGATCAGTCTTGAAGATGCATATGCCAACTATAAATCTAAATTAACCAGGCTTGAGCATTCCAACACGGTGGCAACTTACGAAACTCTAATTAAAGCACAACAGACTATTCTTCAAAGATCATTTTTAACAACGGTGACGGAATAATAACGATGACCTATGAAATACGCCTGTCATACTTTACCTTCAGTGATTTTTGGAAGGACATCATTATGAAGGAGCTTGAAATAAAAAAGCAAATGGACTAGGATACCCTCTTCATGACCAGGCTTCATCATCATCATCAACATCATCATCATCATCAACGTCGTCGTCATCATCATCATCATCATCATCATCATCGACTTGGCTTGAAATTACAAGGGGAGGGAAATTAGAACAATTTACACATGGACATTGAAAGTGGAAAGTGCAAGAGTTACTGGAATCAAAGTTTGCAATGAAATGATTATGAAAATATGATTTTAAGATATATTTAATTTTAGACAATAACATATTGAGATCCAGCGAGTTCCATAGGCGAGGGAGCCGATTAAAAAAAGAAATGTTGACTTGATTGTGGTGGATTGAGTGTGGAGTAACTTTACGTGACCTCCCGATCTTGTGCACGCTGATGATAGAGTTATATAATTGAGTGACCTTTAGGCTCTTTTAAAGATTAAACTAGAAAAAATATGTCATTCAGTTCAAGAGTCATCATTAAGGGAAGAATATTTAACTCAATAGGCGAGATTTGTATTCATTAAGTACGAATTTAGTAGCTCTTCTTTGTATTTGTTCTTCAGGTGAGACGCCAGACAGGAGAACAATAAGTGAGTTGGGATTTAACAAGCTACATGAAAAGTAACTTTTTGGCACTAATCGAGTCACAATGATTGAAAGTGCGACATAGAAGGCTCAAGGTCTGATAGGCTTTTGAGTGTATGTTTGATACATGATGGTTCCATGTTAGGCTTGAAATTATTAAACCTAGATCTTTTAACAATATTTTTTGAGTTTATGCAATTGTCATCCAAAAAGTATTTAGAGTCAACAGCAGGCACTTTTGAGAAAATCCTCAAAAGGCAACACTTTCCGATGTTAAAAGAGAGATGCCAATCAGAAGGGATACATCAGAAACTGATTTAATACTTTTAAAACACTTGGTATATATCACCTGCATAATAAGGGTAAAGAAGATGAAGAAATGGTAGCATTTATGTACATCAAAAATATTAATGGACCAAGGATGCTGCTTTGCGGAACACCGGAACTGAGTGGAAGAAGATCTGAGTGGTTATTATTATTTAGAAACTCCGGAAATTTCTCTGTCACGCCCACTTTTTTGGTCCACATGGTTATTGATCATGGCCAGAAGACAGCTGAGTGAGTCTAGTTTCTTGGATAAACCAATCTGGTGGTTTGTCTAATGTACTATCTGGTGAACCTGCTCCATCTGAAGGTGAACCTGCTCCATCTGAAAGTGAGCCATCTACTATATAGTGATTATCTACAAGTGCTCTACCTGATCCTACCACTTGCGGTGATGTTGAGGAGTGTGTAGCATAAGGTAGTACTGTACCTGTTGAGTCATGCATTGGAGGCAGTATCTGAGACTCTGCTTGAAGTTGCTATAAGTAGGTCACGAGCCCTAACTGGAGAGGAAAAGTATTCCCTTCTTACCACTAAAGATATGAATGATTTAGGAAGTATATCATGCCCTACTACAAAAAAAGGAAGCTCTCCTTCCAAAAAGAAATGGCTTGAGAACTATGCACTATGGAAGTTGTGGGGGCAATAGTGGAGGCTGGTGCATACCTTGTGTCTTATTTCTCTCTGAAGATAAAAGTCTGTTCTAGGCCAGTTTGTGTGTGACTTCTCCATTTATAAGTTACTATAAGAGCAAGGAAATGCTTGATATGCTCAAATAAGGGCTATCACAAAATTGCTATTGAGAGGGCTTATGGTTTTAAGCAGACATATACTAGTCTCACACAGAGAATTGATGTAAGAATGTCTTGTATCAGTTCAGAAAATCTTGCTTTCAATTCCAAATTGTTGCCTCTGATTGCTGAAGCAGTATATATTCACTTGTGCCCGATAGAGAGTGGCTCTTCAAGGTCACCAGCAGGACAAGATAGATTTCAGTTGTCTCCCAACAGGTAATGAAGGTAACTTCATTGCAATTTTGAGGCTACTTGCTAAAGCCGACGGTGGAAAGACACCTAATCTCTGGTCCAAGAAATGCAAAATATATCAGTAAAACCACACAAAATAAACTCTTGTAGGTGCTGATCAAATTAGAAGCTCTTATCGAAAGTACCTTGGTAAATAACCTCATTTCTCAATCATCGCAGATGAAGTAACATCTCATGGAAGATAAATTCTGGCTGTATGCTTGCGGTTTTTAGAAAGACCATTCTAACTTCCAATCGAAGCCAACAAAGCATGAAGTCCTACTTGATTTTGCTTTTCTCACTAGGATTACAGGTGAAAGTATCATTGAAGTCCTAGAAAAGCATAAAATTTTTATACAAATTGTATTGCCTATGACACTACATCAACGAGTTCATCTCACACTGGAGTGCAATCTCATATCAAAGAGAGCACTTTATGCTACTTATCAAGGGTGCTGCCTGTACAGTCTAAACATACTTTTTCAACCATCCTTGAACTCTACCCTTACTTAGTAAAAACATGGAATGAAATTTGTATCCCTAGTAGCAGTCCTGAATTATACCCGGAAAGTACTAATTGGAATTGGGAATCTAGAGGTACATCTAATGGTTTGAGACATATTTATTTGAGTTTTGAGCACATTGTAGCATTTACCCTGTCCAAAGAATTGCTTGAACCAATAAAGCCACTTGCTGAAAGCGGCAGACTGAATGAAGTATACTTTGGGTTTAAGAAAGTTGACGAAATTACTAAATTCTATCACCAATTATGAAGAAATGTTGAAACAGAGCATAGAAAAGTATATGTAAAGGCAAAGCAGCTGGCTGAAAATGTTAACAGTGAAGAATCTATTCCTCGTATTGTATATACATGGAAGACAGAGAAGACCAAATCCTATAGTGACAAGTCCTGAACAGTATTGGAGAGTTACAATAACTATACCATTGCTTGACTCCATCATCTCAGAGCTTGAAATTCGATTTTCTGAGGACAAGAGCCCACTATGAAAGAACTCTGTAGTTTAATGCCAGATATTATATTGAAGACTGACGATTTGGAAACATTGAGAAACATCATTTCCAATACGTGGTGTGATCTTCCATCAAGTGACAATCTTGACATGGAACTTCAACGTTGGAAGCAACACTGTGCTGGCATTTCACATGATAAATCGATCACAAATCTTCTCTCACAGAATGCTGATCCAATCTTCTTCCCTAACATTAGGAAACTCATTAAATTGTATTTTAGCGGTTCTACCAATTGGTAGTGCCGAAGCAGACGGAAGAAAGGCTGGGCAATTTAGGAATCATAGCTCTATACATAGCTTTAAGTACCCTATTGACATTAAGGACTATTTTTAGCAGATACACCCAAGAAAAATCACTAGCAGTAGTTTAATTTCTGTTAATGAATGATGTCTGTTAATGAATGATGTCAGTTGTTGTTGTTTTTTCAATAATGTCATTTGCTTAATGAAATTGAGGGGGGGGGGGGGGGTGACAAGTCACCCATTTCACCCCCCCCCCCCTGGATCAGCCCCTGCTATCAAAAGCTTTGCTGTAGTCCAAGTACACTATGTTGAATTGTCATAAGTGCAGCATCTGGTTGAGTTTTGAGTGTCCCTTTAGAAATCCAAACTGGGTTGGAGAGATAGATTGTGAGATGAATCCCACAACCGTTGTGTAAATTATCCGTTCCATGACAAGAGAAATACAACAGAGAAGGGAGATGGGTCTGTAGTTTCTAACCGATTTGTCCCCAGACTTGTGTGAGGGTGATAATGTGAACACGCCAGTCTTTTGGATTTGAGTTTGAGTTAGACTCAGAGTAAACAGGTGTCTGACAGGCACAAATATTGCAGGAGCGATGGACTTCAACAATCCCGGTCCAAGACTATCCGGACCAGTAGCCTTAGAGAGATCTAATTCGGAAAGAGCCGAGTACACATCAGAGTCAGATATGTGAATTTTTGCAATTGTGGATGATGGTGATATGGTCTCCAACAGGGGAAGAAGGTATGAACTTGTGGTATGTACTGAATGAAAATATTGGTTAAAAGATTTGCCTTTGCCTTTTCAGATGTTGCACAAATGGTATCCATGAACAGAGTAGGAGGAATAGAGTTGTTCTTGGTTATAAGATTGATGTAACTATAGCACTTTGATTTGTTTTTAGATGAGAAGTTCTTTATCAGATTTGCTTTGAAGACTCATTTAGCGTTTAAAGATTGAGGACTTAACAATCTCTTCAAAAGTATGAAACTTCAGCAGGTTACTTGGGGAAGGATATATACAAATTGCATTAATTTACCTTCTCAGCAATCTCAGCAAATTGAGGTAATTTATTGATGTTTGAGATCAGGGGTAATCCACTTAGGTCTTTGGTGTGATCTTAGCCTGACATTTGGAAAATATGTAGGAAGTGCTACGATTTCTACAACAATTACTTCAGATTAAAGAACCGTCACCTATCAAAAGTATTGTAGGATATATTTAATTCAATTTTAATCGCTGAGCTCTGTCAGGGCCATCTTAATAGAATATATTGTACAGATGTAAAAGTAGATATTTAAATATATACAAGACTACGATGAAAGTGCTTGATTTTTATTACGGATGTGAGATGAGTAACTACTACCACAATGGAGGCATATGATCTGGAAACAGTCCTTCGTGCATCAGAGAAAGAGATTGGAAACAGATATTCTCCCGAAGCTTGATGGCCTGATGCGCCATTGCTCCTGTCACCCTGCAGTTGCTCTGGCTCGATGAATGAAAATCCAAGCTGCTGAAAAACTTTGGTAGCTAGACACAGGAACTTGGATGTTTGATCAATTTTTGACTGCTCTTCTTCCCTTAGACAAACCAGTGAACTGCAGCCTGATAATGAATTCTGAGAAGAACTAGCGGCAAGCTCACAGGTAAACTCAGCACTAACAACACCTGTGGACTTTCCAAACTTTATATTTCCCCGACAGTCTGCTTGAATGATTGTCTGCAACTGTAGTTGCGTGACACAAGTCATATATGCTAGAGACACCAGCCCTTTTCTTCCCCCACCGCGCCCAAAGATAGGAAGGTTAAGGGTCGGCCACGGCAACATACTTCAACATTTTTACTAGCCATATCTATCTGCGTGAGGAAACACCTTCCATTCCAAACATGTGTTGCATTATCTACATACTGCTATAATATTAAATCCCCAATACTAAGAAAATATATTTTTTAGCCGAGCTCCATAATATTTTGTGTTGCCTAGGGCATTTAGATGTTAAATATAATTATTATTTATATATATCCACTTGAACTTTGAAGTTAGTTCTCTTCACCTTAGAATGACTTTCTTGGTTAAAGTGCAGATTTAAGTTTATTATTGAGAAAGTCATTGTATCAATAATAGCAGCTAGCTGAAACTTTAAGAGAGAGTAAACTTCAAGAGGAAGTCCTTGTAAATATATAAAAATGAAACACAGCTGTAAATACACTAAACATGGAATACAAACAAAGCTAGCACGAGGAGAATGCACTCTACATATGGCAAGAAGTCAGCATCTGAAACCACACTCTGTGCATGTGACAAGACAAAAATTGAACGCGTCCATCTTTCCTCAAATAATGTTTGTGCACCCGACTTTCTTTTTAAAAGAAATCATTCAAAGATCAATGAAAATTCGATGTTTCTAGAAGAGGGATAAGCACCTCACCTCGTGTTGTGAATTCTCTATCCCTCTTAAGGTCAAAGTATGTTAGCTAAAATTTTGGTTAAAATGATCATCTCGAGCTGATACGAAGAGAATTTTAACTGTTTTTGCTTTGTGTTATGAATAAATTATTTCAGCCAGCATGTACTTTCAAATCGGAAAGATAAGAATTGACAAGTGCTATAGAAACACAATGGGAGTAAAAGCATGTCTATGAACAGCATGAGAGAGGTAGAACACTTCTCATTAAGCTATCTAATAGTGAGGGGAGAATAAGTGGCCAACACACATTAACAAGAGGCTTGCCTCTCATTCTCTTGACACTGAACTATCATGACGCACCAACGAGCTACCATCTTTGTTTCCAAGTGTGGGAGGTGTGCCAAGTCCTCCCGTAGACACCCATCAATCACCCGCGCGCTTGACCGCGTGCACGTTTTGGCGCCTAATGAAAACACTCGTGCCTTCTCTCAGTAAATAAAAGCATCTGATTCGTCAAAGCTGAAATGATCCTCCGTAAATGATCCCTCCATAAATGATCTTCCCGAAATGATATGATCCTTGGCGCGCGTATATAAGACCAGGGGTATACTGACCCGAGGCAACTACTTTATCCTGCATATAAATATGAGTGGACGTGGAAAGGGAGGCAAGGCTCGTAGCAAGGCAAAGACCCGCTCTTCTCGTGCTGGACTGCAATTTCCAGTCGGCCGTGTTCATCGACATTTAAAACGTGGAAACTATGCTCAACGTGTTGGAGCTGGAGCCCCTGTCTACTTGGCAGCAGTCATGGAGTATCTCGCCGCTGAGATTCTCGAGTTAGCTGGGAATGCAGCCCGCGACAACAAGAAACTAAGGATTAACCCCAGACATCTCCAGCTCGCAATCAGGAACGATGAGGAGTTGAATACTCTTCTCTCTGGCGTCACAATTGCTCAGGGTGGCGTTCTTCCCAACATCCAAGCTGTTCTCTTGCCCAAGAAGACTGGATCTGGTGGCAAAAAGGGTTCTTCTCAGAGTCAGGAATATTGACTTAACTCATTTCATCCACCAGGCTTTTTAAAAAAGCCACCACTTTTATTTAAAGATTCACTTCAAAATATCATCAATGAAATTTTCACTAACATTGCTAGTACATTTAGTCAATTTATTTCTCGGCTGGATGAGAATCATGTGGTCTGTGGTAGGGATAGAGTTGTGAAGACCTTATTGTCTTAGACCTGTAAGGGGGGGGGAGAGAGAGAAAGGAGGGCATTATATAAAGTAGACGTAAATTGTTGTAGTTAATATAATTATTGGGTGGGCTGATTTAATGAGTTCAGGTCCTCAAATATTCAAGGTTGGCTAGTGGTGTCTTATGGGTTGACGAAGCTAAGGGCGCACTGGAGGACCAACATCCACTTTGTTGAAGTTGGTTGATGAACTTTGTGGATACACCCAAGTTGTAGATGCATCATGCCATAAAAGCCATGTCCATAAGCTGCTTGAGAGGACTGGTTAGAACTGGGCAAACTACACCATCATGGGTGGACAAAAGAGTATCATTATGGGGACACACTACTGTTAATGAACCCTTTAATCAAGAGTGCAGACTATTTCAATCAAGGAAGTAATTAATATGCAAGCTACTCAGCAGAGTTATCAAGATAGGTCTCTTCTACTCTAGGACTAAAAAAACAAGTGACCAACATGATTCTCTACAGTGGGTTCAGATCAAGCGCACAGGTGTCTGATCAGGAAAACCAGCCATCAAATCATTAGATGATGGGCAATTCCAAAACCCTTGTCATTACATTCATCATGCCATTTGTGGGGGACATCATGTCACGCTAGCAAGAGTGAATGATAAGGCTAGTTATAAAGCATGCATCTATACCAGCAAGGAATGCAAGACATCATCATGGTGAGCAGCAAGAGTGAATGATAAGGCTAGTTATAAAGCATGCATCTATACCAGCAAGGAATGCAAGACATCATGGTGAGCAGCAAGAGTGAATGATAAGGCTAGTTATAAAGCATATGCATCTATACCTGCAAGGCATCATGGTGAGCAGCAAGAGTGAATGATAAGGCTAGTTATAAAGCATGCATCTATACCAGCAAGGAATGCAATGCATCATGGTGAGCAGCAAGAGTGAATGATAAGGCTAGTTATAAAGCATGCATCTATACCAGCAAGGTATGCAAGGCATCATGGTGAGCAGCAAGAGTGAATGATAAGGCTGTTATAAAGCATGCATCTATACCAGCAAGGAATGCAAGGCATCATGGTGAGCAGCAAGAGTGAATGATAAGGCTAGTTATAAAGCATGCATCTATACCAGCAAGGAATGCAAGACATCATGGTGAGCAGCAAGAGTGAATGATAAGGCTAGTTATAAAGCATGCATCTATACCAGCAAGGAATGCAAGGCATCATGGTGAGAAGCAAGAGTGAATGATAAGGCTAGTTATAAAGCATGCATCTATACCAGCAAGGAATGCAAGACATCATGGTGAGCAGCAAGAGTGAATGATAAGGCTAGTTATAAAGCATGCATCTATACCAGCAAGGAATGCAAGGCATCATGGTGAGAAGCAAGAGTGAATGATAAGGCTAGTTATAAAGCATGCATCTATACCAGCAAGGAATGCAAGGCATCATGGTGAGCAGCAAGAGTGAATGATAAGGCTAGTTATAAAGCATGCATCTATACCAGCAAGGAATGCAAGGCATCATGTGGTGTGCCGAAGCACCTTGCCAAGCATTCATTTGTATTTATATATAACACAACATTATTTTATGATAAGTTTACGCATGGCTACACACCTAGATGCTCTGCAACACAATGAGATGGTTGGTTGAGGTACCGAAACACGCGTGGGCCCAGAGAGGAAGGGTTTGTGAGGAATATGTATTTGGAAGCAGCTTCCCCTAGAGGATAGGAAGCACCGACAGTGAGTTCATCAAGCATTTCTTGCTGGACGAAGGAGTGGAGTACTGAGAATGAAAGACTATGCAGAAGCTGACCATGACTTCAAACACTTGAGGTCATCAGGCAGACCTTGTTGGCAGAGAGAATCATCGGTGGCCATGCACTAGCCGACAATAACTAGCTAGATATCTTGCCTTGACTTTTTACAAATTCAATCATGTCCTTCATCATAAGCACATCTCATCTCTCCTCCATCAAGCACGTAGTGAGTCATCTTTCCTCTGTACACCAAATGTGTAGCCAATTCTCTCTTGTACTGCTGACCGAGGAGGCAGCAAGAAATGTGTTTTTCCCTTGTCAAGTGTAGCTTCTTTGCCGACCCTCGTGACAAGTCAGTTGGTATGTCACAATGGAACTCTGGCACCTTCACTGACAGTTAACCATGCAGCCTGTTCCAACTACGGTGCAGGAAGTTCTCTCATCTCGGTCTTCGAATCTGCAAGCTAGTTCTCTCGATTGTTAAGGTATGACCATTTTATTCACATTTTATACGGGCGAACGCAAGTTAAATACATACACACACACATACATAGATGTGAGGTAACACAAACTTTCCCATCCAACTGCTTGCTTCGCTCACCAAATTAAGAACCTATTTTGGGGGGGTTGAATACTTTTTATTGACTGCTGGTTCTTGTCTCCATTTGTTAAGCATTGATGGTGACTTGTGACTCATCCTGTTTGAAAGTTGGTGTTTATTCCATTGCTAGTGACATAGACAGACAAATTTGTAGATGTGATATCATCTGCAACACTCTTTAGACTCTGCTCTGCAACAGTTTAACTATAGAAGCTTAATGTAAAGGAACTCACTTATCCTGATGTTAAGGCATGGCGAACATAACTAGTGGCATGACATTGCCATGCCTATGGCACTTATGCCGTCATCGCTTATGAGCATTCAACTTCATGTGAATCTATAATCATGTGCCCTGGCCCTAGATTGTAGCGAAGTGTTTGAGATGTCCTGCCAAGAGGAAAAATTTAACACCGAAGTATAAGCAAGTGATGGCAATGCATGAAAAGGGCTCTTCTCTTCTTTTGCTAGAGAAGCTACCGCATTTGGATTGGTAAGTCTACTTGGTTGTTTTTTCTATGTAACCAAGTAGAAGGAGAAACTTACATTGCTAAGAACCAGACTGCTGATGGTTATGCACGGAAGAAGATGAGAGTAGCTGATGGTGACCATCTAGACAGATCTGTGTTCCTGTGGGAAAGAGCAAAAGTGCTCTCCGATAAGTGTACCTCTTATAATGGATGATTAAAAGTTATGTCATCATTTTTAGTTAACAAACATTCGAACATGTTCTGGTCCTGAAGTGTTCGCTGCACTGAGGTTCACTGCATATACACTCTGGTCCTGAAGTGTTCGCTACATTGAGGTTCACTGCATATACACTCTGGTCCTGAAGTGTTTGCTACACTGAGGTTCACTGTGTATACACTCTGGTCCTGAAGTGTTCGCCACACTGAGGTTCACTGTATATACACTCTGGTCCTGAGTGTTCACCACACTGAAGTTCACTGAATATACTACACTCTGGTCCTGAAGTGTTCGCTACATTGAGGTTCACTGCATATACACTCTAGTCCTGAAGTGTTTGCCACACTGAGGTTCACTGTATATACACTCTGGTCCTGAGTGTTCACCACACTGAGGTTCACTGAATATACTACACTCTGGTCCTGAAGTGTTCGCCACACTGAGGTTCACTGTATATACTACACTCTGGTCCTGAAGTGTTCACCACACTGAGGTTCACTACATACATTCTGGTGCTGGTGCTGAAGTGTTCGCCACACTGAGGTTCACTGTGTATACACTCTGGTCCTGAAGTGTTCACCACACTGAGGTTCACTGTATATACATTCTGGTCCTGAAGTGTTCACCACACTGAGGTTCACTATATACATTCTGGTGCTGAAGTGTTCACCACACTGAGGTTCACTGTATATACATTCTGGTCCTGAAGTGTTCACCACACTGAGGTTCACTATATACATTCTGGTGCTGAAGTGTTCGCCACACTGAGGTTCACTGTATATACACTGGTCCTGAAGTGTTCGCCACACTGAGGTTCACTGTGTATACACTCTGGTCCTGAAGTGTTTGCCACACTGAGGTTCACTGTATAATCACTATGGTCCTGAAGTGTTCACCACACTGAGGTTCACTGCATATACACTCTGATCCTGAAGTGTTCGCCACACTGAGGTTCACTGTGTATACACTCTGGTCCTGAAGTGTTCGCCACACTGAGGTTCACTGTATATACACTCTGGTCCTGAAGTGTTTGCCACACTGAGGTTCACTGTGTATACACTCTGGTCCTGAAGTGTTCACCACACTGAGGTTCACTGTGTATACACTCTGGTCCTGAAGTGTTGGCCACACTGAGGTTCACTGTGTATACACTCTGGTCCTGAAGTGTTCGCCACACTGAGGTTCACTGTGTATACACTCTGGTCCTGAAGTGTTTGCCACACTGAGGTTCACTGTGTATACACTCTAGTCCTGAAGTGTTCGCCACACTGAGGTTCACTGTGTATACACTCTGGTCCTGAAGTGTTCGCCACACTGAGGTTCACTGCATATACACTCTGGTCCTGAATTGTTCGCCACACTGAGGTTCACTGTATATACACTCTGGTCCTGAAGTGTTCGCCACACTGAGGTTCACTGTATATACACTCTGGTCCTGAAGTGTTCACCACACTGAGGTTCACTGCATATACACTCTGGTCCTGAAGTGTTCACCACACTGAGGTTCACTGCATATACACTCTAGTCCTGAAGTGTTCGCCACACTGAGGTTCACTATATACATTCTGGTGCTGAAGTGTTCGCCACACTGAGGTTCACTGTGTATACACTCTGGTCCTGAAGTGTTCACCACACTGAGGTTCACTGCATATACACTCTGGTCCTGAATTGTTCGCCACACTGAGGTTCACTGTATATACACTCTGGTCCTGAAGTGTTCGCCACACTGAGGTTCACTGTATATACACTCTGGTCCTGAAGTGTTTGCCACACTGAGGTTCACTGTGTATACACTCTAGTCCTGAAGTGTTCGCCACACTGAGGTTCACTGTGTATACACTCTGGTCCTGAAGTGTTCGCCACACTGAGGTTCACTGCATATACACTCTGGTCCTGAATTGTTCGCCACACTGAGGTTCACTGTATATACACTCTGGTCCTGAAGTGTTCGCCACACTGAGGTTCACTGTATATACACTCTGGTCCTGAAGTGTTCACCACACTGAGGTTCACTGCATATACACTCTGGTCCTGAAGTGTTCACCACACTGAGGTTCACTATATACATTCTGGTGCTGAAGTGTTCGCCACACTGAGGTTCACTGTGTATACACTCTGGTCCTGAAGTGTTCACCACACTGAGGTTCACTGCATACACACTCTAGTCCTGAAGTGTTCGCCACACTGAGGTTCACTGTGTATGCACTCTGGCCTGAAGTTTTTGCTACACTGAAGTTCCACAGTACATACACTCTGTGATCCCTATTTGAATATGTCCGTGGATGGGCACTGCTTACTAAGCAGTTGCTAGTATCTTGTTACTGACTGAAGCTATTGGCCTGCTTATCACCAGTGTTTATGGTCTCTATATTATTTTATGGTCTCTATATTCTTTTATGGTCTCTATATTCCTTTATGGTCTCTATATTCTTTTATGGTCTCTATATTCTTTTATGATCTCTATATTCTTTTATGGTCTCTATATTCTTTTATGGTCTCTATATTCTTTTATGGTCTCTATATTCTTTTATGGTCTCTATATTCTTTTATGGTCTCTATATTCTTTTATGGTCTCTATATTCTTTTATGGTTTCTATATTCTTTTATGGTCTCTATATTCATTTATGGTCTCTACTCTTATGTCTCTATATAACCAGGACATTTCCCCATTTCCCCCTTTATTTTCTCTCAGGTTGGTACAGGCCATGATCAGTGCCATACTGAAACCACACCCTCATATGCTCGACAGTTCTCATGATTCTTCCTGTGCATCATAAGGAATGGCTTCCATCACCTATGACATCACCTATGACATCACCTATGACATCATAACATTCCTCAACCCTTTCAACTGTGGAAGTCGTTTGTGGACAGAAGCCAGACAACAGGAAGTAGCTTGACCTTTTTGTACGGCAAAAACTCAAAAGAAACTCAAGCTCATAAAAACTCAAAAGAAACTCAAGCTCATATCACGGCTAAAACTCACATCGGCAGCTTCTTAGCCACCTAAATGCCGTGGTTTCAGCCCATAGTATTATCTTTAAAAAAAAAGACTCGAAGTGCACCTTGATCCCTTCACTAAGGCAGTAAACTGTAAAAAAAAAATTGTGGAAAACCTTGAAATTCATCTCCAAGAATCTTTGTTTCCAACTCACATGAACTCCAGCAATGCACATCCACAACTAATTTGTTTCTCGAGTGCAAAGTAGAGCATTTGGTAAGGATCATCCAGTACGCCTGTTGACGATGCAATGCAATCAAACTTAATGCATGTGCAGTTTTATTCGATGATACAACGTAGCTAACTTATGTGCAATGCTTTAGAGTATGAATGAGCAGAGTGGTGGATGATACAACGTAGCTAGCTTATGTGCAATGCTTTAGAGTATGAATGAGCAGAGTGGTGGATGACACAACGTAGCTAGCTTATGTGCAATGCTTTAGAGTATGAATGAGCAGAGTGGTGGATGATACAACGTAGCTAACTTATGTGATGTTTTAGAGTATGAATGAGCAGAGTGGTGGATGATACAACGTAGCTAACTTATGTGCAATGCTTTAGAGTATGAATGAGCAGAGTGGTGGATGATACAACGTAGCTAGCTTATGTGCAATGCTTTAGAGTATGAATGAGCAGAGTGGTGGATGATACAACGTAGCTAGCTTATGTGCAATGCTTTAGAGTATGAATGAGCAGAGTGGTGGATGATACAACGTAGCTAGCTTATGTGCAATGCTTTAGAGTATGAATGAGCAGAGTGGTGGATGATACAATGTATCTAACTTATGTGATGTTTTAGAGTATGAATGAGCAGAGTGGTGGATGATACAACGTAGCTAGCTTATGTGCAATGCTTTAGAGTATGAATGAGCAGAGTGGTGGATGATACGATGTAGCTAACTTATGTGCAATGCTTTAGAGTATGAATGAGCAGAGTGGTGGATGATACAACGTAGCTAACTTATGTGCAATGCTTTAGAGTATGAATGAGCAGAGTGGTGGATGATACAACGTAGCTAGCTTATGTGCAATGCTTTAGAGTATGAATGAGCAGAGTGGTGGATGATACAACGTAGCTAGCTTATGTGCAATGCTTTAGAGTATGAATGAGCAGAGTGGTGGATGATACAACGTAGCTAGCTTATGTGCAATGCTTTAGAGTATGAATGAGCAGAGTGGTGGATGATACAATGTATCTAACTTATGTGATGTTTTAGAGTATGAATGAGCAGAGTGGTGGATGATACAACGTAGCTAGCTCATGTGCAATGCTTTAGAGTATGAATGAGCAGAGTGGTGGATGATACAACGTAGCTAGCTTATGTGCAATGCTTTAGAGTATGAATGAGCAGAGTGGTGGATGATACAACGTAGCTAGCTTATGTGCAATGCTTTAGAGTATGAATGAGCAGAGTGGTGGATGATACAACGTAGCTAGCTTATGTGCAATGCTTTAGAGTATGAATGAGCAGAGTGGTGGATGATACAACGTAGCTAGCTTATGTGCAATGCTTTAGAGTATGAATGAGCAGAGTGGTGGATGATACAACATAGCTAACTTATGTGCAATGCTTTAGAGTATGAATGAGCAGAGTGGTGGATGACTAATGTATCTAACTTATGTGCAATGCTTTAGAGTATGAATGAGCCGAGTGGTGGATGACACAACGTAGCTAGCTTATGTGCAATGCTTTAGAGTATGAATGAGCAGAGTGGTGGATGATACAATGGAGCTAGCTTATGTGCAATGCTTTAGAGTATGAATGAGCAGAGTGGTGGATGATACAACGTAGCTAGCTTATGTGCAATGCTTTAGAGTATGAATGAGCAGAGTGGTGGATGATATAATGTAGCTAGCTTATGTGCAATGCTTTAGAGTATGAATGAGCAGAGTGGTGGATGATACAATGTATCTAACTTATGTGATGTTTTAGAGTATGAATGAGCAGAGTGGTGGATGATACAATGGAGCTAACTTATGTGCAATGCTTTAGAGTATGAATGAGCAGAGTGGTGGATGATACGACGTAGCTAGCTTATGTGCAATGCTTTAGAGTATGAATGAGAAGAGTGCTGGATAATACAATGTAGCTAGCTTATGTGCAATGCTTTAGAGTATGAATGAGCAGAGTGGTGGATGATACAACGTAGCTAGCTTATGTGCAATGCTTTAGAGTATGAATGAGCAGAGTGGTGGATGATACAACGTAGCTAGCTTATGTGCAATGCTTTAGAGTATGAATGAGCAGAGTGGTGGGATGATACAACGTAGCTAGCTTATGTGCAATGCTTTAGAGTATGAATGAGCAGAGTGGTGGATGATACAATGTATCTAACTTATGTGATGTTTTAGAGTATGAATGAGCAGAGTGGTGGATGATACAACGTAGCTAGCTTATGTGCAATGCTTTAGAGTATGAATGAGCAGAGTGGTGGATGATACAACGTAGCTAGCTTATGTGCAATGCTTTAGAGTATGAATGAGCAGAGTGGTGGATGATACAATGTATCTAACTTATGTGCAATGCTTTAGAGTATGAATGAGCAGAGTGGTGGATGATACAATGTATCTAACTTATGTGATGTTTTAGAGTATGAATGAGCAGAGTGGTGGATGATACAACGTAGCTAGCTTATGTGCAATGCTTTAGAGTATGAATGAGCAGAGTGGTGGATGATACAACGTAGCTAGCTTATGTGCAATGCTTTAGAGTATGAATGAGCAGAGTGGTGGATGATACAACGTAGCTAGCTTATGTGCAATGCTTTAGAGTATGAATGAGCAGAGTGGTGCATGTAGCTAACCTATGTGCAATGCTTTGAATGAGCACAGTTGCTTGTTGATTGAAGGAAGCTTTGGCTGATACTCCAACAAAACAACTGCTGTTTGCTTACCAAGTCCGAAGGAGGCTGTAGCTGACTCTACATTGGTCCCGTCAACAATAGCAACATGATATGACATGTAATGATTTTCTTTGTAGTCGACAGTGTGATCAACATGGGTACTGTCAATAACACAACACGGCAAGAGATGTGCTGCATAGTTTACATCAACAGTAAACAAGCTCGAAAGTGTGTTTAAAAGCCGTGGAGACAAACAAGCTATGTATAGACTTGGTGCAGTCCTACCAGTCCTAGAATAGACAGAACAAACAAACAAACCAAACAACAACTTGAAACAAGAACTGAAGTGCAAAAACTAATTGGAGACCTGTTCAGGAACAGCCTACCATGTAGACTACAACCAGTTAGAAGACCCCCTACCAATTTTAAATCTGTAAAGGGTCATTTAACTAGTTTTGGTCTACATATATGGGCATTGTCTTGTTTCCTAGTTTCCTATGTCAAACCAAATATGGTTGTTGTTCTAGTATAAATAAATATTCATAAATGCCCTTATTTGGAGCCTACACATGTTCATTTCCTCTCCGACTTCTCAAGGGCTTCAGATTGACTCAAATGATGCTAATAGTGGGACATGTGCCTGATGGCACTCCGCTCTGTAAGAGCATCTGAGAACAACCATTTTTACGCGGGATTTTATAGTTACTCAGCACAGGTGTGCTATTCAGTTATTTTCTTCGTGCTCAAAAGAGCAGCTGTTATGACACTGAGAGATCTCCACACTGAGAGATCTCCACACTGAGAGATCTCCACACTGAGAGATCTCCACACTGAGAGATCTCCACACTGAGAGATCTCCACACTGAGAGATCTCCACACTGAGAGATCTCCACACTGAGAGATCTCCATTACATTTGCTACCTTTTACCATTACATTTGCTACCTTTTACCATTACATTTGCTACCTTTTACCATTACATTTGCTACCTTTTACCATTACATTTGCTACCTTTTACCATTACATTTGCTACCTTTTACCATTACATTTGCTACCTTTTACCATTACATTTGCTACCTTTTACCATTACATTTGCTACCTTTTACCATTACATTTGCTACCTTTTACCATTACATTTGCTACCTTTTACCATTACATTTGCTACCTTTTACCATTACATTTGCTACCTTTTACCATTACATTTGCTACCTTTTACCATTACATTTGCTACCTTTTACCATTACATTTGCTACCTTTTACCATTACATTTGCTACCTTTTACCATTACATTTGCTACCTTTTACCATTACATTTGCTACCTTTTACCATTACATTTGCTACCTTTTACCATTACATTTGCCACCTTTTACCATTACATTTGCCACCTTTTACCATTACATTTGCCACCTTTTACCATTACATTTGCCACCTTTTACCATTACATTTGCCACCTTTTACCATTAGATTTGCCACCTTTTACCATTACATTTGCCACCTTTTACCATTACATTTGCCACCTTTTACCATTACATTTGCCACCTTTTACCATTACATTTGCCACCTTTTACCATTACATTTGCCACCTTTTACCTTCCACGCTGCCAATATACCTCAACGCCTGTAAACTCACCCAGCCTTGGAACGCTGACGCAAACTGAAGAGTTTCCAGCACCAGAGGTGTCATGCAATGCAGAGCTGAAACCAAACCCTGTGCAAAGCAGCACCCAGTTCTATTTTGAACTCCAGGGTGCATTAGTAAGGTGCTTTGACCTCCAGTGTGTACAAGTAAGATACTTTGACCTCCAGTGTGTACAAGTAAGATACTTTGACCTCCAGTGTGTACAAGTAAGATACTTTGACCGCCAGCGTGTACAAGTAAGATACTTTGACCTCCAGTGTGTACATAGTAAGCAACTTTGACCCCAAGTGTAAAGAGAGTGCTGCAGTTATGTTTGGGGTACAGTATTCACTCGAGTAGAAGTCGATTTCAAAAATGTAGTCCTCCAATTGTAGCACACACAGTTTAATTATAGTAATCACGAATGTACTGGTACCATTGCACAGTCGGTAAACCATGTGCACTATAGCTGTTGAGTTGATAAAGAAATCCTCCATGCACATTCCCCTCAGAGATGACCGAGTAGAAGCTTTAGCTGTTCCAGCTGCTGTAGAAGCTACTCACCAGCTGTTGGAAGAGAGTGACAGCAATGGAGAGCATCCCATTTCCCTCCATGGAGGTAGAGGACGAAGAATAGGTTGAACTCCTCATTGACACTGATAGTGACTAGGAACTCGGTAACTGACCACTCCTACCTCCATGTCTATGGTGTTCATAAACAAACACAGCCACGATGACTCAGCAGAATTGCACTAGTGCAATGCCTTTGAATTCAGCAGATCAGAGAGAAAAAGACTCAAGACTTGTGTGGCTGTGTAGGCGCACCTAGTTAGGCTGAAATAATTAGATGTGGTGACTTAAATTCAAGGGACTACGTTACATTTGAGTGACATGCTGTCACTGTGACTGTTGAGCAATGATGTTCCCTCATGTGAACTGCTGGTGCTCTAACATCATAGCATCATGTTCTTAACCATGGTGAAGGTGGTGGGAATGGTGATGGCCGTAGGGAAGGGACTCTCCCTGGGGAAGGAGAGAGCCAAGGAAGGGCTTTAAACAATCAACACTTTAGCAGGTTTACATAATCAAGGCAGAGATCAAGAATACATAGACGGTGTTTGTGTTATAATGCTCTTACATAAGATGAGCCAACCCACACATCATCAGCAGACCATTATTGCATTAGTTGAGTGCAAAAAGCAATATAGCTGAGTGTTGAATATCCAGTATTGTCACCTGAACTCCACTCCATTAGATCCTTCCACTTTTGCAGGCTCTATATAGTCTCTTATTACTTGCCATGCATTATTTTTTACAATGCCCACTTAATTAAGTGTACATTGTATTTAAGCTAAGTGCACCCTAGTCACTACTTTTGCATGTTTACACTTGATGTGCTATTTTTATAGAAGAACTTCAGCCAAAAACACTTCAGAATCCCATCCTTCTATTTGATTAAAAAAATGACTTCAGAATCCCATCCTTCTACTTCAGAATCCCATTCTTTTAGTTGAGTACTTCAGAATCCCATCCTTCTAGTTCAGAATCCCATCCTTCTAGTTCAGAATCCCATCCTTCTAGTTCAGAATCCCATCCTTCTAGTTGAGTACTTCAGAATCCCATCCTTCTACTTCAGAATCCCATCCTTCTAGTTGAGTACTTCAGAATCCCATCCTTCTACTTCAGAATCCCATTCTTTTAGTTGAGTACTTCAGAATCCCCATCCTTCTAGTTCAGAATCCCATCCTTCTACTTCAGAATCCCATCCTTCTAGTTGAGTACTTCAGAATCTCATCCTTCTACTTCAGAATCCCATCCTTTTAGTTGAGTACTTCAGAATCCCATCCTTCTACTTCAGAATCCCATTCTTTTAGTTGAGTACTTCAGAATCCCATCCTTCTAGGTGAGTACTTCAGAATCCCATCCTTCTACTTCAGAATCCCATCCTTCTAGTTGAGTACTTCAGAATCCCATTCTTCTACTTCAGAATCCCATCCTTCTAGTTGAGCACTTCAGAATCTCATCCTTCAAGATGTGGTGTTGCATTAACGAACCGAACATACTTAATTATTAGGGTGAGCAATAGTCCCAAGTTTATGTTTTGTTTGTTCCAGGTTCAAGGTTTCAAATCACACAAAATGGGGACAGACTCTAGAGCAACACATCACATCATCCACACCGCATTCTTCTTTGTAGGCTCATTGTAGGCTCACTTCAGGTAATTGCAAGTGTGTGTGCATAACAGCCAATTACGGCATATTCTAAAGTTACTACACAGTGGCAGTGGCATGTGCAACAAGTGAAGCTCTGCATTTGTCTGGGTAGGGAAATTGATTGCCATGCGAGGCTGTGTGTCTCAAAGGTCTTCTTGACCCATACAAGGTTTTATTGGAGTTCCCCTCCCTACCTGTACATCTGCTGAATGAATGTCGCTGTCCTGTCCAGCTCTCTGGTCCTGCGCTTGTAAATACGATATTGGTTCTGGATACGCCTGGCGGCCTTGTCTCTTTGCTCCTTGGCCTGTGAATATATATATTTATATTCATGACACAAGCACAAGGAATGAATGCATACACAGCACACTACAGCATAAGTTCGCACATATACTACAGATCAAGCCTCACGCACTTCTCTGTATTTCTTGTAGTAGTTCTCTATCAACAAGGCAGCACTTTTCTCTTTGCTCTTCACCTGACGTCGTGTCTATAGCAATGAAATAAGGTTCTCTCATGATATTATACAGAAATAAAGTTCCCTCATTAATATTCTATAGAAATAAGGTTCCCTCTACAGAAATAAGGTTCTCTAATTAATATTGTACAGAAATAAGGTTCCCTCATTAATATTCTACAGAAATAAGGTTCTCTCATTAATATTCTACAGAAATAAGGTTCTCTCATTAATGTAGAATAAGGTTCCCTCATTAATATTCTACAGAAATAAGGTTCTCTCATTAATATTCTACAGAAATAAGGTTCTCTCATTAATATTCTACAGAAATAAGGTTCTCTCATTAATATTCTACAGAAATAAGGTTCTCTCATTAATATTCTACAGAAATAAGGTTCCCTCATTAATATTCTACAGAAATAAGGTTCTCTCATTAATATTCTACAGAAATAAGGTTCCCTCATTAATATTCTACAGAAATAAGGTTCTCTCATTAATATTCTACAGAAATAAGGTTCTCTCATTAATATTCTACAGAAATAAGGTTCTCTCATTAATATTCTACAGAAATAAGGTTCTCTCATTAATATTCTATAGAAATAAGGTTCTCTCATTAATATTCTACAGAAATAAGGTTCTCTCATTAATATTCTACAGAAATAAGGTTCTCTCATTAATATTCTACAGAAATAAGGTTCTCTCATTAATATTCTACAGAAATAAGGTTCTCTCATTAATATTCTACAGAAATAAGGTTCTCTCATTAATATTCTATAGAAATAAGGTTCTCTCATTAATATTCTACAGAAATAAGGTTCTCTCATTAATATTCTATAGAAATAAGGTTCCCTCATTAATATTCTACAGAAATAAGGTTCTCTCATTAATATTCTACAGAAATAAGGTTCTCTCATTAATATTCTACAGAAATAAGGTTCTCTCAGTAATATTCTACAGAAATAAGGTTCCCTCATTAATATTCTACAGAAATAAGGTTCTCTCAATATTCTACAGAAATAAGGTTCTCTTAGAAATACAGTTCTAGCATTAGTAAATTCTATAGAACTTGAATATCCATCTAGATCAGCACCTTGAGCTTTCTGAAGGCACCCTGGATAATCTCAGCTGCATGAAACAACTGGTCTTGTTCCACATCTACAACATATAACATATAATAAAAGAAAAAATGGGGAGGTATGAAGGATGTGGAGGGATGGAGCTGGTGAGTGGTGGATGAGGTGATGGTAGTGGAGGAGGTGTTGGTGGTAGTGGAGGTGAGAAAGTGGTAGTGGAGGAGGTGTTGGTGGTAGTGGAGGTGAGAAAGTGGTAGTGGAGGTGAAAAGGTGGTAGTGGAGGTGGAGGAGGTAGTAATGGAGGTGAGGAGGTGATAGTGGTAGTGGAGAAGATGGTGATGTTAGTGGAGGTAGAGGTAGTAAAGGTGGAGGAGGTACTGGTGGAGGTGGTGATAGTAGAGGAGGTGGTGGTGGATTAGGTAGTGGTGGAGAAGGTGATGGTGCAGGAGGTGGAGGAGGCCATGGTGGTGTGATAGTGGAGGTGGTGATAGTGGAGGTGGTGGTGGAGGAAGAGGAGTATGTAGGGAGGAGGTGAAAGAGGAGGAAAGGAAATGGAGTGTGTAACTAGACAACATTGTGAGAGCACAACACTCCATTCCAGAAGGTTATGTACAGTAGGTATGCTGCCGCTTTAATGAAATGGAGCTCTCTGATTAAACGAAAGCTTAATTAAGGGGGTAATGGGAGGTGGAAGTCTTAGATAATGCATGCAACAAGTTGACACACCAGGAAACCATGGCATCCTCACCTGTAAGCGTCATGTTAGAGAAATCAGCCTGCTGGACATTGGGCGACTCGCTCATCATCTCGCATAATACTCGCACAGACGGGGATTCCTCAAACAAATCGTGCGCAGAGACAGCCGAGCTCGACACAGATGCAGCACTGGGCGAAGAAGGAGGTGGAGAATTGGTCCCATACCTCTGAAAATCTGCATAACTCTCCTCCAGCGAGCTTTCCAATTGTATGCGGATTCCTTCGGGGATGTCTTGCAAGGGAGAGGGGCTGATGCTGTTACGAGAGTTTGGGGTGGGCGGATTGGCAGGCAGAAGGCCCGAGCCCGGGCTGGCTAACCCAGGCACTCCACCAGTGACGGCTGAAATCGAGACGTTCTTGATAAAGACCGGAGCTGTAGCTCCTTGTACCTGTGGGATGCATTGGGATTCAACTGTTGCGAGGTTTGGTAGAGAGAGATGACGTGAGTGATGCATTGGAGGAGAGTGGCCAGGAGGAGGGAGGCCTAGTTCTAGCTGCTCCCCTACGAGCGGCGGCTCACTGTAGATGCTGACATTTGAGATCTTTCTGATGGCTTCATTGCGTGTATTCAGCTGTAGGTAACTGTTGCTGCTGTTGCTGCTGCTGTTACTGTTGCTGTTGCTGCTGCTGCTACAAATATCATTGTACTGACTGGTTGCTAATGAGGGATTACCTGGACGGATAACCTGGTGTGGACTGACGGAATGGCTGCGATAGAAAACTGGAGGAACTTGGTTGTGAACGGAGAGATGGTCTTGAAGATTGTCAAGAGGAATTTGGTGTTGGGTTGGATGTGGGCGTGATGTGGTGTCATCAAGGACTGACGACTGGAAGATGAAGTCTTGAAGATCCCGTGGAAGTACAGAATCATTTGGGAAAGATGTAAGATTGGTATCCATTGGAGAGGAGTAGTGTTGATGTAGAGTGGTGGTTTGGGTCTGAACTGGAGCCGATGTCACTGAGCATCCACATAAATAATTCTTGGTAAAAACTTGGAAATGGTCATCAAAATTCCCGGACCTTTACCACAACTATTGAATTTATGTACTGTATCTATCACTCCTGCAGTGATGAAGTAAAATTTTAGCAAGAACACGAGGAAACAACACCCACTTCTCAGGCTTGGGTGACCGCTATCTTCTCTAATAGACTTCCACAATAGTGTAGCAGATAAAAACAGCAAAACAACAACAGCAAAAACTTGGGCAAGAGAGTGATGTCTATACCTCTATGAGGCCCTGGACTAATATTACACACACACAGCAAGCACGCACATACACACACTCACACACACACAAGGTCAGGTTATGGCTCTCCCAGAACAAACCACACTCCTATACGGCAATTACACTACTACATTACAAGGACTCTCTTAGACTAACACTGGTCTTGTTATCCATAGTTTAATGCATACCTGCACAACAGATAAAAACATTAGTAGGTCAAGGACACCTACAAGTAAACATTAGTAGGTCAAGGACACCTACAAGTAAACATTAGTAGGTCAAGGACACCTACAATTAAACATTAGTAGGTCAAGGACACCTACAAGTAAACATTAGTAGGTCAAGGACACCTACAAGTAAACATTAGTAGGTCAAGAACACCTACAAGTAAACATTAGTAGGTCAAGGACACCTACAAGTAAACATTAGTAGGTCAAGGACACCTACAAGTACACCACCAACAATAATACTTGCTTACCTGATGATGTTCGTAACCGAGTGGCCGAGTCGTGCCAGTCTTTCGCAGGATCCAGACCGTCATTGTTCTGCCAGAACCCATTCCACGAGCCGGGAGTACCACCCAAGCCTGAAATGTCCATACGTGAGGTGGATGAAGGAGGAAGACCAGAAGTCTGAGGAAAAGGAAGAGGAAGTCGATCGTGATCCACCGGACTCGGTGGGGGCTCTGCGTTGAATGGAGATGGGCCGGATCCTTCTTCTTCATTATTGAACTCTAGACTCTCCATACACTCGGCTACAAACAAGTTCTGATAGGTACGATTAGTGACATTATTGGGGGAGGCCCCATTTAGAGGCTCGACCTGCTGAGGTTCCTGGAGAAACTGCTGCCAGCTGTTAGTATCGAGATCCAGTTTCAAGCTGTAGGGATCTAGGTTGTAATTGTCCATAAACGAAGTGTCGTCTTCAGACTGGTTGACTGTGCCCTCAGACAGCCCTAGAGCATCTCCCAAAGTGTTACTGGAGTTCTCGTGTAGTCTGTTCAACTCCACTGCAGTGGAAGGTTCCATCATAACATCTTGCATGATGCTGTCAGCTAAAGAGTCCTCTTTGCCACCACAGAGCCAGGACAGTGGGACGTCGGGGAGTCTACCATCTGCGTTGTCATCAAACGACACATCTAACTCTCCGTCTGAAAGACCCACAGCACTTTGTCCTTCCAACAAAGTGAGGCTCGTCTGTAAACTCTGAGTGGGATCAGATGTCGTACTCTGTACATAGTCATCTCCACCGTCCTTCAAACCTGCGCTCGCCTTGTTTGGGAAGGTGGAGAAGCTTTTAACACGGCCCATCTTCGCAAGGGAGCCTGCAAACTCGGAAAACCTTTCCGCATCGTAATCACTGCGTAAGCAGGAGGAGTGAGAAGTGGTTGGGAGAGGTGTGGGGTGAGGAGTGAAGGGAGAGGTGGGAAGAAGGATAGGCGAAGTGACTGGAAGAAGAGGACAAGGAGATGACATGTGCGCAGACTCGTTCTCCAGTAGCGATGAAGGCTGATTAACAAGAGCTGGTGTGATATTCGTAGCGCTATCCCCAGCGTGAGAGCAATTGGCACCTCCCACACTGGAAGGTGCAAGGTCCAGCGGCTGAATGAGACCATTCACCACTCTCTGAAGCTGGTCGAGAATGTTCTCACGCTCATCTTGCGCCAGTTTCTTCCCCTTTCTGGACGACCATTGCTTGTTGTTGACCTTCTTCTTCCCTGGCAAATCTGAGTTTTGAAGAGAACCACCTTCATCAACACCAAAAGCAGAGAGAGGTGTTGACTGGGAAGAGGAGGACGAAAGGGTAGAGGAGAGGACGGAAGAGGAGGCAGGGCAGGGCACATTGGGGTGCGATGAGCACTGGGTAGCGACATTCGTTCTTGGATGGCGAGGAAGAAGGCGCGGCCCCCCGCTGGTGGTTGGGAGGGTGAGGATACAACTGATGGAGCCTTTGTTATGGTAGCTCATGATTAGGTGAGGGGACTTGGACAAAACCTTCAGCGCCTCCAGGCCATCCCCTCCTCCGAGAACTTGAGCACTTCCAGAAGGTCCGCCTGCTAATGATGAAGCGTCCGTATTCATCACATCATCGCTGTCGTGATTGTCGTAGGATGACGATGCCAGGTCTTTCTTGCTGGGAATACCTTTATGCTTCTTCGTACGACAGTCCTCAAACATGTCCACTGGTAGGCCTGCGTTATTGGTCACCAAAACGTCGTCCAGCGAGGAACCGGGACGGAGGTTGGATCTGAGAACTTGCGTGAGCTGACGGAGCAAGGCCTTGATGGTGTCTGGCTCTTTGGTCATGTCCAGGAGAGCGCAGAGATTGCAATCGCTGACCGTCAACATGGACCAGTCGGTAGGGGTCAGTGTGGGGTCAAGATTGGAGGAGGGGTTCTGTGGGAAAAAAGTGAAGTAAAAATAATAATAACTGGAGAGTGAAGTGGAGCTGACAGTAAGAGGTACTGCTGCGCAAGGCGTATCTATGTATTGATTAGATACTCTAGCCTTCATCCTAGATGCTCTAGCCCAGGGATTCTCAACCGTTCCTCCATCATTTACCCCCTCAGCCTGATGTATTTCAACATTTACCCCCTTACTCACCCCCTTACTCACATACAAAAAATAATAAAGGCAGAGAACAGTAAGAAGAATAGAAAACACATTTATTATCTAGGTTTTGCATAAAATATAGCTTTGATAAATAAATAAATTATATAGTCCATTACATAGTATTAAAACAATGAAAACAATCACAAACCAAAGGCAATAGTGTGATTGAATAATAATAATAATAATAATAATAATAATAATAGTAAGCTCAGGTAAGTTATATATACCAACCTGCTTAGAGGTCTATAAGCCTTATATTCCCTTTTCCTTATTCAATTATCAGGTACGGCAATTATTTACCCCATGCCATGTCATTTTTTACCCCCAGGGGGTAAATTTACCCCTGGTTGAGAATCCCTGCTCTAGCCTATCAGGAATAATGGATCTATGTATGCACTGTACGTTCACCACCCGTAAAAAGTATGAACGGGTCATTTAAATAAACGTAAATCTGGAATGGTCGTCATAGTGAAGAGATCAATAAAGTGACCGCCCGGAGATTCTAAGCTAGACTAGCCTGGCTGCACAAGTGAGAACAGGATGCATGGTTTATTAGCTGATGGGACCCCTTACCAAGTAGAACCCCCCGACCCCCCGCCCAAATTACCGCCCAAATTAATTAAATTTGCTTCACAGGGCAGGTGAGAACGGGCTACATGGCTGACAGGAAAGGATGATGGATACTCAATTCATCAACATGTTCTAGCTTTTTCCCCTTCACTCACCATTCAATGCCTAGCATTCATAACTAGCAATAAATAAAGCCTCGTAATGATTTGTGATGTCACTGCATGATGCCTTGACGTCCAGACAGGCACTCAGATAGTCATTCTTTCCACCATGCACCATACCAGCTTGCTTGCTCTCTCATTATGTGTACATAATCACAGTGAAAAAAATATTATAATTTTTTTAATTTTTTTATTTATTTAATCTTTTGAACCTAAGGACCCAAAGTCAGGCTGACTTGCCCCCACCAACCCCGAGGTCCTGGCAGGAAAATCACAAATTGTTAAATAATGCAGTGTTTATAACAGAAATAGGTATTACTGTGATGTATAAAAATGTTCCAGAAAAGCTAGCCATCCATCCAGCCATCCATCTTGGACCCTTTTCCTGGCCCTAGCATGATCCTTACCTCTACTACCACTACCATGTTCTCTCTGCCCTCTACCCCTAGCTGGCAGTACCTGATCATCTGCTTCACTATCAGAGTCAGTACTTTGCTCCAATTCAAACTCACTACACACCCATTATCATAACCTACCACATCTTCATCAAGAAAACTCAACATTTCATTCAGCCAACCCTCCTTGCTCCACTGTCAAGACACTATTCTTAAAGATTGTTCACATTCGACGAAACAAATGGCAAGACAAACGAGAAGTCGGCAAGACAAACGAGAAGTCGGCGGTTCCAGTGTACCAAAAATCCAAATGAAACGAAGCAGCCAATCAGCTGTAGCCAGTGCTGGAAAATGATTTTTTTTAAATCATTTTAAAGGGGATACCCGGCTGGAAATCAGACCACTTGGGGCTACACTGTATACCGCTACATACGTACAGACAAACAGTCTGGATCAATCTTCGCTACATGTTCAGCGACATTACACATGTGCTACCAACACATGCATGTGCTACACATGCAACGTCCAGAACGGAGGGACATTTTCGAGGACTCGTGGGTTTTCGACGTTAGAATCCAATCCATGATCAGATACAACCTCCCCCTCCCCCCCTCTCGTGAATCCTTCTATCAGTCCTCCACTTGTGAATATTTGAAAATATCCCTCCATATGGCATGCATGTGAATGTGCATGTCACATACATATATACACATGTTACTTGGCTCACTATTGTGTTTGTGGTGTTTGTGGTGCTATGAATATCGTTTGAGTTAACTCCAGTTCTATATTTAAATTTCTCAAAAATATATATATATTTTATACTTTATGAGCACATGTAAATCTGTCGTTCATAGATTGACGGCTGGGGACATTACATATCTACAACAGCTCAAGGGCATTCATCCAAACTCACTTGCACAAGGTAAGGTTCACTCACCGAGGAACAGATCTATGTAGACAACAGAGTTGAAGCGTCAACCCACTCACCATCAATGGCGCCATATGGCTCCATAGGATTCATCGATCGAAGAAACATGCACACGATGCTTTATGAGCCTCAACTCTTACATCATAAAATAATTTATATCCTGCTCTATTTATGCACCTAATGTCAAGTGCATCACTTCCCGGCAACTAAGAGGGGAAATCTTGAAACGCAGACCATTCGCAGTTCTGGTGACCCACAAAAGCAGGGAATACTCTAGACAACTAAATCTACAGTGTAGCAATAGTAATTATATAATAACAGGGGATACTCTAGACAACTAAATCTACAGTGTAGCAATAGTAATTATATAATAACAGGGGATACTCTAGACAACTAAATCTACAGTGTAGTAATAATAATAACAGGGGTACTCTAGACAACTAAGCGTAGCAGAAGTATAACAGGGGATACTCTAGACTCGTCTGAGGAGTGTCTAGAGACGAAGAAGATTGTGGCATCCATATTACCTGGGTGAGTCTTTTTGCGAATGTGAATCATTGGCACCAACAGTCGAAACTGTTGGAACGTACGTGGGTGCAGGAGCTAAGAGCTATGGTAGAAAGTGATGGCTTGGTCTCTGACAAGGAAGGCAAGGATGAAGAAAGCTTCTCAGGTTTGTGAGTGAGATCTAGTCCGCTATTAGCCATTTAATTGTCCAAAGGGAGGTTTTTCCTCCCGTGAATAAATGCAGGCAAGTCTATAGCTCGCTTCCCGGGTGTGTCCCGGGATTTTAGTAGTTGAAATTGTACCCTGAATGAATTTTTTGTTCCTAGACCTGATGATGGTGCTGAAGAACTAGCCTCTCTTTTTCCTTCTCACTCTCCATCTCCTCTCACAACTCAATCATAACAAATATATACGTAAAGTAAACAAATTCATACATGCATATACAATGAATAAGGAATAATCATATTCATATGCGAGGTGCACAGTGGCAAGACTAAAAGGAGGCAGGTACATGTGCTCGCATAGTGATGTGTCAATTTAGTGAGTACTATAAACATGAAGTCGCATCACTTCTCTTGAATAGACTCAATTTCTATTCTAGTTCTGGTTGCGACGAGTCAGTTGACACGTGTTGGTGTGCTTTATTTGTGTTTCAGAAGAAAAGAGTTTCTCCAGGGAAGAGATGAATGTGGGAAGGTTGATAGAGGCAGTGAGGACCTTTCCTAGTATATGGATGTATCGGCAAGTCATTTAGAAATGGAAAGTCCGTTATTAATGGGTGGGGTTTCGTAATTGGCAAAGCGATGTGACGGGACCAGGCAGATATTGTGAACTGCTCAGAGCGAGGCAATATGACCCAAACTATAGAGCTATCCCATAATATACATGGTTGCTAGGAACTTGAGTGAATTTCTGTTGGTATGGGTGATTAATTAAGGCCTGGACTCCTGGCAATCTGACAGTGAGAGGGTTAAATATCTTGGGTGTGCCTTCTAAGCTTCACATACCTCATCAGTTTCATTATGGGATATAACACATTAACTAGATACCAACTTACCCACCCACACACATACCCTCTGCACTACAGTGCACACCAACACCTTATATACCCACACCATGCACACACAGTCACCCCACACTGTGGCAACAAGCACACACCAAATACACTGCACCTCTCAATGCTTACTATAGAAGCCATTACATACTGTGCAAGCACCTTGTTTTTGAGGGCAGATGAACTCAAGTAATCCTTTGCGTCCAGATAGTGCACCATGATCAGGTTAGGATTCTACACATTACAGAGCAAGGCACAGAGGAAGACAAAATAGAACAACACTTGGGCATGGACATCATTGCATCAGGTACTTGAACACTTGGGCATGGGCATCATTGGTTGCATCAGGTGCTTGAAACAGTACATGTTAACATCACATGGACACCCTCATTCCAACCTGCTCAACCCATGGTGGTGAGGATGTGTTCAAGGCTGTGACTATAGACTGCTGAGTCACACTGGGTTGAGGCAGGTTGAAGTAGGTTAACAATAGCTCTATGGGGACAGACACTGGACCAACATCACACTGGGTTGAGGCAGGTTGAAGTAGGTTGACAATAGCTCTAAGGGGACACACAGTGGACCAACTGGGTTGAAGCAGGTTGAAGTACATTGACAATAGCTCTATGGGAACACACACTGGACCAACACCGCACTGGGGCACTAGGTTGAGGCAGGTTGGAGTAGGTTGACAATAGCTCTATGGGTACACACAGTGGACCAATGTCACACTGGGCTGAGGCAGGTTGGAGTACGTTGACAATAGCTCTATGGGGACGCACACTGGACCAACATCACACTGGGAGTGACATATTGAACAGAATCTGAGTGCAAGATCTCTGCAATGGAGAAGTACTTACCTGAATGAGCCAGTACGTTCTCCGATGAAACTTTGGATTAGAAGCTGAGTGGGCGTAACAGCCGTACAACAGCTGCAGAATGAGAGTAGAGGTCAAATCCCGCCCAGTACACGCATAACCCCGCCCAGTACACACATAACCCCGCCCAGTTTACACATAACCACACCCAGTACACACATAACCACACCCAGTACACACATAACCCCGCCCAGTACACACATAACTCCGCCCAGTACACACATAACCCCGCCCAGTACACACATAAAGCTAACCAGACGTGGGAGAGGTTGTAACTCCTCCCACATACACATTTTCCTGCATTAAACAACCAGATATCCCTGTATTAAGCAACCTAAAACACCCCACACACACACCCTTGACTGGATATCCACTGTACAGGATCAGCCTAACTTTACATGCAAGCTGCACAATGAATGATGGTCCATGTCCACCTACATGTACATGTACATGCACATGCACATAACACTGGCTAGGGCTAGAGCTGTATAGGGCTAGAATTAGGTGGGCGGACAAGAACTTTGAACTTGGGATATGGATAGTTGATCACGGAATGACCCACGGCACCTCTGAACCAGCCTGGAACAATAACCATTATATCTTGAGGATGGACACATATTTCCTCGTGTTGCAATAAGGTGGGTGAAATCCAGTGTGCATAATATGTCCCTGTGAAAGGATGAGGTCACTACAGTATATCGATAATAATCTCCCCGCCCCCCAAGTCAGGGGGCTCAAAGTGGGAAATAGTTATCAGTCACATGCTTATCCACACAGAAACTTAAGGCTACACTTGTCTGAGCTGGTTAGTTACCCCATGCAGTATCCACGAGATTCAGCAAACCTCCTGGTGGGAGAGAAAAAGACCCGCTAGAGACCTCAGCCCAGAGCTCCGCTAGATGCCTCAGCCCAGAGCTCTGCTAGAGACCTCAGCTCAGAGCTTCGCTAGATACCTCAGCCCAGAGCTCCGCTAGAGACCTCAGCCCAGAGCTCCGCTAGAGACCTCAGCCCAGAGCTCCGCTAGAGACCTCAGCCCAGAACTTTGCTAGAGACCTCAGCCCAGAGCTTTGCTAGAGACCTCAGCTCAGAGCTCCGCTAGAGACCTCAGCCCAGAGCTCCGCTAGAGACCTCAGCCCAGAGCTCTGCTAGAGACCTCAGCTCAAAGCTTCGCTAGAGACCTCAGCCCAGAGCTTCGCTAGAGACCTCAGCCCAGAGCTCTGCTAGAGACCTCAGCTCAGAACTCCGCTAGAGACCTCAGCCCAGAGCTTTGCTAGAGACCTCAGCCCAGAACTTCGCTAGAGACCTCCATTTTTAGAGACCTCAGCCCAGAGCTCTGCTAGAGACCTCAGCCCATAGCTCTGCTAGAGACCTCAGCCCAGAGCTCTGCTAGAGACCTCAGCCCAGAGCTCTGCTAGAGACCTCAGCTCAAAGCTTCGCTAGAGACCTCAGCCCAGACCTCCGCTAGAGACCTCAGCCCAGAGCTCCGCTAGAGACCTCAGCCCAGAACTTCGCTAGATAACTCAGCCCAGAGCTCTGCTAGAGACCTCAGCTCAGAACTCCGCTAGAGACCTCAGCCCAGAGCTTTGCTAGAGACCTCTGCCCAGAGCTTCTCTAGAGACCTCAGCTCAGAACTCCGCTAGAGACCTCAGCCCAGAGCTTTGCTAGAGACCTCAGCCCAGAGCTTCTCTAGAGACCTCAGCCCAGAGCTTTGCTAGAGACCTCAGCCCAGAGCTTCTCTAGAGACCTCAGCTCAGAGCTCTGCTAGAGACCTAAGCCCAGAGCTCCGCTAGAGACCTCAGCCCAGAGCTCCGCCTTGCATCCCTGCAGACAATCTCACCCCTCCCATTTGGCTGCTAAAGCTTCGTAGAGCATTCATTGGATCGGGGCAGTACCATTAATATATTACACTCCTCATTTATTGAGGGGGCTAAGTGTTGGTTTTACCTGGTATCCCCCGACTTTGAGCTTCATGCGATCTTCCCTTACTGTGGTCATGGTTTTACGAGTTTTCCAGTCGTAAGCATCGTTACGATACTTCTTTGTCTGGCAGAAAGAGAGAGAGGAAAGAGAGAGAGAGTTAGGTGAGTGAGTGTGAATGTATGAGGTGTGAATGGCCTCAACGGTTCTCATTACATACTAACACTGGCCAAATAAAAATTGCATGCCATCGAAAGAAAAAAACAATTATTACGCCAAGGGTGGTGCGACATGATTCTGTGCATTACACTAAGTTACACAGAGAAGGATGTTGGCTCAGTGTGAATCTGACACGAATATTAATGTGTCTTATAAATGTGCTCTTAAATAAGAGGTAGGGCTAGGGCTGGGGCTGGGGCTAAGGCTAGCATGAACAACACAGAGATATCCACGGAGAGCAATACCCCCAGTATTTGCTATGCACTCACAGGATTTCCAGCTACGTACGTACGCGAAGATGCTACAATGATAATACTAGCTCGAGAGCACATGCATACATACACACATACCTCACTCCGGTCAAAGAACATGATGGAACCAGATGGTGCCCTGAAGAAACGGGATAAAGATTAACCACACAACATAGTCACAATAAAACACACACTTCACAAATGGGTTGCTAAGTCTGACACCTTGCCACACTCGTCTCTAGCCTCCTCTCTAGTAATCTTCAATGTTTGGAACAGAAATGTACTAGCAGTCGCCTTGAGTTGACCTTTCTACTCGCCAGCCTCATGACACTGCTGTGCAAGTTACCAGGGAACCATTCTGGCTCGCTTCTCTCGACAAAGGAGGCACTCTGGGATGGCTCTCTTTGCTGTATGTTTTGTTGAAGGCATTGCAACCCATAGCTTTTCCTTACCTCAGTGGCCATAGGCTTTGTTGCTTCCTCACCTCAGTGGCCATAGGCTTTGCTTCCTTCCTCAGTGGCCATAGGTTTTGCTTCCTTCCTCAGTGGCCATAGGTTTGGCTTCCTTACCCCAGTGGCCACAGGCTTTGCTTCCCTACTTCAGTGGCCATAGGTTTTGCTTCCTTCCTCAGTGGCCATAGGTTTTGCTTCCTTACCTCAGTGGCCATAGGTTTTGCTTCCTTACCTCAGTGGCCATAGGTTTTGCTTCTTTACTTCAGTGGCCATAGGTTTTGCTTCCTTCCTCAGTGGCCATAGGTTTTGCTTCCTCACCTCAGTGGCCATAGGTTTTGCTTCCTTCCTCAGTGGCCATAGGTTTTGCTTCCTTCCTCAGTGGCCATAGGTTTTGCTTCCTTACCTCAGTGGCCATAGGTTTTGCTTCTTTACCTCAGTGGCCATAGGTTTTGCTTCCTTCCTCAGTGGCCATAGGTTTGGCTTCCTTACCCCAGTGGCCACAGGCTTTGCTTCCCTACTTCAGTGGCCATAGGTTTTGCTTCCTTCCTCAGTGGCCATAGGTTTTTCTTCCTTACCTCAGTGGCCATAGGTTTTGCTTCCTTACCTCAGTGGCCATAGGTTTTGCTTCCTTCCTCAGTGGCCATAGGTTTTACTTCTTTACCTCAGTGGCCATAGGTTTTTCTTCCTTACCTCAGTGGCCATAGGTTTTGCTTCCTTACCTCAGTGGCCATAGGTTTTGCTTCTTTACCTCAGTGGCCATAGGTTTTGCTTCTTTACCTCAGTGGCCATAGGTTTTGCTTCCTTCCTCAGTGGCCATAGGTTTGGCTTCCTTACCCCAGTGGCCACAGGCTTTGCTTCCCTACTTCAGTGGCCATAGGTTTTGCTTCCTTCCTCAGTGGCCATAGGTTTTTCTTCCTTACCTCAGTGGCCATAGGTTTTGCTTCCTTACCTCAGTGGCCATAGGTTTTGCTTCCTTCCTCAGTGGCCATAGGTTTTACTTCTTTACCTCAGTGGCCATAGGTTTTGCTTCCTTACCTCAGTGGCCATAGGTTTTGCTTCTTTACCTCAGTGGCCATAGTTTTCTTCCTTACCTCAGTGGCCATAGGTTTTGCTTCCTTACCTCAGTGGCCATAGGTTTTGCTTCCTTACCTCAGTGGCCATAGGTTTTGCTTCCTTCCTCAGTGGCCATAGGTTTTGCTTCCTTACCTCAGTGGCCATAGGTTTTGCTTCCTTCCTCAGTGGCCATAGGTTTTGCTTCCTTACCTCAGTGGCCATAGGCTTTGCTTCCTTACCTCAGTGGCCATAGGTTTTGCTTCCTTACCTCAGTGGCCATAGGCTTTGCTTCCTTACCTCAGTGGCCATAGGTTTTTCTTCCTCACTTCAGTGGCCATAGGCTTTGCTTCCCTACCGCAGTGGAGCTGATTCTTACACTTAACTGCAGCTTCTAGTAGTGATGTGATATTCTAGTGAGTTCAGATATCAACAGATTGTTTCTGGGGGCTGGGGTAGAGGGGGAATCTCGGTGTATGTCCAAACATGAAGCTCATCCAAAGCTCATCGAGTCTTAATTATTTTCAACAGCCTCAACTCAAATCACATCAATGCACACTGGTTACTCCACACTGCTATCCTGACTAGGAGGAGTCCTGTGCTGTGGAACATCAAGAGTTACACTGACCAGAAGTCTGGATACCAGCTCAGTGAAGTCTGAGTGACTCTGGGTACCAGCTCCGTGAGAACATTCACCAGGTCACAGAGAAGCACTCTTCAGAAATGCCTCACACATTTGCACAGCCCCAAAGGGTGAACAAATATATAGCATGACTCTGATCAATGCTTGTGGAAGAGTGGTCCATAAGGGCAGCCTTCCTGCGTGTTGTCCCTTCTCCAGCCTGAACCTTCTGGGCTTTGAAGCTCAAGTGCTCGGGTGGGAAGTTAGAATTATTAACTAGCCTGCTTGATGTCCTCGTTGAGTGCAGCCTGCTCTGGTGTAGGTTCTCCAGGCTCCTGGATTTCTGCGTGAGTAGTTGCTCTCTGGCTTCATCAACCTCCATGACATCATCGATCTCCATGACATCAATAGTCATAGAGTAACACTGCAAATTGCTCAAGCAATGCCGTGTTGAGTCACCATGCCCCCTTATGTACATAAGTATGCCTTGGTAACCTCTGGGTAACTTTTCCATGTGTTCCAACCAGTTTTATTACACCCCCAAAATAATAGAGAAACAGTATCACATCCTGTGAATGCATGGAAGACAAGTAGAGTGGCACTAACTCTGGGATGCATTGAAGCTATCAGTTCATAGACAGACCTGTAACGAATATTTGAGCATGTACCAATTGCTATCTACATTCCATCAGGTTTGATCTGGTTCAAGGTGGCTCTTGTCAACACTACAACATCATCAACAGTGTGTGCTTCTCTGCATCCTTTCCCAGTATCTGAAGCATGTGGCAGGGGGAGGTGTCTGTTTCCTCATGGGAGCAGGGGACCAGGTTGCTCGCAACATCTAGCAGGGGGAGGTGTCTGTTTCCTCATGGGTGCAGGGGACCAGTTGCTTGCAACATCTAGCAGGGGGGGGTGTCTGTTTCCTCATAGGTGCAGGAGACCAGGTTGCTCGCAACATGTAGCAGGGGGAGGTGTCTGTTTCCTCATGGGTGCAGGGGACCAGGTTGCTTGCAACATCTAGCAGGGGGGGGTGTCTGTTTCCTCATAGGTGCAGGGGACCAGGTTGCTCGCAACATGTAGCAGGGGGAGGTGTCTGCTTCCTCATGGGAGCAGGGGACCAGGTTGCTTGCAACATCTAGCAGGGGGAGGTGTCTGTTTCCTCGTGGGTGCAGGGGACCAGGTTGCTCACAACATGTACATAGCAGGAAGCTTCCTCATGGGTGCATCAGATTGGGTGCACAACACATCCAGTTGCATATAGGCCTTACTTCCAATAGGCATGAGCTCCTCATTTGTTGGGACAGGAACTTACACAATGCTGGAGGATCCATTCAATTTTATTGCCCACTAACAGGGAATATTTCTTCAATAGTTTTTTTTTTAACTTGTAAAATGCAATATGAAGCCTAAAGCTACTACTACATGACTCTACAATAGTATAGTTCAACTGCTAAGAAGTGCTGTATCTAAAAGTGTAGCTACACACCACAGGTGTAGCCAGGCGGCTGTTTACAGGCCTAGATTTGCAACTGTAGCAGGCACACTTCATAATACTAATTCTGTGGATTCCTTGATCATGTTTGTGGAGGAAACTGTGGGATGACTGCCTCAGAATAGCATTTTGAGGGGAAATGATTCCCCTTATGGCTGTAATAACATCCTGGGGTTGCTGTGTAATACTCGGACCCTCCTGGGGTTGCTGTGTGATACTTGAACCCTCCTGGGGTTGCTGTGTGATACTTGAACCCTCCTGGGGTTGCTGTGTGATACTTGGACCCTCCTGGGGTTGCTGTGTGATATTGAACCCTCCTGGGGTTGCTGTGTGATACTTGAACCCTCCTGGGGTTGCTGTGTGATACTTGAACCCTCCTGGGGTTGCTGAGTGATACTTGAACCCTCCTGGGGTTGCTGTGTGATACTTGAACCCTCCTGGGGTTGCTGTGTGATACTTGAACCCTCCTGGGGTTGGTGAATGATACTTGAACCCTCCTGGGGTTGCTGAGTGATACTTGGACCCTCCTGGGGTTGCTGTGTGATATTGAACCCTCCTGGGGTTGCTGTGTGATACTTGAACCCTCCTGGGGTTGCTGTGTGATACTTGAACCCTCCTGGGGTTGCTGAGTGATACTTGAACCCTCCTGGGGTTGCTGTGTGATACTTGAACCCTCCTGGGGTTGCTGTGTGATACTTGAACCCTCCTGGGGTTGGTGAATGATACTTGAACCCTCCTGGGGTTGCTGTGTGATACTTGAACCCTCCTGGGGTTGGTGAGTGATACTTGAACCCTCCTGGGGTTGCTGTGTGATACTTGAACCCTCCTGGGGTTGCTGTGTGATACTCGGACCCTCCTGGGGTTGCTGTGTGATACTCGGACCCCTCCTGGGGTTGCTGTGTGATACTCGGACCCCTCCTGGGGTTGCTGTGTGATACTTGAACCCTCCTGGGGTTGCTGTGTGATACTCGGACCCTCCTGGGGTTGCTGTGTGATACTTGAACCCTCCTGGGGTTGCTGAGTGATACTTGAACCCTCCTGGGGTTGCTGTGTGATACTTGAACCCTCCTGGGGTTGCTGTGTGATACTTGAACCCTCCTGGGGTTGCTGTGTGATACTTGAACCCTCCTGGGGTTGCTGTGTGATACTTGAACCCTCCTGGGGTTGGTGAATGATACTTGGACCCTCCTGGGGTTGCTGTGTGATACTTGAACCCTCCTGGGGTTGCTGTGTGATACTTGAACCCTCCTGGGGTTGCTGTGTGATACTTGAACCCTCCTGGGGTTGCTGTGTGATACTTGAACCCTCCTGGGGTTGCTGAGTGATACTTGAACCCTCCTGGGGTTGCTGTGTGATACTTGAACCCTCCTGGGGTTGCTGAGTGATACTTCAACCCTCCTGGGGTTGGTGAATGATACTTGGACCCTCCTGGGGTTGCTGTGTGATACTTGAACCCTCCTGGGGTTGCTGAGTGATACTTCAACCCTCCTGGGGTTGCTGTGTGATACTTGGACCCTCCTGGGGTTGCTGTGTGATACTTGAACCCTCCTGGGGTTGCTGTGTGATACTTCAACCCTCCTGGGGTTGCTGTGTGATACTTGGACCCTCCTGGGGTTGGTGAATGATACTTGGACCCTCCTGGGGTTGCTGTGTGATACTTGGGCCCCTCCTGGGGTTGCTGTGTGATACTCGGACCCTCCTGTATCATATTCACAAGAGCCAATAAGGAGAATGGACAGCACCTTTCTGGCATCCTTGCTTGAATGAAGGGGGGTGGGGTGGGGGGGAGGGGGGTGGGAGAACTGACAGGAATCTGATTTTCAATCAGGTAGTGTGACTGCATGCATCCTTCAATACGAACACAAACTGCTGCAGAGGTGTCTTGTCCACCTCGCAGATCTGCTAGCTTGAAGACAAGGGGGTGACACTGTCTCCTATGTGGAAGTCTTCCATATATGACACCAACCCTGAAAACGCAATGCCCCATAGAGATGAGCGACATTGAGTGCTGTCAGCAGCTCTTGTGTTTGTTGTTGGGTTTTTAACAAGGCATTTGCGATGATGTTTTGCTTCAAGAGCAGTCATGTGCTCCTCAGGTGCAAGTTTAGCTAGCAGGAGTGTCTTCTAGTTCCATTGCACATCTTCTGAGCCTAGTAGTAATGTTATTACCCATGCTAAAGTTTCAAAGGGTATGTTTTATGCCAGCTAGGTAGGATGATGTTTGATGCAACTCTGGCCCCAATGCCACCCCCATAATCCAGTCTTTCAATATCAATATTCATTGGCATATGCATGAAGTTCCTTGGGGGGGGTACCATAAAGGTGGTTACGACTTTGAAGCTTCATAGATTCTGTACACTTTAGTGTGTATGGACTCGATATATAACTCAAAAGATAGGTCTCTCTGTGAACTCTCTTTTGAATGCTGCATAGGTATAAGTATGCCAAAGTTACTGCCTCAAAATCGGAGTGCCTGATTTTGCAACGGTTGTGGCTCCTGTTTAGAAAGTGCTACACAACTCAAACTAGTACCTATGTCAAGAGCAAGCCTTCCTCTATATAATAGAGTGTTTTCTTTAGGCAGTAAAGCACGGGGTAGGTGACCAAGCGTAGACACAAAATTATGCGGGACCCATCAACTCTTTTAGTTGGCATAGTCAAGCTGTATACAGACATTTTGCCAAGGGGGGTAGGCCAACTTGGGGTATGAAGGGGGTGGACGGCCTGCCCCAGTACCATGTGGCCGCTAAATCTCAAAAATTTATGGGAAGAAAAAAGGGGGGGGGGGGGGGGGACTAATGCCCCTAAATACACCCCCCTCGATTCAATCTTAAAAAAACCTGGATTCAACCTAAAAAAACCCTTGATTCAACCTAGCACACAGAGAGAGCTATATTTTGAACTAGCTATCAGTTCATAGAGTAAAGTGTGCAAAATCTATAGAATAGTCCACCCCCTTAAGACTGAATGAAGTGACTTGTGCCCACTACCAATGGCTGGCTTCGATGGTTAATCTGGACTTTGCAATCCTTCACTAGTCTTCTTTTGACGGAGCACAAAAAGTTCCCAATTGGTAGTGTAAGCAAGCTTTGGATGTCTTAGGAATAGAGGTGTGGTCTATCAGCATGTGACATTTTGTCATGAAGGATCCTTAGCTACCACTGAGAGTGAAAGTTTGATGCCAATGAGCTCTCCCTGAATAAAATAGCTACTTACTTGAGGATCCCATGTGCTTTCTTGGAGCACTGATCTACAGATTGATTTAGAGCCCAGCTATTCTGACAGCTTGCTAGCAAGTAGTTCTACAAGTACTAAGTGTTCATAATTATGGTGGTAAAGATTAGTACAAACTAATTAGTTCATTGTATAACCTCACTTCTTAATTATCACATTTGTATATATATACAGTCTGTAAAAAGTCTCACCACTTCACTAACAGCACCCTCACATGTTCCTCTAAACATCACAATAGCAATGCAGTATTGTATCTTGTAATCAAATGGGAAAAGTCTGCTAAGTTCTGAAATATTTGCATCCCCAGGCTCTACAGTTGGACAGCTAACCTATAAGGGACTTGCTCTACAGGTCAGCTAACCTGTAAGGGACTTGCTCTACAGGACAGCTAACCTGTAAGGGACTTGCTCTACAGGTCAGCTAACTTGTAAGGGACTTGCTCTCTACAGGACAGCTAACCTGTAAGGGACTTGCTCTACAGGACAGCTAACCTGTAAGAGACTTGCTCTATAGGACAGCTAACCTGTAAGGGACTTTCTCTACAGGACAACTAACATGTAAGGGACTTGCTCTACAGGACAGCTAACCTATAAGGGACTTGCTCTACAGGACAGCTAACCTGTAAGGGACTTGCTCTACAGGACAGCTAACCTGTAAGGGACTTGCTCTACAGGACAGCTAACCTGTAAGGGACTTGCTCTACAGGACAGCTAACCTGTAAGAGACTTGCTCTATAGGACAGCTAACCTGTAAGGGACTTTCTCTACAGGACAACTAACATGTAAGGGACTTGCTCTACAGGACAGCTAACCTATAAGGGACTTGCTCTACAGGACAGCTAACCTGTAAGGGACTTGCTCTACAGGACAGCTAACCTGTAAGGGACTTGCTCTACAGGACAGCTAACCTGTAAGGGCCTTGCTCTACAGGACAGCTAACAGGACAACTAACCTGTAAGGGACTTGCGTAGTGATCCACTCGGCATGCCTCTCGAAACTGATGAGGTAGCTGAGAATCTCCTGGACATACATACACACATACATACATACAGATATGGAGAATGTAGAGGAAGATATAAGGACATGCTTAAAAGGGAGAGGGAACAAAACAAATTTTTAGAAGATGGTTGAAGAAAGCTGGCTCATTCCAGGCAGAGCAATCTGTGCTAATTGCCTGGGAACTGCCAATTACCACACACTATCATTAGCGAGAGAGAAGGGGGGGTTATTATGAACTCGATCTAAATGTTGCTTCAGGATTAGACTTGTGCAATGGTGCTAATGTGCATTGAATGAACTCTAATTCTCTTCTTGCATCCATTGCAACAACTCAGCCACAACAGATTGGCGTGCTCTATTTGAGTTCAATGCGCTTGAGTTTCACCCACAGATTGAATAACAAGAAGCTGTGCGAGACTTCCCTTGCACATGAGAGGTGTCTGTCATCCTTGGGGAAGCTTACGGTACACACCTTGTTGTCTCCCCCACAGCAATGCTAGACGAAGGTCATGCGCCATACTGTGAGCCGACCTTTAGCCAGTGAAGTAAATTTTATTAAAATGGCCAGATATTTAACTCGTCCATGGTCATATAAAAATGGTGCGGATTATTATTGTTATAGACGGAGCCCAACTGACTATTAGGGGGTAGTGCCATAGCAGTGGTTGTCAAGGTTACGGTATGCAGTTCACTTAATAATTCATGAAACTTTTTTTCCCCACTTGATTGGATGGGAAACTTTGTACTGCCATGTGTGGCATATCTATGTGTGGCATATCTATGTGGCATATCTATGTGGCATATCTATGTGGCATATCTATGTGGCATATCTATGTGGCATATCTATGTGGCATATCTATGTGGCATATCTATGTGGCATATCTATGTGGCATATCTATGTGGCATATCTATGTGGCATATCTATGTGGCATATCTATGTGGCATATCTATGTGGCATATCTATGTGGCATATCTATGTGGCATATCTATGTGGCATATCTATGTGGCATATCTATGTGGCATATCTATGTGGCATATCTATGTGGCATATCTATGTGGCATATCTATGTGGCATATCTATGTGGCATATCTATGTGGCATATCTATGTGGCATATCTATGTGGCATATCTATGTGGCATATCTATGTGGCATATCTATGTGGCATATCTATGTGGCATATCTATGTGGCATATCTATGTGGCATATCTATGTGGCATATCTATGTGGCATATCTATGTGGCATATCTATGTGGCATATCTATGTGGCATATCTATGTGGCATATCTATGTGGCATATCTATGTGGCATATCTATGTGGCATATCTATGTGGCATATCTATGTGGCATATCTATGTGGCATATCTATGTGGCATATCTATGTGGCATATCTATGTGGCATATCTATGTGGCATATCTATGTGGCATATCTATGTGGCATATCTATGTGGCATATCTATGTGGCATATCTATGTGGCATATCTATGTGGCATATCTATGTGGCATATCTATGTGGCATATCTATGTGGCATATCTATGTGGCATATCTATGTGGCATATCTATGTGGCATATCTATGTGGCATATCTATGTGGCATATCTATGTGGCATATCTATGTGGCATATCTATGTGGCATATCTATGTGGCATATCTATGTGGCATATCTATGTGGCATATCTATGTGGCATATCTATGTGGCATATCTATGTAGCATATCTATGTGGCATATCTATGTGGCATATCTATGTGGCATTTCTATGTGGCATATCTATGTGGCATATCTATGTGGCATATCTATGTGGCATATCTATGTGGCATATCTATGTGGCATATCTATGTGGCATATCTATGTGGCATATCTATGTGGCATATCTATGTGGCATATCTATGTGGCATATCTATGTGGCATATCTATGTGGCATATCTATGTGGCATATCTATGTGGCATATCTATGTGGCATATCTATGTGGCATATCTATGTGGCATATCTATGTGGCATATCTATGTGGCATATCTATGTGGCATATCTATGTGGCATATCTATGTGGCATATCTATGTGGCATATCTATGTGGCATATCTATGTAGCATATCTATGTGACATATCTATGTGGCATATCTATGTGGCATATCTATGTGGCATATCTATGTGGCATATCTATGTAGCATATCTATGTGGCATATCTATGTGGCATATCTATGTGGCATTTCTATGTGGCATATCTATGTGGCATATCTATGTGGCATATCTATGTGGCATATCTATGTGGCATATCTATGTGGCATATCTATGTGGCATATCTATATGGCATATCTATGTACGACTGTACTACAGTCTATACATTCACCGCACCGTCACCCGTGTAAAATATGAATGAGTCACCTGCCGTAAATAAACTGGAAATAGTCATCACGGTGAAGAGCTGCCGATTTGAAGAGCAGGAAAGAAGACAGGCTACACAGGAGTGTCGATGAGCTCATGGTCAGTAGCTGCCAGGGCAAGGATGCTGGAGTGTTGATGGCTGCTAGTTAGTAGCTGCCAGGGCAAGGATGCAGGAGTGTTGATGGCTGCATAGTTAGTAGCAAGGATGCAGGAGTGTTGATGGCTGCTAGTTAGTAGCTGTCAGGGCAAGGATGCAGGAGTGTTGATGGCTGCATAGTTAGTAGCTGCCAGGGCAAGGATGCAGGAGTGTTGATGGCTGCATAGTTAGTAGCTATCAGGGCAAGGATGCAGGAGTGTTGATGGCTGCATAGTTAGTAGCTATCAGGGCAAGGATGCAATGGCTGCTAGTTAGTAGCTGCCAGGGCAAGGATGCAGGAGTGTTGATGGCTGCATAGTTAGTAGCTGTCAGGGCAAGGATGCAGGAGTGTTGATGGCTGCATAGTTAGTAGCTGTCAGGGCAAGTATGCTGGAGTGTTGATGGCTGCATAGTTAGTAGCTGCCAGGGCAAGGATGCAGGAGTGTTGATGGCTGCATAGTTAGCAGCTGCCAGGGCAAGGATGCAGGAGTGTTGATGGCTGCATAGTTAGTAGCTGTCAGGGCAAGTATGCTGGAGTGTTGATGGCTGCATAGTTAGTAGCTGTCAGGGCAAGGATGCAGGAGTGTTGATGGCTGCATAGTTAGTAGCTGTCAGGGCAAGGATGCAGGAGTGTTGATGGCTGCATGGTTAGTAGCTGCCAGGGCAAGGATGCAGGAGTGTTGATGGCTGCATAGTTAGTAGCTGTCAGGGCAAGGATGCAGGAGTGTTGATGGCTGCTAGTTAGTAGCTGCCAGGGCAAGGATGCAGGAGTGTTGATGGCTGCATAGTTAGTAGCTATCAGGGCAAGGATGCAGGAGTGTTGATGGCTGCTAGTTAGTAGCTGCCAGGGCAAGGATGCAGGAGTGTTGATGGCTGCATAGTTAGTAGCTGTCAGGGCAAGGATGCAGGAGTGTTGATGGCTGCATAGTTAGTAGCTGCCAGGGCAAGGATGGTGGAGTGTTGATGGCTGCATGGTTAGTAGCTGCCAGGGCAAGGATGCAGGAGTGTTGATGGCTGCATAGTTAGTAGCTATCAGGGCAAGGATGCAGGAGTGTTGATGGCTGCTAGTTAGTAGCTGTCAGGGCAAGGATGCAGGAGTGTTGATGGCTGCTAGTTAGTAGCTGTCAGGGCAAGGATGCAGGAGTGTTGATGGCTGCATAGTTAGTAGCAAGGATGCAGGAGTGTTGATGGCTGCATAGTTAGTAGCTGCCAGGGCAAGGATGCAGGAGTGTTGATGGCTGCTAGTTAGTAGCTATCAGGGCAAGGATGCAGGAGTGTTGATGGCTGCATAGTTAGTAGCTGCCAGGGCAAGGATGCAGGAGTGTTGATGGCTGCATAGTTAGTAGCTGTCAGGGCAAGGATGCAGGAGTGTTGATGGCTGCATAGTTAGTAGCTATCAGGGCAAGGATGCAGGAATGGCTGCATAGTTAGTAGCTGCCAGGGCAAGGATGGTGGAGTGTTGATGGCTGCATGGTTAGTAGCTGCCAGGGCAAGGATGCAGGAGTGTTGATGGCTGCATAGTTAGTAGCTATCAGGGCAAGGATGCAGGAGTGTTGATGGCTGCTAGTTAGTAGCTGTCAGGGCAAGGATGCAGGAGTGTTGATGGCTGCATAGTTAGTAGCAAGGATGCAGGAGTGTTGATGGCTGCATAGTTAGTAGCTGCCAGGGCAAGGATGCAGGAGTGTTGATGGCTGCTAGTTAGTAGCTATCAGGGCAAGGATGCAGGAGTGTTGATGGCTGCATAGTTAGTAGCTGCCAGGGCAAGGATGCAGGAGTGTTGATGGCTGCATAGTTAGTAGCTATCAGGGCAAGGATGCAGGAGTGTTAATGGCTGCTAGTTAGTAGCTGCCAGGGCAAGGATGCAGGAGTGTTGATGGCTGCTAGTTAGTAGCTATCAGGGCAAGGATGCAGGAGTGTTGATGGCTGCATAGTTAGTAGCTGCCAGGGCAAGGATGCAGGAGTGTTGATGGCTGCATAGTTAGTAGCTATCAGGGCAAGGATGCAGGAGTGTTGATGGCTGCTAGTTAGTAGCTGCCAGGGCAAGGATGCAGGAGTGTTGATGGCTGCATAGTTAGTAGTAGCTGTCAGGGCAAGGATGCAGGAGTGTTGATGGCTGCATAGTTAGTAGTAGCTGTCAGGGCAAGGATGCAGGAGTGTTGATGGCTGCATGGTTAGTAGCTGTCAGGGCAAGGAAACTGAGTCAATTATGACATACCTAGTCAATTTCTCAACGTAGCCATGGTCATGGTGGGGGTTACACCATTGGTCACGCGGGAGCAGGAACAACTCAAGCTGGGCCAAGTATCAACAATTCCTTGATTGTATTGCCACTGCCTTGTACATGAACACAAGAGAAAACTGACTTTATACATACTTGGTATAAGATGACTGACTGCATATAGAGTAGAGATATGCTACTGTAGCAAATAGGTTAAGAGTGGAAAATATCTAAAACAGAATTACTGTCAGCTATTGTCTTCCCTTACTCTGACAGTTCCATCAGCAAGCAAGCACTGCCTAGTGACCTCACTCACAGTATCTGGATAGCTTCTGCATGGTCTTCCCTTACTCGGACAGTTCCATCAGCAAGCAGCACTGGTAGCTTTACAGTGTTCTTCCCCTCAGGGAAAGCCGATTCCAAGCTCATCCCTTCCCCTCTCAGCCACATTTCGCACATGCATTTCTGTTTTGTAGCCATCCAGCCCATTGTGTTGCAGGGGCACCCCATTGCACACAACAGTGCTGTACACAACAGTGCATAAGTTTATTGTGTACAACAGTGCATACGTTTATTGTACACAACAGGGCATAAGTTTATTTTACACAACAGTGCATAATTGTATTGTACACAACAGTGCATAAGTTGGGCATTTGTAAAGAGCATCATATGCCCATGCTTAGCATATACTAATATAAGGGCACAGAGACAAAAGTCTGTGGCCAGCTTGCCACACAATGCCTTGCATTTGCTGCTAGTAATGAGCAGCTACTCTGGGAGGGTGCTGCTAGTAATGAGCAGCTACTCTGGGAGGGGGGTGCTGCTAGTAATGAGCAGCTACTCTGGAAGGAGGGTGCTGCTAGTAATGAGCAGCCACTCTGGGAGGGCTGCTAGTAATGAGCAGCTACCCTGGGAGGGGGGTGCTGCTAGTAATGAGCAGCCACTCTGGGAGGGCTGCTAGTAATGAGCAGCTACTCTGGGAGGGGGGTGCTGCTAGTAATGAGCAGCCACTCTGGGAGGGCTGCTAGTAATGAGCAGCTATTCTGGGAGGGCTGCTAGTAATGAGCAGCTACTCTGGGAGGGGGGTGCTGCTAGTAATGAGCAGCTACTCTGGAAGGAGGGTGCTGCTAGTAATGAGCAGCCACTCTGGGAGGGCTGCTAGTAATGAGCAGCTACCCTGGGAGGGGGGTGCTGCTAGTAATGAGCAGCCACTCTGGGAGGGCTGCTAGTAATGAGCAGCTACTCTGGGAGGGGGGTGCTGCTAGTAATGAGCAGCCACTCTGGGAGGGCTGCTAGTAATGAGCAGCTACTCTGGGAGGGGGGTGCACCATGATGTTGGACCTCAGACTTTTCTGATAAAGCCAAGCTGCATACAGGAAGAAGGGAGCCACAGAAGTGGACAACATATTGTTACTGCATCTCCTGAAATGGTAGGGGAAACAAAGGTAAGTGAGTGGGTGCAAGTCTGGGCCCTTCACAGGAAGCCCGGGGGGGAAGCTAATTTGTTTGTGCTGTGCTGTGTGTGAGATGACCTGCACCTGTGCTGTGTGTGAGATGACCTACACCTGTGCTGTGTGTGAGATGACCTGCACCTGTGCTGTGTGTGAGATGACCTGCACCTGTGCTGTGTGTAACATGACCTGCACCTGTGCTGTGTGTGAGATGACCTGCACCTGTGCTGTGTGTGAGATGACCTGCACCTGTGCTGTGTGTGAGATGACCTGCACCTGTGCTGTGTGTGTGGGTGACCTTCACCTGTGCTGTGTGTGAGATGACCTGCACCTGTGCTGTGTGTGAGATGACCTGCACCTGTGCTGTGTGTGTGTGAGATGACCTGCACCTGTGCTGTGTGTGAGATGACCTGCACCTGTGCTGTGTGTGAGATGACCTACACCTGTGCTGTGTGTGAGATGACCTGCACCTGTGCTGTGTGTGAGATGACCTGCACCTGTGCTGTGTGTGAGATGACCTGCACCTGTGCTGTGTGTGAGATGACCTGCACCTGTGCTGTGTGTGAGATGACCTGCACCTGTGCTGTGTGTGAGATGACCTGCACCTGTGCTGTGTGTGAGATGACCTGCACCTGTGCTGTGCTGTGTGTGTGGGTGACCTTCACCTGTGCTGTGTGTGAGATGACCTGCACCTGTGCTGTGTGTGAGATGACCTGCACCTGTGCTGTGTGTGAGATGACCTGCACCTGTGCTGTGTGTGTGTGTGATGACCTGCACCTGTGCTGTGTGTGAGATGACCTGCACCTGTGCTGTGTGTGAGATGACCTGCACCTGTGCTGTGTGTGAGATGACCTGCACCTGTGCTGTGTGTGAGATGACCTGCACCTGTGCTGTGTGTGAGATGACCTGCACCTGTGCTGTGTGTGTGTGATGACCTGCACCTGTGCTGTGTGTGAGATGACCTGCACCTGTGCTGTGTGTGTGGGTGACCTTCACCTGTGCTGTGTGTGAGATGACCTGCACCTGTGCTGTGTGTGAGATGACCTGCACCTGTGCTGTGTGTGAGATGACCTGCACCTGTGCTGTGTGTGTGTGTGATGACCTGCACCTGTGCTGTGTGTGAGATGACCTGCACCTGTGCTGTGTGTGAGATGACCTGCACCTGTGCTGTGTGTGAGATGACCTGCACCTGTGCTGTGTGTGAGATGACCTGCACCTGTGCTGTGTGTGAGATGACCTGCACCTGTGCTGTGTGTGAGATGACCTGCACCTGTGCTGTGTGTGAGATGACCTGCACCTGTGCTGTGTGTGAGATGACCTGCACCTGTGCTGTGTGTGAGATGACCTGCACCTGTGCTGTGTGTGAGATGACCTACACCTGTGCTGTGTGTGTGATGACCTGCACCTGTGCTGTGTGTGAGATGACCTGCACCTGTGCTGTGTGTGTGTGATGACCTGCACCTGTGCTGTGTGTGAGATGACCTGCACCTGTGCTGTGTGTGTGTGTGATGACCTGCACCTGTGCTGTGTGTGAGATGACCTGCACCTGTGCTGTGTGTGTGTGTGAGATGACCTGCACCTGTGCTGTGTGTGAGATGACCTGCACCTGTGCTGTGTGTGAGATGACCTGCACCTGTGCTGTGCTGTGTGTGAGATGACCTGCACCTGTGCTGTGTGTGAGATGACCTGCACCTGTGCTGTGCTGTGTGTGAGATGACCTGCACCTGTGCTGTGTGTGAGATGACCTGCACCTATGCTGTGTGTGTGATGACCTGCACCTGTGCTGTGTGTGAGATGACCTGCACCTGTGCTGTGTGTGAGATGACCTGCACCTGTGCTGTGTGTGAGATGACCTGCACCTGTGCTGTGCTGTGTGATGACCTGCCAGCTGAGTGTCATGACCAGTGCTCTGGAACAACCATCCCCACAACTAGATTAGTTGTTCAGCGTGCGCACACACACACACACACACACACACACACACACACACCTGTACATGTACCTAGAGAGAACACTTGTAATTAAAGATCTAGCCAGAAGACCAAAGGTGTGACTTTAGCTCTTGTGATGGGTAAATCCTATATATATATACTGTAGACGGACAATCATTTCCTTAACCATCCATAAGCCCCAGGGTGACAAGTTCATCACCCATCCTGGGTGAACACATACTGCATAGATATGTGGGTACACACATACATACCAGGGGAAAGCAGGACGGCCATGCTTGAAAATACAAACTCTCCCGCTCGACTGCACTGCTGGTTGAGTTAAGAAAGCTTATGAAAATCCAAAGAACTGCGTGCTAAAGCAAAGAGATCCAGCAGCACATTATGCAAGCAATGCAGAGAACCACACAAGCCTCTGTGCAAAGAAGACATCTTCTGTCCTAACAAAACCTTGCACAACACTGCAATATTGTCTATGTGATCCCTGCGTCAAGCGTACTTAGCCATGCGTGGACATGTCATACTTATAGTGGCTAGGGGTGACACGTACTTAAGGAAAGTCATACTTCGCTAGGGGTGTCAGGTACTTAGCCATGCGTGGGCATGTCATACTTATGGCTGCTAGGGGTGTCACGTACTTAGCCATGCATGGGCATGTCATACTTATGGTGGCTAGGGGTGTCACGTACTTAGCCATGCATGGGCATGTCATACTTATGGTGGCTAGGGGTGTTAGGTGCTTAGCCATGCGTGGGCATGTCATACTTATGGTAGCTAGGGGTGTCAGGTACTTAGCCATGCGTGGGCATGTCATACTTATAGTGGCTAGGGGTGTCAGGTACTTAGCCATGCATGGGCAAGTCATACTTATGGTGGCTATGGGTGTCAGGTACTTAGCCATGCATGGGCATGTCATACTTATGGCTGCTAGGGGTGTCACGTACTTAGCCATGCATGGGCATGTCATACTTATGGTGGCTAGGGGTGTCACGTACTTAGCCATGCATGGGCATGTCATACTTATGGTGGCTAGGGGTGTTAGGTGCTTAGCCATGCGTGGGCATGTCATACTTATGGTAGCTAGGGGTGTCAGGTACTTAGCCATGCGTGGGCATGTCATACTTATGGTGGCTAGGGGTGTCAGGTACTTAGCCATGCATGGGCAAGTCATACTTATGGTGGCTATGGGTGTCAGGTACTTAGCCATGCGTGGGCATGTCATACTTATGGTGGCTAAGGTATCAAGTACTTAGCCATTCCTGGGCAAGTCATACTTATGGGGTGTCAGGTACTTAGCCATGCATGGGCATGTCATACTTATGGTGGCTAGGCTTGTCAACTTCGATGCTGAACTCCTCCACTTTGCCACCCCACTGGCTTCAGCAGGAAGATGACCCTAACAGCTCTAGAGAATGAACCAGGAATATGGACTTGCCACACACACAAGAAGGATCCTACGGTCTATTAAAACCTCTTCTCTAAAAAAAATAAAAACTTCCCAACTCAATTTCTTTTCTGCGGACTTCTCTTTGCAATGTTCAGCAAATGTGTAACCAGGGATTCGTCTTGCTCTAACCAGCGGCAACACACTGACATATGCCACACTATACAATTCACAATTCCTCAAGTCTTGAACGGCCTGTGGGCTACTTTTTTACTATGATTTACCCTTGCCATATAGAGTCCACAAAATTCTGATATAAAATTGAAGGAGGTGTTATGAGTTACAGTAACTGGGGAATCATTCAGTGCATCTTGGGAATCATTCACTGCATCTTGGGTACTACACCACAAATGGCAGTGATGATGACCCATGATGAGGCTGAGTAAGAATTAAAAATAAAAATAAATTTAAGATAATGCCTCTTGTGCTAGTGCCATAATTTAGCCCTACATAGAGCAACACCACTATCCAAAAACACAAAGAATGAGTCATCTATCGAGACCAAAACTGTTGAAAATGGGTCAAGCAAATGTGTGTTTTAACCACAAAAATGGTCTGGTCCTCCCCGAGCCTCCTAGTTGAGAGAAAGACAAGAAAACACAGCGAACAGCAGAACAAGAAAACACAGGAAGATAATACGAGAATAAGATGGGGAGGATAATACGAGCAGAGGGAGGGGGAGGATAATACGAGGATAGGGAGGGGGAGGATAATACGAGGATAAGGAGGGGAGGATAATACGAGGATAAGGAGGGGAGGATAATACGAGGATAGGGAGGGGAGGATAATACGAGGATAAGGAGGGGAGGATAATACGAGGATAAGGAGGGGAGGATAATACGAGGATAAGGAGGGGAGGATAATACGAGGATAAGGAGGGGAGGAGAGGATTTCCTGAATCTCAAAGTAGAAAGGAACACGTTACATGTCCTAGTCACAGTATGGCAAAGGGGCACAAAATTTGGCCTAAAGTTACTCTTTTCTCCCTGGACATTTTCTCCCTGGACATAAAACAAATGTGATCACTTTGCCTTACTATGTAATGGTAAAGCATGGCCATGGATGCAGGCAGCAGTCCAGACACAACAAGGGAATCTGGTAAAGTGTGCCATGGCAGCAGTAGACACAAGGGAATCTGGTAAAGTGTGGCTTGGAGTAGTCCAGACACAACAAGGGAATCCCTTTTTGTAACAGCCACTGTATATTCTGCCCTAATTAAAGATGGCCTAAATGCTTGGTCTAGGCTAGTCTTCACCATAATGGACGGGCAGAAACAAGAATTATCTAGGAATGCCCCAGTATGCAGAACCCTCTGGCCCTATTCATAGCCCTGATCCTAGCCCCGGCATTGACCCTAATCCTAGCCCAAGCACTGTTCCAATTCCTAGCCCTAACCCTAGCTCCCGTACTGGCCCTAATCCTAGCTCTGGCACTGGCCCTAATCCTAGCCCTCATCCTAGCCCCTCTATGGCCCTAATCCTAGCCCTATCACTGGCCCTAATCCTAGCCCTAGCACTGACGTTATTCTTATCCTTAGCCCTAATCCTAGCAGTGGCCCTAATCCTAGCCCCTAACCCAGCACTGCCCTAACCCTAGCCCCAGCAGTGGCCCTAATCCTAGCCCTGCCCCAGCACTGGTCCTAATCCTATATAGCCCTAGCCCCAGCACTGGTCCTAATCCTAGCCCTAGCCCTAACCCCAGCACTGGCCCTAACCCTAACCCAAGCACTGGTTCTAATCCTAGCCCTAGCCCCAGCACTGGTCCTAATCCTATATAGCCCCAGCCCCAGCACTGGCCCTAATCCTAGCCCTATCCCTAACCCCAGCACTGGCCCTAACCCTAACCCTAACCCTAACCCAAGCACTGGTCTTAATCCTAGCCCTAACCCCAGCACTGGCCCTAGCCCTAACCCTAGCCCCAGCCCTAATCCTAGCCCTAACCCTAACCCCAGTACTGACCCTAGCCCTAACTCCAACACTGGCCCTAATCCTAGCCCTAGCCCTCCCTAGACCCAGCCCTAATCCTAGCCCTAACCCCAGTACTGACCCTAGCCCTAACCCCAACACTGGCCCTAATCCTAGCCCTAGCCCTAACCCCAGCACTGGCCCTAACCCTAACCCAAGCACTGGTTCTAATCCTAGCCCTAACCCCAGCACTGAGCCTAGCCCTAACCCTAGCCCCAGCCCTAATCCTAGCCCTAACCCTAACCCCAGTACTGACCCTAGCCCTAACTCCAACACTGGCCCTAATCCTATCCCTAGCCCTAACCCTAGACCCAGCCCTAATCCTAGCCCTAACCCCAGTCTGACCCTAGCCCTAACCCCAACACTGGCCCTAATCCTAGCCCTAGCCCTAACCCCAGCACTGGCCTTAACCCTAACCCAAGCATTGGTTCTAATCCTAGCCCTAACCCCAGCACTGAGCCTAGCCCTAACCCTAGCCCCAGCACTGGCCCTCATCCTAGCCCTAACCCTAATGTAAGCCCAGTCCTAGCCCTTACATGCCCTAGGCAAACAGTCGCTGGCAGTCAAGGACATGAAATAACAGAAACACAATAAAGCAGAAACTTCTTTTATATCGTGTTACATCATGTTACATCATGTTACATCATGTTACAAAGTGTTTCAAGCCCTCCCCCCATGGATAAAAGTGCCTACAGGTGTAAATTAGCATATTCATGAGATTGCCAATCTTCGGAAAAGATCTCTAAATAACTGAACTCTTTCTTGTGTTATCAAGCCGGGCACAGATACTCCCGCACTACCTGAAAAGTCAGGGATCACGGTGGGGTGGGTGAACTAAGCAAGAATGGCCAGCAAACAAACATTGGTTGAAGCACTCCACAACGTCTCAAAGAAGCTAGATAAGTTTTTGTCCTCTATGCCGGTAACTGCAGCTACTTGTGGGAGGGAAGACCGAAGCATGTGTCTATGCCTAGCAGCAGTTGGAGTGAACGCTGAAGATTGCTAGCCAACTCAATCTTGCAGCCAAGTCTTCATCAGCTCCAGAGTGACGGAGAGAGAGAGAGAGTTCTGCAGGGCAAGTGCAAATGCTTTGACTAGAGTTTTGGGGAAATATTCATATTCTGTACACGCCCATAGCATCCCTGCTTAGTAGCAGACTTCAAAGTCATTAAACTCTTTTCGTCTCCTCACTCTCTGTCTGTCTGTCTGTCTGTCTGTCTGTCCGTCTGTCTGTCTGTCTGTCTGTCTGTGAGGTGTGTAAGCTATCAAATGGGTAAAGGCAAGAATACATGAACTACAGATAAGTTATAACAAATTGGTAAATATACATTATTACATTGATACGGGGAAATATCACGAGTCTGTGGCTAGTATTTCCACGAGTGCCGCAGGCACGAGTGAAAATACCGGCCAATCAGACGAGTGATATTTCACCGTATCAATTTAATAATGTATTTATCATGGGACTGAGGATGCGCAAACCTTTACTGAGCATGCGCATATCGGGTAGGTAATAACAAGTAGGTAATAACAAGTAGGTAATAACAAGTACGCGATATGGTAAAATATCACAGTAGTTCTATTTGTACTATTCTCTATGAGTGGAGTAGATAGCTACATGATAATAGATAATGGACCTTTGCTCATAAGGTTATGAAATATTAGAGCTTAGATTGACCACCCTAGGGAGTAAGAGAGCCAATCTCTCTGACCATACATGTATGTATCTACAAAATGAACCACACATGGTTAACACTTGAAATTTTGACCACACACACCCCACACACCCGGAAGACAGAATCTGGAATCATCTGATTTTGAATTCTGAAGCTGTAATCAGCAGCTGTTGTCACAATAATCAAAATCAAAAGCTTGTAAAATACAATTAGCTAATCTAAAGGTTGCAAACTCATGTCCATTAACAACACTTGTCTACTGCAGTCGCAGCTGTAGTGCAAGTAGCAAACTCATGTCCATTAACAACACTTGTCTACTGCAGTCACAGCTGTAGTGCGAAGTACTGTGGTCACAAGCCTTCACATGTACTATAACAACTGTAGGGAATTCAAGGTGGTCCATTAGATTCCCCTTTCTGATGGTCTGTGGATTTCTACAGACCATTGTCGTATATTATAAAATGACTTTCTCAATGATCAACTCAAAAATAATGGAAGCTCTATCCGAGGGAACTAGGGATAACTCGGCCAGGGAAAGAACATGGCAGGATTTGGGGGCTACACCACACCCTCAAAGCTTTAAAAAAAAGAAGCTATAATGGCTGCAAACTAGATACAGGTTTGGCACACATCTGAAGAGAAGTGGTATGGAGCTTGTGTGGTAGAGCCAGGTGCAGGTGGGTAGTGATGGAGAAGGAGGACCTATGGCTGGAAGAACATCATTTGAACAGGGTGCTTTTTATATTTATGAATAGGGTTTTTATAAAGTGGTTCTCTGCAAGCCTTCGGGTGGAAGAACATCATTTGAATAGGGTGCTATTTTTAATTTATGAATAGGGTTTTTATGGAGAGTGGTTCTCTGCAAGCCTTCATCAACCTTTCCTCTGCAGGTACACATACACACAGAAAGGAAGGTAAACACCCCGATACAGGCAATCAGTCTGGGAGGAAGGGTCCTATGGTGGTGAGTATGCAGGAAGTTCACAGATGAGAGCACAACTTAGTAGACTGAAGGATGAGTTACTGACTAGTATGCACTCATGCGATATGTACCGTATCCCTTGCAGCTGTGGGGAATACTGCATAGGGGAGAGCAACAGAAGACTGATGGAGACCAGGATCAAGGAACACTGAGATGTCTGTAGAAAGTGTGCTAAAGAGAAGTCTGCAATTGCTGAACATGCATGGGACAATGGACACCCGATCTTGTGGGAGGAAGCCACCATCTTAGGCCAGGCCAGAAGAGCTAAGAGGCACACATCATCCTAGCACCAGAGCAATGGAGGAGATTGTGGGACGCACTTACCTGGCTGCTGGGGTCACTCTCAAGAGCATGAACTTGACTAAATACATAACCTGTTATACCTGTATAGCTTCCCTTTATTGGCTAGCAATACCAAGCCTGTGTACCTTGAGAAGCCTGTGTACCTTGAGAAGCTTGTGTACCTTGAGAAGCCTGTGTACCTTGAGAAGCCTGTGTACCTTGAGAAGCTTGTGTGCCTTGAGAAGCTTGTGTACCTTGAGAAGCCTGTATACCTTGAGAAGCCTGTGTACCTTGAGAAGCCTGTGTACCTTGAGAAGCCTGTGTGCCTTGAGAAGCCTGTGTACCTTGAGAAGCCTGTGTACCTTGAGAAGCCTGTGTACCTTGAGAAGCCTGTGTACCTTGAGAAGCTTGTGTACCTTGAGAAGCCTGTGTACCTTGAGAAGCCTGTGTACCTTGAGAAGCCTGTGTACCTTGAGAAGCCTGTGTGCCTTGAGAAGCTTGTGTACCTTGAGAAGACTGTGTACCTTGAGAAGCTTGTGTGCCTTGAGAAGCTTGTGTGCCTTGAGAAGCTTGTGTACCTTGAGAAGCCTGTGTACCTTGAGAAGCCTGTGTACCTTGAGAAGCCTGTGTACCTTGAGAAGCCTGTGTACCTTGAGAAGCCTGTGTACCTTGAGAAGCCTGTGTACCTTGAGAAGCCTGTGTACCTTGAGAAGCCTGTGTACCTTGAGAAGCCTGTGTACCTTGAGAAGCCTGTGTACCTTGAGAAGCCTGTGTACCTTGAGAAGCCTGTGTACCTTGAGAAGCCTGTGTACCTTGAGAAGCCTGTGTGCCTTGAGAAGCTTGTGTGCCTTGAGAAGCTTGTGTGCCTTGAGAAGCTTGTGTACCTTGAGAAGCCTGTGTACCTTGAGAAGCCTGTGTACCTTGAGAAGCCTGTGTACCTTGAGAAGCCTGTGTACCTTGAGAAGCCTGTGTACCTTGAGAAGCTTGTGTACCTTGAGAAGCTTGTGTACCTTGAGAAGCCTGTGTACCTTGAGAAGCCTGTGTACCTTGAGAAGCCTGTGTACCTTGAGAAGCCTGTGTGCCTTGAGAAGCTTGTGTACCTTGAGAAGCCTGTGTGCCTTGAGAAGCCTGTGTACCTTGAGAAGCCTGTGTACCTTGAGAAGCTTGTGTACCTTGAGAAGCTTGTGTACCTTGAGAAGCCTGTGTACCTTGAGAAGCCTGTGTACCTTGAGAAGCCTGTGTACCTTGAGAAGCCTGTGTACCTTGAGAAGCCTGTGTACCTTGAGAAGCCTGTGTACCTTGAGAAGCCTGTGTACCTTGAGAAGCCTGTGTACCTTGAGAAGCCTGTGTACCTTGAGAAGCCTGTGTACCTTGAGAAGCCTGTGTACCTTGAGAAGCCTGTGTACCTTGAGAAGCCTGTGTGCCTTGAGAAGCCTGTGTACCTTGAGAAGCTTGTGTACCTTGAGAAGCTTGTGTACCTTGAGAAGCCTGTGTACCTTGAGAAGCCTGTGTACCTTGAGAAGCCTGTGTACCTTGAGAAGCCTGTGTACCTTGAGAAGCCTGTGTACCTTGAGAAGCCTGTGTACCTTGAGAAGCCTGTGTACCTTGAGAAGCTTGTGTACCTTGAGAAGCTTGTGTACCTTGAGAAGCCTGTGTACCTTGAGAAGCCTGTGTACCTTGAGAAGCCTGTGTACCTTGAGAAGCCTGTGTACCTTGAGAAGCTTGTGTGCCTTGAGAAGCTTGTGTGCCTTGAGAAGCTTGTGTACCTTGAGAAGCCTGTGTACCTTGAGAAGCCTGTGTACCTTGAGAAGCTTGTGTACCTTGAGAAGCTTGTGTACCTTGAGAAGCCTGTGTACCTTGAGAAGCTTGTGTACCTTGAGAAGCCTGTGTACCTTGAGAAGCCTGTGTACCTTGAGAAGCCTGTGTACCTTGAGAAGCCTGTGTACCTTGAGAAGCTTGTGTACCTTGAGAAGCCTGTGTACCTTGAGAAGCCTGTGTACCTTGAGAAGCTTGTGTACCTTGAGAAGCCTGTGTACCTTGAGAAGCCTGTGTACCTTGAGAAGCCTGTGTACCTTGAGAAGCTTGTGTACCTTGAGAAGCCTGTGTACCTTGAGAAGCTTGTGTACCTTGAGAAGCTTGTGTACCTTGAGAAGCCTGTGTACCTTGAGAAGCCTGTGTACCTTGAGAAGCCTGTGTACCTTGAGAAGCTTGTGTACCTTGAGAAGCTTGTGTACCTTGAGAAGCCTGTGTACCTTGAGAAGCCTGTGTACCTTGAGAAGCCTGTGTACCTTGAGAAGCTTGTGTACCTTGAGAAGCTTGTGTGCCTTGAGAAGCCTGTGTACCTTGAGAAGCTTGTGTGCCTTGAGAAGCTTGTGTACCTTGAGAAGCTTGTGTACCTTGAGAAGCTTGTGTACCTTGAGAAGCTTGTGTACCTTGAGAAGCCTGTGTACCTTGAGAAGCCTGTGTACCTTGAGAAGCCTGTGTACCTTGAGAAGCTTGTGTACCTTGAGAAGCCTGTGTACCTTGAGAAGCCTGTGTACCTTGAGAAGCCTGTGTACCTTGAGAAGCCTGTGTACCTTGAGAAGATTATATGTAGCTGAATCAGAAGCAGCTGTCACTGGTCTAGACATGGTTGAAGTACAAGCCACAGGTGAAAACTTACAAGGTTAGTTACTATATTATTTCTGTGGAAATAGGTTTCTCTGTTAATATGATGTGAAGCACCTTGGTGTCCACAACTGCCCACAACTCTGACCAGGACACCAGGATGGCGCTAGGTCAAAACTAAATATACAGGAAAAAATGGGGGGGAAAGTGGAATCCCAAGGGATCTCGCAAAAAAAAAAGTCAGACAATTTCTGATTTGAAGGGGCAAAACTAGATGTATAGATTAAAAGCCAGATGATCACATGATCATGTGATCACATGATCCCAATGCTGTGTTGGACCAGTTTTCCCAGGCCTTTACTGGAAACTCTTCTTTTGAGGAACCTTCTGAACCCCTTGGCCTGTGGATAAGTTCTATTGTCAACAGTGTGTGTGGCACGACTCTGAGGAACTTTTGTTGGCCTGCCTCAATGGAGCTGGTTCCTCCACCAAAACTGCAGCTTATTTTATTGGAAACAGGCTACAGCTATAAGTCTAATGCCCCAAGTCAATATGTACATATATTTTAAACGATGCATCATTGGGGAGTAATGAGGGGCAATGATGTGCCGTGTTAGTTTCGTGGGATATCGTGGCTAGTTTCACACAATCAGGTTTGCGTGGCCACACCATATGACTATGCCTTCGATGGTGCAAATGGTCGGCAGTGTTGATGAACTAAAGGCCTGTCCACACTGCACTTAAACCAATCCGTGCGCATTGGGTCAGAGGAAAATGCTGATGTGCATCGATGCAGGTTCATCGCATCCACACTAGCACCGAAAAACCCCGAAAATAATCATCCTACCAAAGTCAGTCAAAATCATATACTGTAGCTGTAGTTGAGATGGAGTTTGTTTTTGCATCCTTTTCTTGCTGATCAGCTACCTACAGATGTGATTTTCTGCAGAGAAGAAAGAGGAGAAAGCTAAGGGAAAGGCAGAACCAATGAAGGTTACGTCTGCACGAACTTCAGACGTCCAGATGCAGGGTGTATAAACATAGCAACAGTTCTCTAGCTATGTAGTAGGTCTAGCTAGCTTCTCTACTCTAGCTAGCTAGTTTGGCTGCAGGCCACAGATAGTATACAGCTGGCTCCAAAGTTCCCAACTGCAGCATCACAAATGCGTGAGTGAATGTAATTCTTTTCAATACATATTCGTGTAATTGCTTTAATTTGATTCGCATCAAACTACCTACAATCGAGGTGGACCAGAATAATGGACAGGCCTTAATTAAGAGAGGAGCGCGTGCTAGAGTTTTATGCAAACCCCCCCCCCCCCCCCCCCCCCGACCTTCCCAAGGACAATCAAGTTCTTCTTACCTCTACCGAGTTCCATCTCATCAGTTTTTTGGGAAAATCCTTCCTTGGCCACACCCTCTTTCTCCACTGCTGTCCCTCCTTCAGGTCAAAGGTCATCATGGCATCACCACCATCACACACCTCAACACGCAGGCCCTCTGTATTTCACCATGGCAACACCATAATCAACAGCTGCTATTTAAACCACCCACATGGGAATTACCACCAGAGCTACAGGTGTTCTAATAGTGTATGCAAGTATATTGGGTTGACATTTAAAAAAAATTAGATAAGGACAAGCCATCATTTTGTAGCACACATTTCAACCTGCTGCTTCTAAAGGATAACCTAATATTACATAACAGAATTAATTTTAAACAGCGTAACATTGTGTAACATTGTGTGCATGCACACTGAATGAGTTGGCAACTTTAACCCATACATCCACATAATGCACACCCATGTATATACACACTGATCAGAAAACAGATTTTAATGAGGAGCAATTGATTATTGTTATCATCATCATCCCATCACTACTACTACTACTATTCCAAAGCAGAGTTTTAAGCGTATAAGGTTGGTCTACGCTATCAACTCCCTGCTACTATAGGGTGGGCAAGTAAGAGCATGTGCCTGTTGCCCCTGTATTAACTGCTACTATAGGGTGGGCAAGTAAGAGCATGTGCCTGTTGCCCCTGTATTAACTGCTACTATAGGGTGGGCAAGTAAGAGCATGTGACTGTTGCCCCTGTATTAACTGCTACTATAGGGTGAGCAAGTAAGAGCATGTGCCTGTTGCCCCTGTATTAACTGCTACTATAGGGTGGGCAAGTAAGAGCATGTGCCTGTTGCCCCTGTATTAACTGCTACTATAGGGTGGGCAAGTAAGAGCATGTGACTGTTGCCCCTGTATTAACTGCTACTATAGGGTGAGCAAGTAAGAGCATGTGCCTGTTGCCCCTGTATTAACTGCTACTATAGGGTGGGCAAGTAAGAGCATGTGCCTGTTGCCCCTGTATTAACTGCTACTATAAGGTGGGCAAGTAAGAGCATGTGCCTGTTGCCCCTGTATTAACTGCTACTATAGGGTGGGCAAGTAAGAGCATGTGCCTGTTGCCCCTGTATTAACTGCTACTATAGGGTGGGCAAGTAAGAGCATGTGCCTGTTGCCCCTGTATTAACTGCTACTATAGGGTGGGCAAGTAAGAGCATGTGCCTGTTGCCCCTGTATTAACTGCTACTATAGGGTGGGCAAGTAAGAGCATGTGCCTGTTGCCCCTGTATTAACTGCTACTATAGGGTGGGCAAGTAAGAGCATGTGCCTGTTGCCCCTGTATTAACTGCTACTATAGGGTGGGAAAGTAAGAGTATGTGCCTGTTGCCCCTGTATTAACTGCTACTATAGGGTGGGCAAGTAAGAGCATGTGCCTGTTGCCCCTGTATTAACTGCTACTATAGGGTGGGCAAGTAAGAGCATGTGCCTGTTGCCCCTGTATTAACTGCTACTATAGGGTGGGCAAGTAAGAGCATGTGACTGTTGCCCCTGTATTAACTGCTACTATAGGGTGGGCAAGTAAGAGCATGTGCCTGTTGCCCCTGTATTAACTGCTACTATAGGGTGGGCAAGTAAGAGCATGTGACTGTTGCCCCTGTATTAACTGCTACTATAGTGTGAGCGAGTAAGAGCATGTGCCTGTTGCCCCTGTATTAACTGCTACTATAGGGTGGGCAAGTAAGAGCATGTGCCTGTTGCCCCTGTATTAACTGCTACTATAGGGTGGGCAAGTAAGAGTATGTGCCTGCTGCCCCTGTATTAACTGCTACTATAGGGTGGGCAAGTAAGAGCATGTGCCTGTTCCCCTGTATTAACTGCTACTATAGGGTGGGCAAGTAAGAGCATGTGCCTGTTGCCCCTGTATTAACTGCTACTATAGGGTGGGCAAGTAAGAGCATGTGCCTGTTGCCCCTGTATTAACTGCTACTATAGGGTGAGCAAGTAAGAGCATGTGCCTGTTGCCCCTGTATTAACTGCTACTATAGGGTGAGCAAGTAAGAGCATGTGACTGTTGCCCCTGTATTAACTGCTACTATAGGGTGAGCAAGTAAGAGCATGTGCCTGTTGCCCCTGTATTAACTGCTACTATAGGGTGGGCAAGTAAGAGCATGTGCCTGTTGCCCCTGTATTAACTGCTACTATAGGGTGAGCAAGTAAGAGCATGTGCCTGTTGCCCCTGTATTAACTGCTACTATAGGGTGGGCAAGTAAGAGCATGTGCCTGTTGCCCCTGTATTAACTGCTACTATAGGGTGAGCAAGTAAGAGCATGTGCCTGTTGCCCCTGTATTAACTGCTACTATAGGGTGGGCAAGTAAGAGCATGTGCCTGTTGCCCCTGTATTAACTTCTACTATAGGGTGGGCAAGTAAGAGCATGTGCCTGTTGCCCCTGTATTAACTGCTACTATAGGGTGGGCAAGTAAGAGCATGTGCCTGTTGCCCCTGTATTAACTGCTACTATAGGGTGGGCAAGTAAGAGCATGTGCCTGTTCCCCTGTATTAACTGCTACTATAGGGTGGGCAAGTAAGAGCATGTGCCTGTTCCCCCTGTATTAACTGCTACTATAGGGTGGGCAAGTAAGAGCATGTGCCTGTTGCCCCTGTATTAACTGCTACTATAGGGTGGGCAAGTAAGAGCATGTGCCTGTTGCCCCTGTATTAACTGCTACTATAGGGTGGGCAAGTAAGAGCATGTGCCTGTTGCCCCTGTATTAACTGCTACTATAGGGTGAGCAAGTAAGAGCATGTGCCTGTTGCCCCTGTATTAACTGCTACTATAGGGTGGGCAAGTAAGAGCATGTGACTGTTGCCCCTGTATTAACTGCTACTATAGGGTGGGCAAGTAAGAGCATGTGCCTGTTGCCCCTGTATTAACTGCTACTATAGTGTGAGCAAGTAATAAGAGCAAGTGCCTGTTGCCCCTGTATTAACTGCTACTATAGGGTGGGCAAGTAAGAACATGTGCTTGTTGCCCCTGTATTAACTTCTACTATAGGGTGGGCAAGTAAGAGCATGTGCCTGTTGCCCCTGTATTAACTACTACTATAGGGTGGGGCATGCATGTAACTCTTACTCCTGTACTAATAAGGAAGTGCCAGAAGTGTGAGTTTATTACAAAAATGTAAAGTATTTGGCGCGTGAAGCAAGCCCTCAGTGGGGAGGGGAGTTGGATGAATTGCCGTGCATGGTGATCTATCTATCTATCTATGTTGTATGTATGTATGTATGTTCACCGTACGTTCATCGGTATAAAAAAATGAACAGGTAGCCCGCCGCAAGCCTATATAAACCGGGAATGGTCGTCATGGTGAAGACAACAATCTGGTAACCAACCCCAGATTCGAAGTTCAAGGAAAGAGGACTGGCTTCCAGGCAAGTGAAAACGGGCTACTTGGGTAATAGCTGACAGGAAAAGATGCTGGAAGTTTCATTCTGACATAGCTACTCTTGCATCAGCATGCTCTAGCTGTGGAGGTGTGATACCTCCTTAGGGTTGCTAAACTGGAAATGATCATCTCAGTGAATCTGGACGATATCTGAACATGTGCGGATCAGTATAGCGTATTATGGTTTCAGGTGTAGGACAAAGTCTAGAGCAATACGATGATAGCACTTCAAGTTATGTCCTATAGAGCATAATGCTCAAGATTTGTGTTTCTTGCTTTCTCCATGACCTTCGCTCGCCAAAGCCTGGCATATGTACTGTAGATCACACCACTATCATTTCCCCCCCTCCTCCTCCTCCTTCAGTCAATTTCTCAATTTGGCACTAGTGAGAGTGATATACCTGTCTCTATATTAATTGTTAGATAATTGAGAACGCCATAGCAAGACTGTTGGTTCAACTACCTTAGTCTGAAAAACATAAACGTTCACGAGAATAAATTTCACAGCAAGATTTTTTCGTGTTTTCAGTTAGCCACTGTTTTCAGTTAACCACGAATAATTTTTCACCCGAAAAATGTATCTCTAAAATTGTTCATGAGAATAAATTTCATAGTGAGAATTTTCGTGGTGTCTAATGGTTTCAGTTAGACACGAATAATTATTCACGCCTCAAATTTTTTTGATGTTGCAGTCTCCACCTGAAGAAGTAGGAAAGACTGTTGAATTTGTGGCCAGCATGTCTACAAGCTCTATCTACAAGCAGGGTAGAGCCATGTGTGCAGATACTCTTGTGGCCACTAAGTCTACAAGCTATCTAGCAAGATAGAGCCATGTGTGCAGGTACTGTTGTGGCCAGCATGTATCTAGCAAGATAGAGCCATGTGTGCAGATACTCTTGTGGCCAGCATGTCTACAAGCTTCTACAAGCAGGGTAGAGACATGTGTGCAGATACTCTTGTGGCCAGCAGGTCTACAAGCTATCTACAAGCAAGGTAGAGCCATGTGTGCAGATACAGCATGTCTACAAGCTATCTACAAGCAGGGTAGAGCCATGTGTGCAGATACTCTTGTGGCCAGCATGTCTACAAGCTATCTACAAGCAGGATAGAGCCATGTGTGCAGATACAGCATGTCTACAAGCTATCTACAAGCAGGGTAGAGCCATGTGTGCAGATACTCTTGTGGCCAGCATGTCTACAAGCTATCTACAAGCAAGGTAGAGCCATGTGTGGCAGATACTCTTGTGGCCAGCATGTCTACAAGCCATCTACAAGCAGGATAGAGCCATGTGTGCAGATACTCTTGTGGCCAGTAGGTCTACAAGCTATCTACAAGCAGGGTATAGCCATGTGTGCAGATACTCTTGTGGCCAGCATGTCTACAAGCTATCTACAAGCAAGGTAGAGCCATGTGTGCAGATACAGCATGTCTACAAGCTATCTACAAGCAGGGTAGAGCCATGTGTGCAGATACTCTTGTGGCCAGCATGTCTACAAGCTATCTACAAGCAGGATAGAGCCATGTGTGCAGATACAGCATGTCTACAAGCTATCTACAAGCAGGGTAGAGCCATGTGTGCAGATACTCTTGTGGCCAGTAGGTCTACAAGCTATCTACAAGCAGGGTATAGCCATGTCACTGTGTGGCAGATACTCTTGGCTCCAGTTCTTCTTCAAGCTCCCGAGCAGCTGCTGGCATGGCCTGTGAGGAAAAGCGGGGACAAAAGCAGACCTTGTGATTAAGCAATCCAATTTTTTTACTTGAAATAATCCATGGCAACTGCAGAGACTCTGACAGTGACAGCTCCGGGAGAATTTAATTGGCAGGTCGTTTACATCGTTTATTTTGCATTGTTTTGTTTCACTTGTTGGAGTACTTTCATGCTTTAATCAATTTACTCACTCACTTAAAATATTTTGTGATATATATTCTTTTGGTTAACTCTGTCCTCTAAACAAAATAGTAATCACAATGGTAGTTCGCTACTCCAGCATATACCGCAGCCATTATAGCAGGTGGGTGGAGAATCAAACACCTACCCAGCAAGCTCTGAAAAGCAATTCAACAAGAAGGAAATGTTTTATAAACATGAAAAAGACAAAATGCTTAATATACGTATATTGTCCAAAAAAAAGTATTTACCAATGTGGACCACAAATATATAGGCAACCCTTTACCTATTAAATACCCTTGCTTAAAATTAAAAACCACATGTACAGTGAAGAATAATTATATTATATTGTACTCTGTATACTGCACTATTATCTCACACTGCATATGCATAATATTGTACTGGGCTATATTGTAGTGTATTACACTGTACAATGTTACGCTGCACTGCATTGCTCTATAACATTTATATAGTTGGACATGGTTGTTTATAGAGTGGAACCTTACTTATTATCCCTGGGAAGTGAGGGACCAACCTGTAACTTAGAAATTGCCCATAACTCTGAATGTGTGTGTAGCTAAACACTGGCCAAGTAGACCTAAACCATACACAGCCTCTTCCTTGTGTCTACCATTTCATACTGCATAGCACACTTGTAATGTGCAACAGAGTTGTTCATCCAGTCAATGGAGTTCCCGGGAAACTCACTCTGGACATGAGGTCTGTTTATTGCAGTTATTTGTGTGTTACAAGGGTGGCATACAGTAGGAATTGGCAGGCAGAAGGAAGAGGCTGTTTATGGTTTATGCGTAGGGGCACCTCTTAGTCCCACACTGCCCAATAGCCCATATTTACTGATCAGCTTCAATGACTGCATGGGCAAGGTTCCACTGTTCTGCTTTATAAACTGGAAAAGTGGATGGGCAAGGTTCCACTGTTCTGGTTTATAAACAAGAAAAGTGGACGGGCAAGGTTCCAGTGTTCTACTTTATAAACAAGAAAAGTGGACGGGCAAGGTTCTACTGTTCTGGTTTATAGACAGGAAAAGTGGATGGGCAAGGTTCCACTGTTCTGGTTTATAAACAGGAAAAGTGGATGGGCAAGGTTCCACTGTTCTGGTTTATAAACAGGAAAAGTGGATGGGCAAGGTTCCACTGTTCTGGTTTATAAACAGGTGGGCAAGGTTCCACTGTTCTTTATAAACAGGAAAAATGGATGGGCAAGGTTCCACTGTTCTGGTTTATAGACAGGAAAAGTGGATGCGCAAAGTTCCACTGTTCTGGTTTATAAACAGGAAAAGTGGATGGGCAAGGTTCCACTGTTCTTTATAAACAGGAAAAATGGATGGGCAAGGTTCCACTGTTCTACTTTATAAACAGGAAAAGTGGATGGGCAAGGTTACAGTGTTCTGCTATATAAACAGGAAAAGTGGATGGGCAAGGTTCCACTGTTCTGGTTTATAAACAGGAAAAGTGGATAGGCAAGGTTCAACTGTTCTGCTTTGTAGACAGGAAAAGTGGATGGACAAAGTTCCACTGTTCTGCTTTATAAACAGGAAAAGTGGATGGGCAAAGTTCCACTGTTCTGGTTTATAAACTGGAAAAGTGGATGGGCAAGGTTCCACTGTTCTGGTTTATAGACAGGAAAAATGGATGGGCAAGGTTCAACTGTTCTGGTTTATATACAGGAAAAGTAGTGTGAAAAATGGATCTGCTCTAAAAGTAAAGTCCTGTTTCTTTTCTCTTTTTTAATTAACAGATCAATTTCACTTTAAAAGTTTCTACTCACATTTGTAATTTGCATTATTCTATCAACATCCCTCCCAACCACCCCGACTTGTTTCTCCTTCTTGAACTGCATATGGATGGGAAAGCTCGCATCACACATTCCCAAGTTTGTCTTGTTGTTGTTGTTGTTGTTTACAAGCAATAAGAGTGTCAGCTACAACATCCATCAAAGACATGGCAACATCATGCAGATCGCCAAATTTCATTTTTCACCATCTTTAATTTATATAGGCTCATGGACTCAAGGCTAACAAGCAGTTGACTTGGTGCAGTTCAAGGCCTCTGCTGTTAACTAACGTCATGGACAATCTCATCATCCACCCCAACGCGACATCTTTACTGATTGTGATCGCTATCTGCTTAGACACGTTTTGCAGAAGAGTAAGCTTCTCAGTCAACCAACTGACAGTTCACTTCTTTGTTGAGAAAAATACAGCTGCTGAATCTACAATTAATAGAATGCTCAAGTTGGTGTTTCACAGTCAAAAAAAAACTCGTTCAAGTTAATGACTTTTACTCAGATCCAGGGATTTCCCCCTCCCACCCCTCCAGAATCAAGAAACAGACTGTACAGTAATGTTTGGAAAATTCGCGATCTTTTGGTTCTAAATTTGTTATGAATGGACCCATTGAATGAATGGATCCATTGAATACAAGTTTTGTCTTGGAAATAAACAAAGATAGAAGAACCTCAAAGACCAGTTTGACAGATCTCTTGGAGCTCTAGGTCAGCCAGTCTGCTACCCCAGAAAGGATTCAAGGCATGCTGGAAGTGTTTCTGGAGTTAAAATGGCCGAAAAACTGTTAAGAAGCTGCCAAGTAAGCTTTTGCTGAGATTTATACTCTGAATTTTAGAAGGTCCAACCATTATGAAATGCTGAGCAATCCGAGCATCACTATATGCAAATACATGGCCAATGGAAATTGTAGACTTCCTTTATTACACGATAATTACTCCGACACCAGTCGGATCTACGGCATGCATTAAGTTTTGTGTTTTTTTGTTAAAAATTACTTCTATCCAACCACTTTCCTCCTAAGTGCCAAAACTGGTTAAGCAGGTGCAGCAAACTAAGATGCACATAGCTCTATAGATCCCGATGTCCTGTCATTAAACATGATCTACTCTCATTAATAAACCAAACCTTCACTAAAGGTAAAAGCCACGAGAAGAATTGAGTTTAGATACTCATGCACACCTGGAGTCAGCTCCAAGTTGTTGTTCTTGTGCCTCAACACAGCAGTGTGGATAGCTTGGTCCAACTGAAGAAGAGGGATCTGAACACTTCAGTTGAAGAAGCAGGGATCTGAACACTTCAGTTGAAGAAGTAGGGATCTGAACACTTCAGTTGAAGAAGCAGGGATCTGAACACTTCAGTTGAAGAAGCAGGGATCTGAACACTTCAGTTGAAGAAGCAGGGATCAGAACACTTCAGTTGAAGAAGCAGGGATCTGAACACTTCAGTTGAAGAAGCAGGGATCAGAACACTTCAGTTGAAGAAGCAGGGATCTGAACACTTCAGTTGAAGAAGCAGGGATCAGAACACTTCAGTTGAAGAAGCAGGGATCAGAACACTTCAGTTGAAGAAGCAGGGATCAGAACACTTCAGTTGAAGAAGCAGGGATCTGAACACTTCAGTTGAAGAAGCAGGGATCTGAACACTTCAGTTGAAGAAGCAGGGATCTGAACACTTCAGTTGAAGAAGCAGGGATCTGAACACTTCAGTTGAAGAAGCAGGGATCAGAACACTTCAGTTAACACTCCTAGCATTTTACAATATAGGGATTGTGTGTTTAAATGCCACAACATACATGTGTGTTTAAATGCCACAACATGTGTGTTTAAATGCCAAAACATGTGTGTTTGATGTCACAACATGTGTGTTTGATGTCACAAGCATAGCAATGGTGGTTGCTAGGACACCAAGGAATGTGGGGGGGGGGGGGGGGGGGGGGAAACACACACACACTAAATGATCATCCCCGGTTCTGATCAAATGGAACTCTGCCTTTCTGGTTACGAAGAGAGATCTCTAGCATTACAAAGAGGGGGTGCTGGGTTCCAAGAGTTATTTGAACGGGGGTTGGTATTGTGTAGAGAGTGAGGTTCATGGCAAATCTGGCTCTCTTATCCAGGACTCTTTAATAGGGGAGTAAGGGTCACTTGCCACCTGGCGCTATCACTCCTGCGGAGCAACAGGCTTTACACCAGCACAGAGATAGGCACACTAATAAGAAAATACAGCTTCAGTTGTTGCCCAGTATGTGGACTGCACTTCTCAATATGGTGGATAGCAACTGTTACTATGATATGCATTATGTAAACACAACCTGGTGCTGTATACCACAATGAAGATTCGCTACCACTGGCAATGCCAATTAGTAACCTAGCATACCACCATCTGAATCAAACACGATAGCTTAATTGCTACATACCAGTCGTTTACATTGTTCCACTAGTATCTATACATGCGCTAGGTAGTAGGCACCTTTGAAAAACATGCACTCGGTTGCAGCCTCTATTGTAGTCCTCCCGTCTCCTGCAGTAGAAGATTCCGGATCATCCTTCATTTCTACTTCTTGGGATATCGGTGTAGGTGTTACTGTAGTAGCGTTGTTGCCTGTAACGCCAGGTGAGGCGCACTCGAGTTGAGCTCCAGGTACGTGTACGTGGCCCGCAGGGAGAGCCATATCAAACAGAAAAGGGATTCCTTTTTATAGCTCGCTAGTGACCGATCTGTTTTCTAGCCTTTACGTTTGTTTTGTCAGCTCTTGGCTAATCTTCATGACCACATTCATTACAGCAGCATAAATTGGCTTCAGGGGGAACTGAACTCTCCTACGTAGTTACTTTATATATTTTCCAAATAGCGCCAATTTCCTGTAGCTTATTCGTGTCTAAATTTTTTGACGACTCAAGTAGCAACAAAGCCACCCAGATGCATTGGCCAGACAACTTTGAGAGAAGGAAGTCACCAGGAAAGTCTGGCTCACGAGACTTTGTGGTACCAAGGAAGACATTTCATCACCATAATCCAGGTGTACGCAAAATGACCAGTGGAAGACATTCAACAGTAGCCATCTGGCATCACGAGTAGTTTAATACATTGAGGACCTGATAATTTTTGTGGGGGGTTTAAAAACTCCTGCTTCCATTTTCAATAATTTTGGTCTCAAAAGAGAACCTCTTCAGTATGCTTTGCAATGATATTTGCAGTGATGGTTGGTCTAGCTGCTAAGTTCCGTTCAGACATCAAAGATTTCCTGCTATTGCTCAAGATATTGGATATTGCTTACTTAATTAAGATGTTGATGTTGGGTAAAGGTCAACAGAGATTAAAAAAATTCCTTTTTCTTCAAAAAAGCAACAATTATTTTCTTCGTTGTTCTCTATCTTCACTTGTACTAACTGTGTTTTCAAGTTTCACAGCTCATTATTCAACCACTCTTGAGTTGTGATCCTTTTTATGCTGTACTGGTTGAGAAATGGACGAGAAGAAGCATGCCATGTGTAGCAATACATGTAGAAAATTGTTGAGCCAAATCATTGCTTAATTGTGGTTTTGTATGTACTGATATTTACTATTTGTGTCTTGCAGGAGTTATTGTATACACCACTATTATTCACCACTATTATTATTTGGGTGGGGGGAATGATACAACTGCCATCTTTTAAGGGGCGGATCTCATTATTACGTCATATACGTCCAGCCACGGCCCTGACGATGAGAGCATGTCTATATAATTATGTGGACCACATCAAGATTTTTCGTGGTCGTGCAAGCCACGGTTGGGAGAGTGGTAGTCAAATGCTAAGCTTACCTTAATACCTGTTACTGCTAGTTCTTCTTGATTCACTGATTTGCGCCAGGGAAGGAACACTGGTTGAAGTGCAGAGGTTACTACAGCTGAGAAGAAGCAGGATGCTGTGAAAAGGTGAGCGCTCCCTCCTTCCATCAAGTGCACTAGACCCACCCCCGTTCAGTGATGCTCCAGGAACATCTCCGAGACAAACCACTGAACCACCGCCTTGCAATAAGTTCCAGCAGCAAGCTCATTGATGAGTTCAGCCACTAGCAACACTTGTCCTCAACAGTAGCTTGCACGAACCTGTATATATCAGATTGTAGCAAATTTTGTGAGCTTTCATATATACAGAATAATGAATGTGCAATGCTCAGGGATCCATTGGGAATCAGGAACAACAGTACATTTTCCTATGGGGTATAGAATAATTGATATAAGTGGGTGTGGCTTACTATATGTGATGTGATAAAGCCCCCCTTTGGAGAGGCAGTTACAACTGGAGGGATGTTAACAGTATATTAGTTCTGACCACATCCACAGTCCCTTCGCCGTTGCCTTTTAGTGCAAACTTTATGTGAAATGTGTGGGCGGGATGCATGCACGCATAAGCGAGAGTATGTGTGACACGAGAAGTGGGTGTGAATGTGTGTGGGTGTGCGTGCAATGTATGTGAGCATGCATGTGAATGCGTGCATTGTGTGGGTGTGTACACGTATGCATGTGAGTGCATGTGCATTGAGTGTGTGTGCAATGTATGAGTGTGTGTGCATGTATGGGGGTGTGAGCATGTGAGTGTGCATGCATAACATTCCCAGACAAAGACCCCGCCTCAAGGAACCTCCCAGACTGGCATTAATGGCTCCAATTACATTTAAATATTTAGCCTCAGGGGAATATCCTCCCAGTTTAGAGTTTGCACTTCCTCTCCCGTCCCCCTCCTCCACACACCAACCACACACACACACTGTGCTCATCTAAATACAGCACTGAGGGGATCTTTTAAGATGGTGATTAAGAATTCAGATGGATGTATTGGAAGCCACATCACGCTGCACTGCTCTTCGATGACACCCTTTACCATTTGTGTTCGTACATACGATTCTAACTTTGGAAACAGTGACTAGTCAATCCCTCAAAGACATCCCCCCCCCCACACACACACACTCACACACAGCACAGCTCCTTTGTGCACTTTAATTAATTACTTCCCTTTCCCAAACTTGCTGGGAGAAGAGCATGGTGTGCACAGGTAGTGGTTACTCTGCATGGCCACCCTTTACCATGCATGCATGAAGGAGACGCTCAAGTAATCGACTTGTCTGTTGATACAGAGTGTTCCAGAATGATTTCAAAAATTTGATCTTGCTAACATCTCAGTATGTTGATACAGAGTGTTCCAGAATGATTTCAAAAATTTGATCTTGCTAACATCTCAGTATGTTGATACAGAGTGTTCCAGAATGATTTCAAAAATTTGATCTTGCTAACATCTCAGTATTCTCTCTTTCAGGAAGTAGTCTGTTGCTGACATTAAGTTTGAACAGCATGTGATAACAATGGAGGTCACCACAAAGCAGAAGTCAAAGGTGGTCAGGTAGGACAGGACCTATGCAACCATGAGGTGCCAAAGTGCGTGTGAGGTCAATGTGTGGTCAGTTGTGAGCGAGCTCCATGTGTTAAAATGATCAAATATTGACCGGAGAAGTCCAATATTGCCAATATTTGATCATTTCAACGCAAGGAGATCATTCACACTGAACTCTCACGAGCCTTGTCTTTGAACCAACAGCTGACCACTTTCGACTTCTGCTCCGTAGTGCACTTCATGGCTATTAGACATTATGTTGTTCAAACTTCACACCAACAAATCACCATGTTTTCTGTCGAGTGCTTCCTGAAAGAGTGCTTCCTGAAAGAGAGAATGCTGGGGTGTTTTAAATGTCAATTGCGACTTTAAACTTAATACACACACACATGCACACACACACATGCATGCACACACACACATGCATACACACACACACACATGCACACACACACATACACATGCATACACACACACACATGCATACACACACACACACATGCATACACATGCACACACACACATGCACACACACATGCACACACACACATGTTTGTCTGATCAAAAGAACCGCAGGATCATGAAACTTCCTCCTATTGCCTCACCTTGTCTCAAGAAACCTGTAAAGTTCTAACGGAACTTAGCAGTTACCTGAAACGCCATTTGGCCTTATCAATCCAGCAGGTTAGGTCTGTAATAGGATATAACTATAATTATGGGCAACGATAGCTTTATGCGTACACAGTTTGTGCTTATGCTGACTCAGCAATAACCAAGCGTGGGCCATGGGTTCTATGAGAGTGTGCTATGCCTCACTGCTTGGCTTCAGTGACGCTGCCCAGTCAGTAGGAATTAAGCAAAGACATCAGCAGCTGCCCACTAGCTGTGTGTGGGATGAACTTCTCTGCATCTCTGGGTGTACCTGGGACATCAGCAGCTGCTAAGTTCACCTGTCTGCTTCACACACGCAAAGAGTGAGTCGATGATCATTACCCATTTCCATTTGTGTGTTTTTAATATGTTTTCAAGATTCAACACGGTCTCCATCATTGGTAATGAAGTTGTTAGGAGTGGACATTATGGTATGGCTGGGAATAAATGCAATATCAAGAGATGATTAGGAGGTTTATGTTGGGAAAGATGTTATAGACAGAGCCAAACAGAATGTGAAGACCAGATTTGATATTTTTTAAACACTTTTCAATAATAAAAAAATCACACACCATTAGCAGATTTCATGTACTCAAAATGGAGACGATTGCAGCATGACCATGTTGCTGAACAACACGAGGAGTAAAACTAACTTTTTGGAACCTTGTGGTATCTCATGGTTCCGAGACTTGGGCTGCATGTAACTTTGGTGTGATGATACCAATGCCTTGACTTCCTATGGGAAGAGAGAGCACACAGGACCTCCCTTTAATCTCACATGAGAGAGCACACAGGACCTCCCTTTAATCTCACATGAGAGAGCACACAAGTAGGGCCTCCCTTTAATCTCACAAGAGAGAGCACACAGGACCTCCCTTTAATCTCACAAGAGAGAGCACACAGGACCTCCCTTTAATCTCACAAGAGAGAGCACACAAGTAGGGCCTCCCTTTAATCTCACAAGAGAGAGCACACAAGTAGGGCCTCCCTTTAATCTCACAAGAGAGAGCACACAGGACCTCCCTTTAATCTCACAAGAGAGAGCACACAGGACCTCCCTTTAATCTCACAAGAGAGAGCACACAAGGTAGAGCCACTTTAATCTCAACATAAGCCCAATCATGAACCATGTGGAAGTTAACCAGCTACACACACCTTTTTTTAATGTCTTCCAAATACATGGGGAAAACCCCTCCCTTTAAAGTTGTTTGAGTGCTTTTGGATGACAAGGCTAGTTTACAAAATGTCAATGCATTAATAATGCATTGGTGATGTGAAGTGATGCAATGCATCAATCTTTTGTTATTGTGAATGACATCCTGTCAACATCGCGTCATATTGTGAGCCAGCCCTTAAAGTGCTAAGGCAAGGACTAGAGGACCTTAAAGTGCTAAGGCAAGCACTAGAGGACTCTAGTGAGTGCCTCCCTACTCAGTTGTTCATGAAGCTGGGCCTAGGCAACACCTCATGGCCATGGTAGGCCAGGGCAAGATAACAACTAGAGGGGGCCTAGTGGGTGCCTTCTCAGTTGCCCATGAGGGCCAAGGAAAGACAAGGACTAGGTGTGTTTAGGGCTAGATTTGGGTTTGGGGGGGGGGGGGGGGGGGATGGTTAGTTTTTGCTTGACAAGACCACAAGAAACTCAATTATAATTAGTGGAAGGATAAGGAGGAGACTTTCCCACTCCTTCAAAGACGAAATGCTCCTCTTGGAACGAGTGCTAGCCCTAGAAACCATGTGGAAGATATTTTGATGCAGTTGCAATATCCCAAGCATCAAGGAAGGAAGCCATCATGCAGCCACTGCTAGGCGCATGGTTTCCACACTGACTGCGTCGGCTTGGATGCATGCAAGGATTCGACAAGCAAACGAGGATCTGGAAACTTTTGGCAGCTGCAACTGGAGCAGTTAACAAAATGGTAAGCCACTTTTCTAGGAGGAGCTACCTACAGCTGCCACCAGGTGAACTAAACCAGTAAACTGCTCAACCAAGTGGTCATTTATATACATTCAGTGTAACTCCATCGCAACTTGAGAACTCAAATAACTTTCTCGGTAATCAACTCACTACATTTTATCATTGGACATTTCGGCTAGATTTCTAGATGTTCTAGATTTCCTCAGGAAAAAGTTCAGGCTCTTGTGAGTGGTGATTTGTTTTGAAGGAAGGAAGACCGTTTGAAGGGGGTGGGAATGGCTATAGTTTCCATCGACTCTTCCTCGGCGAGATCTGGACACAGAAGGAAAGATGTGGGCAAGAATGTGACCACTCAGGAGCTTGAGACGAAGGGTTCTCTAGCGGTGAGTCCTTATGCAGCAGGGATGAGTGGAGACATCAGGAGGGTCTGCAGGAAGTTCAACACCCGAGTGGTCTTCACACGAGAGCACAACTTAGTAGACTGAAGGATGAGTTACTGACTAGTATGCACTCATGCGATATGTACCGTATCCCTTGCAGCTATGGGGAATTACTGCATGCCAGGAGACAGGAGGAGCTAAGAGGCACACATCCCAGAGTGTGAGGGGTTCAATCGAGATTGTGGGGTGGACTTACGTGGCTGGGGGCCACTCCCAAGTGCCTGGACTTGAATCCATGCTCACCACGGGTCCCTCCCTTCCCCCCCCCCCCCCCCCATTTTTCACCAACTGTGATCACCTTAATTAATCTGTTGTGTTTTAATATGCTGTTCATTGCACCAATCCTGTCATGTGCATTGCATGTGCCAGGGTGTGTGGTCTCATGACACACCACTTGGTGGATAGCTAACTATGTTGTCCTCGCATTAGTCCTGTTTGTCCCAGCTGAAATGCAAAATGTAAAATTAAATCCATTAAAATGGTGAGAGACGTCATAAAATGCAAGCCGAAGATTTCTTTTCAAACTTGCATTTCAATCACGCTGCCGCATGAGCTGATTCAAACATATTTATAGCAATAACTTGCCCCCAAGAAAAATATCTTTTAGAATGCAAACATGATGAGGTGTAGTTTGAATGGCTTCCATTGAGGCAGGAAGGAAAAAAAGGCTCTTTAACACCAAACACCATCAAACAAATTCACTGAAGGGTATGCACCACCTTTCTCAAGGCCAAAGAGATTCAGGAGGACTTCCAGGCTTGGTGCCCATACAGCCTTCCTCTGCAGGAGAACTTCCAGGGCTAGGTGCCCATACAGCCTTCCTCTGCAGGAGAACTTCCAGGGCTAGGTGCCCATACAGCCTTCCTCTGCAGGAGAACTTCCAGGGCTAGGTGCCCATACAGCCTTCCTCTGCAGGAGAACTTCCAAGGTCAGGTGCCCATGCAGCCTTCCTCTGCAGGAGAACTTCCAAGGCTAGGTGCCTTTGCAGCGTTCAGGAGGAGAACTTCCAGGGCTAGGTGCCCATGCAGCCTTCCCCTGCAGGAGGAGGTCTTCCAGGGCTAGGTGCCCATGCAGCCTTCCCCTGCAGGAGGAGAACTTCCAGGGCTAGGTGCCCATGCAGCCTTCCCCTGCAGGAGGAGAACTTCCAGGGCTAGGTGCCCTTGCAGCCTTCCCCTGCAGGAGGAGAACTTCGAGGGCTAGGTGCCCATGCAGCCTTCCCCTACAGGAGAACTTCCAGGGCTAGGTGCCCATGCAGCCTTCCTCTGCAGGAGGAGAACTTCCAGGGCTAGGTGCCCTTGCAGCCTTCCCCTGCAGAAGGAGAAATTCCAGGGCTTGGTGCCCATGCAGCCTTCCAGGGCTAGGTGCTCATGCAGCCTTCCTCTGCAGGAGGAGGATTTTCAGGGTGAGGTTTCTGTGCACAGCCTTCCTCCGGGAACAATGTCCATGATGTGCTTCAAAAAATACCAAACAAATGGATTAGAGAATGCCAGCTAGGCCATGTCCAATAAGCCACACCCACATGTCTGATAAACTGCATGTCAGAAGTCCACAAACCAAGTTCTACTGTCAAGGTTCCAGATAAAGCACATCCACCGACTAGATGAGCCACACCTCTCATACCCTCCAAACTCTGACCCCCCAAAGTTGGAGAGCAAAAAAAGAAAATCTGGGGATCAAACATTTTTTTACATTCTATTAATGAAAACCAAATAAGAATTGTTCATTAAATCATGCCCCACGAAACCCTCAAAAGTTAAATAACAATTTCTTTTCCTTTGATGGCTTTGTCCTTTACGACGTAGTTGGGTGTGGCAGCATAGCAGCTTTGATCTAGTTTGCTCCTCTGGCCCAGCCAGCAAAAGGTCGAGGGTTCAAATGCTGCAGTGCTGGTGATCTGGAACACCAGGTGAGCATTTGTAATGAAAGGAAATTGAACCTTCAACCTTCAGAAAAAACGAGTTTTGTATTTCTTTTGGGGTTGAGAAGTCACATGATAATCCCTCCCTCTCACATGTGAGAAGTCATGTGATAATCACTCACTCAACAGTGCATGCATGAGAACTCACATTATAAACCTTCACTCCGAACAGTCGTGAGTAGTCACATGATAATCCCTCACTCAACCGTGCATGTGAGAAGTCACATGATAATCCCTCACTCAACCATGCATGTGAGAAGTTACATGATAATCCGTCACTCAGAGTAGTAAAGTCATGTGATAATCCTCTAAGAACAGTGGATGTGTCAGAAGTCACATGCTAATGCCTGCACTCAGAACAGCACACGTGAGAAGTCACATGACAATCCCTCACTTAGCACAGTGCATGTGAGACGTAATAGTCCCTCACACAGAACAGTGTAACAAACTACAGTCTTGGCAATGGCAGAGAAAAGGTATCGCAGAGAACATAACAACGATGGATGAGAGGGTAACCTCGGAGCAGCTAGTATTTGTTTGTGTGGCCTAATCAGGATGAGTGGGCTTTCTCTGTGACCTACCTGAAGAGGTTGAAAACATCTGCGTACCTCCCACCCACATACACACCTTTATTCAGCATTGAATGATTAGAAACAGATCTAGTCGTGTGTAAGCTAACACAAGAGACTCGAGCTCCCAGCAGGCCCGCTTGCAACTGCCAACTTGGACCGTCTCCTCCTTCAGACTGATCCCACCGCTCCTGGAAGTGCTCCTGCAGAGGAAGGCTCCAAAGGTACCTAGGCCTAATGGGAACCCCAACGAACCCCTTTAGTCTTGAGAAAGGAGGTATTCTGGGATAATTTATTTGCCGTATATTTTGACGTGACCGTCTTCTTTAAATCGATGGGGCTGGTCGCTGTGCCAAACTCCAGATCTGCATTGCAGTGACATCATTACTTTCATTTACACGTGAACACTCTTGGAGAAGAATAATGGCTATACCTGCGACCCAGTTACAGCTGGAGGGGAAGACAAGATACGGGAGGAACAATTCAAAATGTTCCCTCTAGGGAATGTGACTGCACACATGTATGTACGTGTGTTTGCAAACTGTACAAGCATTTTTGCTTACATTTACTTTATATGTGTCGGAGTCCACTAGGGGGAGCTGTGCCAGTCATGCCACGCCCTGTGCAAAGATCCTGGCAGCGGTTAGTCAGCTACTTAAGCCAAGGAGGGCCAGGCAGGCGCATATATGGCTACACGCATGCTTCTTCTCGGCATCTCAAGGACTTTTGTCTTCTCAGACTTAACTAGATAGAGCTGCTCCACTTCCTCCCGGCCATCCTGACGTGTTGACTTCGTCTCAGCCCATGTGAAACAGCTCAGGGAGTTCCTGGTCTTTCCCTTGCACATTCATTGTCTAGACACTTTCTCAGGAAATTTACCCCTCCCCATGTTCGGGGATTGTTCTCAAGGTCACAGTTGATCGGCCCTTTATTTAGGCTGCATCTTTCGAGGCAAACACTCTGCTCATGTCCATCCCATTGGCGAGTTCTTCTCTGCCATTGCTGCTACATCTGCTTCCTGTGGCACACATCATCACACGAGCAACTACGAGATGGACACGACAGCTCTCACTTTTCTTTAGAAAAATATTTCATAGTTCCCAACTTGCAAACCTGCACACCCGCAGGGCGTTTGGAGTCTTCAGCTGCTTGTACCGGCACACCTGCAGGGAGTTTGGTGTCTTCAGCTGCTTGTGAACCTGCCCACCTGCAGGGAGTTTGGAGTCTTCAGCTGCTTGTGAACCTGCACACCCGCAAGGAGTTTGGAGTCTTCAGCTGCTTGTGTACCGGCACACCTGCAGGGAGTTTGGTGTCTTCAGCTGCTTGTGAACCTGCACACCTGGCAGGGAGTTTGGAGTCTTCAGCTGCTTGTGAACCTGCACACCCGCAAGGAGTTTGGAGTCTTCAGCTGCTTGTGTACCGGCACACCTGCAGGGAGTTTGGTGTCTTCAGCTGCTTGTGAACCTGCACACCTGTGCAGGGAGTTTGGTGTCTTCAGCTGCTTGTGAACCTGCACACCTGTATGGAGTTTGGTGTCTTCAGCTGCTTGTGAACCGTGCACACCTGCAGGGAGTTTGGAGTCTTCAGCTGCTTGTACCGGCACACCTGCAGGGAGTTTGGTGTCTTCAGCTGCTTGTGAACCTGCCCACCTGCAGGGAGTTTGGAGTCTTCAGCTGCTTGTGAACCTGCACACCCGCAAGGAGTTTGGAGTCTTCAGCTGCTTGTGTACCGGCACACCTGCAGGGAGTTTGGTGTCTTCAGCTGCTTGTGAACCTGCACACCTGGCAGGGAGTTTGGAGTCTTCAGCTGCTTGTGAACCTGCACACCCGCAAGGAGTTTGGAGTCTTCAGCTGCTTGTGTACCGGCACACCTGCAGGGAGTTTGGTGTCTTCAGCTGCTTGTGAACCTGCACACCTGTGCAGGGAGTTTGGTGTCTTCAGCTGCTTGTGAACCTGCACACCTGTATGGAGTTTGGTGTCTTCAGCTGCTTGTGAACTGTGCACACCTGCAGGGAGTTTGGAGTATTCAGCTGCTTGTGAACCTGCACACCTGCATGGAGTTTGGTGTCTTCAGCTGCTTGTGAACCTGCACACCCGCAAGGAGTTTGGAGTCTTCAGCTGCTTGTACCGGCACACCTGCAGGGAGTTTGGTGTCTTCAGCTGCTTGTGAACCTGCACACCTGGCAGGGAGTTTGGAGTCTTCAGCTGCTTGTGAACCTGCACACCTGTATGGAGTTTGGTGTCTTCAGCTGCTGTGAACCGTGCACACCCGCAGGGAGTTTGGTGTCTTCAGCTGCTTGTGAACCTGCACACCTCTATGGAGTTTGGAGTCTTCAGCTGCTAAAGTTGCCAGGAGTATTGCTGCACTGAGTAAAAGACAAGGACACACAAAGACTAGGAGTTAGGAGTTATGAACATGAGGAAGAAAGAGCCATGAAGAACAACACTTCTTCGCTTCTTCCCTCTTGGTCATGACCTAATGAAGAGCACTGCAAGTATTTCGGAGCACTCAGAGAAGTGGAACAACAAAAGAAGGACACCAGCAATGCAGTCCGTCCCGCCAAGAAGTGCCTTTCATCATATTTGAGTCCCCCCACTTCACCCTCCCCATTTCACTCTCCCCACCCCACCCACTCTCCCAACCCTACTCTCCCCACCCCACTCTCCCAACCTCACTCTCCCAACCCTACTCTCCCCACCCTACTCTCCCCACCCCACTCTCCCCACCCCACTCTCCCCACCTCACTCTCCCCACCTCTCTCCCCACCCTACTCTCCCCACCCCACTCTCCCCACCTCACTCTCCCCACCCCACTCTCCCCACCCCACTCTCCCCACCCCACTCTCCCCACCTCACTCTCCCCACCCTACTCTCCCCACCTCACTCTCCCCACCCCACTCTCCCCACCTCACTCTCCCCACCTCACTCTCCCCACCTCACCCTCCCAACCCTACTCTCCCCACCCCACTCTCCCCACCCTACTCTCCCACCCCACTCTCCCCACCCTACTCTCCCCACCTCACTCTCCCCACCTCACTCTCCCAACCCTACTCTCCCCACCTCTCTCCCCACCCTACTCTCCCCACCCCACTCTCCCCACCTCACTCTCCCCACCCCACTCTCCCCACCTCACTCTCCCCACCTCACTCTCCCCACCTCACCCTCCCAACCCTACTCTCCCCACCCCACTCTCCCCACCCTACTCTCCCACCCCACTCTCCCCACCTCACTCTCCCCACCACATCCCACTCTCTCCACCTCCCCACCCCACTCTCCCCACCCACTCTCCCAACCTCATTATAGAGCACTAATGCATTCTTTGATGCAACACTCGTGCTATCACTAGAAGTAAATGCAAGGCATAGATAGTGTGTGGTGGGCTGTAGCACCTTGCCATGCTCTACACTGCCTACCTTTATAATCACGTGCATACTCACAGATGCCAACTTACGCATGGCTGCACAACCAGACGCCCTGCAACATAATGGACTGGCTGGTTGTGGAGCAGAAATGCGTGTGTGAAATAATATGACTGAGGGAGAGAGGAGGATCTTTTTGGGACTACTTGGAAGCAGCTTCACCTGAAAATGGAAAGCACACCAAGAGACTATATATCAAACAATGTGGTATTTTGAAATGCTCGAGCAGGAGTAGGCATTCTGTTCAAGTTCACAAAAACCTGGCCAAAATCTTTTTCCCAGAAAATAGAATAAAATGTCTAGTAGACGAGACTAGAGTCAGTATTGGGACATATAAAATACAATTAGAATGATGCCTTACCAGATGGTTGTGAAATGTTGTGGGGTTTTACGGACAGTGAAGTCCTCTCCTCAGCAGACCAAAAATGTTGACACATACTATTTCTTCATGATGTGTACAGAAATAAACATTCTGGCAATACACCTGCTATGGATGGAGCACTTTGAAAAGCAGTTAACAGTGTGATGATCCTTGCCCATTTTCAACTAGTGTACAATATTAGGGGGACGAAACCATGAAGTGTATAGTAGTAGTGTTTAAAAACTTGTGGTTACCACTTTATAGCTCCATGGATTCTGCGAGTTGACTAGGAGTTTGCTGCATGTCTATCCTCTAGGTACTGGTCCGGCTCCTGTAGTAGTCTCCTGTCTACTCTTGGCTGCGACTCATTAAGAGCCAGACGAGCAAAGCAGAAATCCATGGTGTGTCGACGCATCCTAACGGGTACATCTATTATTCCTCCCTCCTACTTCACTGCCCACCCTCATCCAACCCCCCGGACCTGCCACTCCTATCCTCTAATTACCCCCTTTGCAAGATCTTCTGCCTATCAGTCCTCTTTTTTTGTTAAGGAATAGTTTACCTGACTTTATTGTGTCTGCCCCTAATATTAATATTAATTCCTTTAAGCCTAACCTTAAATCATGGTCACCTTATAAATCCTAATCCCTTATATCTTTTGTGTTTATTATATTTATATTTATCTTAACTAACAGACTATTTCACTTATTCATTTCTTATGTGTGCATCCCATTACTCATGTAACTATATAGGGTGGCCTTAATACTAGCATTTGGTTGCTATTAGCCATTCCTGTGCATTTGCCTTGTATTTGCATCCATTTATAAAATAAAATAAATAATAACAAAAAAAGCTTCATGGTATGGGACTTCCCAAAAAGATGGGTCTCTATGTGTGCTCTCATTTTTCATAGGTACAACTATACCCAAGTTACTGGAGCTAAAGGGGTGGTATCTCAAAAACCTGAGTGCCTATCTGCATAAATACCGTCACGAGAATAAGCTACCTAACTTAAATAACTACTGTCCCAAAAGTAAGCTTCAGAGGAAACTAACCGATCACTTCTTGATAGTTTCAACGTGCATCAGCTCAGTTCACTGCTGTCACGAGAATAAGCTACCGAGAAAACTAACTTATCAGCAATAACATGCAGTCACTTGCTGACAGCTCGGCTCGACTCCGCACCAAAAGCGAGTTGTTGATCCTTTACTAACTTATCAGCAATTCTCAGGTGCTATCTTCTGAATGTACGGCTGGGTAAAAAGAAGACCTCTGATTTGATTTTTTTGTTTATTTTTTTCCCCTGATATTATTATTATTATTTGCTGAGCTATTATTATTATCATTATCATCATCACCATCATCACTTGACAGTATATACATACATATAGAAACAAGAGTGGTGACTGAGATTTGTGAGAAAGAGTACAAATCAAAATCAAGTATATAGCCAGATTTAAGTGTTGGAAGTTGGGGGGGAGATGGTTATTATTAGTGCATTTGTTACATAGAAAATGATAAGCGAATGAATCGAAGTTTGAAATGAAGTGATGAAGAGTCGAGCTGATATTTAATACATAATGGAAAATTCAAGTCTATTATAATATATGAAATGTTCAGATGGTTTTTGTTGTTGTTGATTTTGCAACAAATAAGATATCCTTTAGTTCAAGAGCCATTCATTAGGGGAAGAAATTTTTAGAAATATTTGTAGTCTGATGAAATATCTCTGAGAATAAACTTCGTTGCTCTTTGGATCTTTTCCAGTGGGACAAAATCTTTGTTGAGATGAGGGTGCCAGATTGAAGAGGCATATGTGAGTAGAGACTTTGCACTCTCTGTGTTCCAACGACGGAAATACATCTAAGCCCGAGACTTGTAGGATTTACCAATTATGGATGATACATGGAGATTCCATGATTTATGGATGAAACATGGAGATTCCATGATTGAAACATGGAGTTTCCATGATAGAATCAGAACTCCTAAGTCTTTGGCGAGACTTTTTCTGGCAATGATCATTCCTTCAATCCTTCAATAAGGTAATCAACGTTGTACAATGGTGAATTGGTATAGAATCTAATAAGATGGCACTTTTGATTATTGAAGGTGAGGTGCCAATCTTTCGACCACTTGGAGAGAGAAGCTAACTCCACTTGTATATATACTACCGCATTCTTCACTAACAAAAATGTACACAAGAAGACCGACACATTGCCAGAACCATGCAGCTGTACATTAATTTTAGTCAAGGGTCACTCTCTTTTCTTGACAAGTTAATCTAAATAAAAATTTGGTTTGGCAATCTTATTGCTGGTCCTAGTGAACCAGATGCAATCACAATATCATGGACCCTCTACCCGTTAAAATGTGTATACAAACCCTTAATTTGGTGTACATGTTTCTACTGCTGACCAAATGGAATGGTCGTACTCTCGAATTCATGCCTACAGAATGCCACCTCTAGGAAGGCAATCGATTATGCTACCAAAATGTAGGGGTTGCTAAGTGTTTTAATGCTACATTTTCTTATAAGTGCAGTCCCTTCACTTCCAAGATGTCAGCTAAAAAAAAATAACAATAAAAAAATTCTACCCAGTAGGAAGATAGCCAAGTGCTTCCCAGTAGGAAGAGAGCCAAGTGCTTCCCAGTAGCCCAGTGCTTCCCAGTAGGAAGAGAGCACAGTGCTTCCCAGTAGGAAGAGAGCCCAGTGCTTCCCAGTAGGAAGAGAGCCAAGTGCTTCCCAGTAGGAAGAGAGCCCAGTGCTTCCCAGTAGGAAGAGAGCACAGTGCTTCCCAGTAGGAAGAGAGCCCAGTGCTTCCCAGTAGGAAGAGAGCCAAGTGCTTCTCAGTAGGAAGAGAGCCCAGTGCTTCCCAGTAGATAGAGAGCCAAGTGCTTCCCAGTAGGAAGAGAGCCCAGTGCTTCCCAGTAGGAAGAGAGCCAAGTGCTTCTCAGTAGGAAGAGAGCCCAGTGCTTCCCAGTAGGAAGAGAGCCCAGTGCTTCCCAGTAGGAAGAGAGCCCAGTGCTTCCCAGTAGGAAAGAGCCAAGTGCTTCCTACTTGTTCAGTGGCCATTAGAATATTTTCGTGGTGACAGATTAGCACATTCCTCCCGAATAACGTAGGCTCAAACAGGGTTATATACTATGATTGAACTCTGACTCCTAAAAGAAGGTATAACCAAAAATGTATACTTGCGTAAAGATTGCTTTTTGGGGGCCTATTTCCTTGAAAGAGATCACAACATTGACACATTAATTGTACATTTATTACACAAATTGTTCCATTGTAGTTCTAACAATGTCATCCACTGAAGCCATGGCACCAATTCCTGCACACACACACACCGTACACACACACACACACACACACAAAAGAACAAAGTATTCAAAATGCGATACATAATTTGAACTTTATTTGAACTTTAAACTAATACAATCATGTAGCAGAAGTCTTTTGAGACTTACTGCCTCTCCATTGTTATTTTAATTTTAAGGCCAGTCCACACTGCACATTAATGCACACTCGTCGCGTCCATACTGAATTCAAATTAGGAAATTGTGTCCCAATGCATGCACATCAGATCCGTTGGGCCTGGAGAGGTGTGGTTTGAGTCAATTCAAAACAAAAATAACTGTGCAAGTGTGCGTTAAATAGAATTGCAGTGAATTGACCTGCTGTAACCTTTCTATAGCTATTAAAAGTAATATGAACTATTAAGTAATATGAACTATTAAGTAATATGAACATGTATAGTCCCACAGATTGGTCAGCTGTGTACACTTGTGTTAATTGGTCTTCTAGAAGCTTCTAGAAGACAGTTTAGATATTATAATATGTAGCTGTACAAGTCAGTGAGATAAAAACATCAACTGACTGCTACCTACACCAATTACTAATTGTTGATTGCTCAATACATCACAAGAATGTCTACTTCACCATGGTTGCAGGTTCTGGCTTGGAGGAGAGGAGAGCAATAACCCAGTATTACTTGCTGGAAAATGTCTGTGAGGGCACGAGCTAGTTAGAAGCAGACCAACTTACACTATAGCTGGTGAATAGCATCTGATTTTTATTTTATCGTAGCTACTCTCACAGTTACGGGATTCGTGGAGCATCATCCTGCAACATACCTTTCCCTCATAGCTATAGATGGGATTCGTGGAGCATCATCCTGCAACAATACCTTTCCCTCATAGCTACGGGATTCGTGGAGCAACAATACCTTTTCCCTCATAGCTACGGGATTCGTGGAGCATCATCCTGCAACAACACCTTTCCCTCATAGCTATGGGATTCGTGGAGCAACAATACCTTTTCCCTCATAGCTACGGGATTCGTGGAGCATCATCCTGCAACATACCTTTCCCTCATAGCTATAGATGGGATTCGTGGAGCATCATCCTGCAACAATACCTTTCCCTCATAGCTACGGGATTCGTGGAGCAACAATACCTTTTCCCTCATAGCTACGGGATTCGTGGAGCATCATCCTGCAACAACACCTTTCCCTCATAGCTATGGGATTCGTGGAGCAACAATACCTTTTCCCTCATAGCTACGGGATTCGTGGAGCATCATCCTGCAACAACACCTTTTCCCTCATAGCTATGGGATTCGTGGAGCATCATCCTGCAACAATACCTTTCCCTCATAGCTACGGGATTCGTGGAGCATCATCCTGCAACAACACCTTTCCCTCATAGCTATGGGATTCATGGAGCATCATCCTGCAACAATACCTTTCCCTCATAGCTACGGGATTCGTGGAGCATCACCCTGTAACAATACCTTTCCCTCACAGCTATGGGATTCGTGGAGCATCATCCTGCAACAATACCTTTCCCTCATAGCTACGGGATTCGTGGAGCATCATCCTGCAACAACACCTTTTCCCTCATAGCTATGGGATTCGTGGAGCATCATCCTGCAACAATACCTTTTCCCTCATAGCTACGGGATTCGTGGAGCATCATCCTGCAACAATACCTTTTCCCTCATAGCTATGGGATTCGTGGAGCATCATCCTGCAACAATACCTTTCCCTCATAGCTATGGGATTCGTGGAGCATCATCCTGCAACAACACCTTTTCCCTCATAGCTATGGGATTCGTGGAGCATCATCCTGCAACAATACCTTTCCCTCATAGCTACGGGATTCGTGGAGCATCATCCTGCAACAACACCTTTCCCTCATAGCTATGGGATTCATGGAGCATCATCCTGCAACAATACCTTTCCCTCATAGCTACGGGATTCGTGGAGCATCACCCTGTAACAATACCTTTCCCTCACAGCTATGGGATTCGTGGAGCATCATCCTGCAACAATACCTTTCCCTCATAGCTACGGGATTCGTGGAGCATCATCCTGCAACAATACCTTTTCCCTCATAGCTATGGGATTCGTGGAGCATCATCCTGCAACAATACCTTTCCCTCATAGCTATGGGATTCGTGGAGCATCATCCTGCAACAATACCTTTTCCCTCATAGCCATGGGATTCGTGGAGCATCATCCTGCAACAATACCTTTCCCTCACAGCTACGGGATTCGTGGAGCATCATCCTGCAACAATACATTTCCCTCATAGCTATGGGATTCGTGGAGCATCATCCTACAACAATACCTTTCCCTCATAGCTATGGGATTCGTGGAGCATCATCCTGCAACAATACCTTTTCCCTCATAGCCATGGGATTCGTGGAGCATCATCCTGCAACAATACCTTTCCCTCATAGCTACGGGATTCGTAGAGCATCATCCTGCAACAACACCTTTCCCTCATAGCTACGGGATTCGTGGAGCATCATCCTGCAACAACACCTTTCCCTCATAGCTACGGGATTCGTGGAGCATCATCCTGCAACAACACCTTTCCCTCATAGCTACGGGATTCGTGGAGCATCATCCTGCAACAATACCTTTCCATTAGCTCTGTCCTCCTTCTGCTAGCATGGCATGCCTGCAATGATTCTCTCTCAGAGCACTTCCACTTTATATATGAAACCATCTGCTGCCTTCAGCTAGAGCTAACCAAATACACTTTTTGAGCCTTTTCTTTTTGTCAAAGACAACTTCATTCACAATTAAATCTTGCAATGATGCTTGCCTCATTTCAGAAGCTGTGTTATTCTTAGAGTAGTTAGATTTCACCGTGCAAGCTCTAGCAAAGCTTTTTGGTAATGGCTTGGCCACCTAGTGTAATCTTTTTTGTGTGCTACATCTGCTATCATCAGTAACCATACACACGTGAATACATCCGCCATTCCGCTGTCGTCCCTAAAGATTTAACTGCTTCGTCGTAACTGCTTCTGCTGTTTTGGAAAATTTTGCCATAATTCTTGAAAAACAATGACTATGTGCATCGGTAGAGCATGCGTGCACAGGAGAGCATGCATGCACAGAAGAGCATACGTGCATAGCAGAGCATGCGTGCACATGAGAGCATGCGTGCACAAGAGCATAAAAATAACCACTAGTGGAATATGGAGAATATCTAAGTCCATGCCCAGGGTTGTATACAGAAATTTTGCCAAGGGGGGGCGAACTTGAGATATGGAAAAATAAGGGGGGGCGGAGAGCCTGGATGGTGCGGAAAGGGGACGTGCACCCTGGGCTTCCGCGTGGAGTACGAAAGTGTTTTACCCACAGGTATTTTTGCAGTACTAACTGTATATATAGCTGCTACTTATCATGGCATGCACTTTTTCTAAAATCTTTAGTACAACATTCCATCTTAAATATTTGCTGAAGTTGCATGCTACGGCAATCAGCATATATAGATTAGATATAGTCACTTGTCACTCGTATAATGGAGGTGGGCTTTTGTGAAATCGAATTATGTTGCATTCCATGCATTTTCTTACAAAATCATGGACAACAGGTTTCATACACAATTTTTCTCTAGTTCTCTAGGGGGGGGGGGGGGTGGAAATGGTTGGTCACTTGGTGCCCTAATTTTTGTTAATATTTTCTTAACATGTTCATAAGTCGTAAAAGGGGGGTCTGGGGGGAAGATCCCCCCATATTTTTTTTTGCTTTTACAATGTCTGAGGATAGCTATTTTGACTGACTACCAATGGCATTATGCTATACCGAACTATGGCTAGACTGTATATATTTCTCATGATATTGTAGCTGCTTGGAAAAAGGAGAGCATGTGTCATGACACGATGACATCACACACCACCACGTGCTCTCCTTTGTAGGTTTGTCACTTCTTTTGTTTCTCCTTCTTTCCCACTCCCTCTCTCTCAGTATTTTTAACTCAGTCCATTATGTCATGGTCTTCAAGTCTAATCTTAGACATGATGTCATCACACGCCACCACGTGTTCTCCTTTGTAGGTTTGTCACTTCTTCAGTTCCCTCCTTCTTTCCCACTCTCTCTCAGTATTTTTAACTCAGTCCATTATGTCATGGTCTTAAAGTCATCACACACCACCACGTGTTCTCCTTTGTAGGTTTGTCACTTCTTCAGTTCCCTCCTTCTTTCCCACTCTCTCTCAGTATTTTTAACTCAGTCCATTATGTCATGGTCTTAAAGTCTCTATAAAAGAAACCTTACTAGCTGATTTCTCTTCATATTAATATGGATATTCGCTCATACTTTGCAAGTACTTCTCAAGCCTCTTCTCATGCTAATAGCAGCGATAGCGAAGATAGCAGAACAGATAGCTCTGAGCATGTCGAGGCATCTAGTCCTAGCCTTAGTCCTCCACCTTCAAAGAAAAGCAAGCAAAACAAACACCGCTCTTCTGTATCCACGAAGAGAAAATACTCTAAGAGCTGGGAGAAAGATTTCAGTTGGCTCTATTATGACGAGGATAGCGATGGTGCCTTTTGCAAGGTTTGCAAGCAATCTGGTCTGCAGCGTACTGGAGGAGTGTGGGTCACACAACCTTGCAGAAATTGGAAGAAAGCTGTTGAAAAAATGAAAGCTCATGCGAGAAGTGACTTCCATATCCATGCAACTCAAGCTCTTTTTGCAGCTAAAGGAGCAGCCAAAGGTGGAACAGTTGTACAGCAACTCCAGAATGTTTTAGCTCGCAAAAGAGCTCAGAACAGAGCTGCAGTGAAGTGCCTGATCCTACTCACTCATTTTCTTACGAAAGAACAAGTTGCACATTCGACAAAATTTGAGAAGCTGGTTGACGTGGTGGTTCGATGTGGCAGCCAACATTTGAAGCAATTCTTAGAAACTGCACCAAGAAATGCTGTGTACACATCAAGAGTGGCTGTGGTTGAATTCATCGAATCATTGGGGACATGGGTGGAGGAGTCGATTCTGAAGCGACTTCAAAAAAGGCACCTATGTACAGCCTCATGGCAGATGAGTGCACAGATGTCACCAACGTAGAAGAATTGTCTGTGTTTTGTCGCTGGGAGGAAGATGGTGTACCAGTAGAGTGCTTTCTGGAGCTTATTCCATTGAAGAAGGCTGATGCAGAGACCATCTATTCTAATCTCATCGATTGTTTAAAGAAGAAAGGTCTACAAGTCGGAAGAATAGTTGGATTGGGATTTGATGGAGCTGCAACTTTTTCTGGACGAAAGACTGGGGTTCAGGCACGTATCAAGAAACATACTCCTCACGCTCTGTTTATACACTGCCACTGTCACTTACTGCAGTTGGCTTGTGTGCAAGCTGCCAATAAAACTCCTGGAATTGCTCATGTTTACAGAACATTGACTACTCTTTGGAAGCATTTTCGCAATTCCCCCAAGCGAGCAGAGTGTCTGAAGGAGGTACAGCACGTTCTTGAACTTCCAGAAATGAAAGTGATCAAGCCATCTGACACACGCTGGCTGGCACATGAAAGGTGTGTCAAAGCTGTCAAAGCAAGTTATTCTGCAATTGTAATCACCATTGGGAACATCTACGAGACGTCCCACGAGCCAGAAGCTCTTGGAATCCATGGTGCCCTCTGCAAATTGTCTACGATTGCAGCTATATATTTGCTTGATTTCACTCTACCACAAGTAGCCAAGCTCAGCAAAGCACTTCAGGCAGAGCAGCTTGACCTCTCGTTGATATCATTCCTTGTTGATGCTACTGTTAAATCCTTGGATGATGCAGTTTTGCCTGGAGCGAACTGGGTGTTGGAGCTTCTTGAAAACGTTGAAGACTTGAAGTCATCTACAAAGGTGTCTATTGACGCTGATAAAATACTTTCGTTCCAGAATGTTGTTGGTAAGCCTTTTGTTGCTGATTTAAAGGCCAACATAACAAGCCGATTTTCTTCATCCAACGCTGTTGTATCAGCATTGTCTATATTCGATCCACGGAAAGTTCCAAAACCAGATTCAGTATCTTTTCCCACTTATGGAGACACGTCTGTTGAGAAACTGATTGCTCACTACGGAGAAGATAGAGATGCAGAAACATTGGATGGAGAAGAAACAGTGAAGACAGCCATGATTTCCACTGAAATACTTACAGAGTGGAAAACATTCCGCCAGCTGTTAGTCAAGCAACCACGGGATACTACTGCATCACAGCTGAAAGAACTTGTTTCAAACGACATGCTCAAGGCCATGTTTCCCAATTTGCACAAGATTGCCTCCATCTGCTTATCGATTCCAGTTTCTACTGCTTCTGTGGAGAGAAGCTTCTCACAGATGAAGATGATCAAGACTCGTTTGCGTAATTCTCTAAGTGACTGCAGCCTTTCTCACCTTATGAGGATTGCTATAGAGGCACCAGAAGTACTCTCTGAGAGCGACCTTGAAGAGATTGTGGACGTATGGCAGAGAAAACCAAGAAGAACCTCAGTTTGACATTCCTATCATTTGAACCTGATATCATAAGCTTATTACACCTTTCTTGTATTACACCTTTCTTGACATTATTTTTAAAAAATCTCTAATTTCAAGGGGGGGGGGCGAGAATGATACAAGGGGGGGCGAATGCCCCCCCCCCCCCCGCCCCCCCCCTAAATACACCCCTGCATGCCTGTAGGAAAATACTACAGGAGTATATCAAGTATAGAATCTAATATACAATATATATATACATATATATACATGATATGTATATATATATTATACATATATATACATGATACATGATATGTATATATATATTATATGTATATATACATATATTGCAGCATGTATTGTTTATTGAAGCGTGGTGCGGCCATTGAGCATTGATTCTAATTCAGGTTTTAACTAGTGTGTGCACTTCTGATGCACTTTCATTCCTGCACAGCGTGGACACTGGCCAGATAACCAATCACTAGGCTTGGAATAGGTTTGGTCACTCAAAAGGTGTTATAATGCACCTCACAGTCATTATCAGACATGTGAAGTCGTGTCACTGGCACTGGCATGACAATACCTCTGTCACCTGACTGCTACAATTTCATTGCACTCTGGAGGATCCAGATCAAGTAATCATAAATCATAACCATAACTCTGCATAATAATAATAACTAGCAAGTATCCACAGAAACTCTGCAAGGTAAATAAATCTTTTGTGTTGTGGTTAGGTGTTTATTTATCTGTCATTCATTAGGTGTTTAGGATTATGATGACAGATCACACAATTCAAGATTCTTCTATAAGTAATCTACCCTGTGCTGTAGTTGATACTTTATTGTTTTGTGAATTTAATAAACATCAAATATGCCAGAAAGGGTCAATATGTCAAAAATGCTTCATGGGAATATGAGAGCTATTCCTTGCCTGACCCCTTGATGCTTAATGCAGCCCTCAGTTCTCTCCTCCTTCCATTGTTCGCTGCTCTCTCTTCATCCCACTATCTCTGGCTATGCAGCCCTCAGTTCTCTCCTCCTTCCAGTGTTCGCTGCTCTCTCTTCATCCCACTATCTCTGGCTGTGCAGCCCTCAGTGCTCTCCTCCTTCCAGTGTTCGCTGCTCTCTCTTCATCCCACTATCTCTGGCTGTGCAGCCCTCAGTTCTTTCCTTCTACTGGTATTGGATGTTCTCTCCTCTTTCCTTGCATTCATAGAAATGTCTGCTTTGTGGAGTGCCACTTGTTCTGTGATAGATACTCAGTTTCTCTGTTGGTATCAGTTAATTCAACTCTCCACTCCCTTTGTCTTTCCCAGTCAATTTTTCTTGCAGTTTCTCGTGCGGTCTCACTTGCAAGCATCCCTTCTCTGTTTCTCTGCTGCAGCTCTCCTGCTTTCTGTTACATGCTGTATAGTTTTTGTTCAACGCTGTGCAGCTCTCACAGAGTAGACATTCTGCACTTTCTTCAGGATTCCGTACTGGTGCCCATGTGTAGTACCATGACACAAACAGATGGTGGATAGACAGTTTTCTAGGATTCCTCGTAGTCAAGATGAAGGAATAGTTGTTGTTTTTAAATCTGCACATGCATATAACCATAACACACTAATGATTTAGTGATGCAAGGACGGAAAAGGCATATTATCTAATAATAAATAATAAATAATAAAAGTGATTAAAAAAAAATATTTTTTTTAAACTGGCCAACCTTTATTCAAGTGTAGCAACTGGTAAAGGGTCTGGCTATGCTACACTTGCTTCCACTGTGATGGTATATAGTGACTACACATACATATATTATTACAAGTGTAGCAACTGGTAAAGGGTCTGGCTATGCTACACTTGCTTCCACTGTGATGGTATATAGTGACTACACATACATATATTATTACAAGTGTAGCAACTGGTAAAGGGTCTGGCTATGTTACACTAGGTTCCATGTGTCCTCTGTGATGGTGTATAGTGACTATTAGAAGTGTAGCAACTGGTAAAGGGTCTGGCTATGTTACACTAGGTTCCATGTGTCCTCTGTGATGGCGTATAGTAACTTTATATATATATACAATATAGGAACAAAAAATGTTTTATAGATTTATTATTTTTTTATGTTGGAGATTGACCTGTTAAAACAGGGAAGGAAACAAGACTGTACCCTGTAATGACCCTTTACCATAAGATCAATATACCTAAATGGTAAAGGGTCATCTAACAGGTTGTGGCCTACATGGGTATGTACAGTCTTGCAATCCAATATTTTAGTACATATTTTTGTTATTGTTATTGTTTGTTTGTTTTGTTTTGTATAATAGTTGAGCAGGGAGGACTACACAGGTCAGAGCTTCAGGGTCTCCAGGGCTTTTATATATCAACACATGCCCTGTCTTGTTGTTGACTGCACTCATGTAGGGTCAGCTACAAGCCTCTTTCAAGGATTTGGTAACAGTTTACCAGGAGAAAAACTCCACCCAACCCAACAGCAGAACTGAGCGAGGGCATTCATTCTGCTTATAATACAGCACGTGCAGTCTTGACTCAACTCTTCTTAGAATACAGCACGTGCAGTCTTGACTCAATTCTAATTATAAAACCGCACATGAGCTAGATTGATTACATCATCTACAAGAACCCTTACCCATGCCTCGTTCCTGCAATCAAGGAACAGATTAGTCGCTGCAATGCACATTTGGAGTCTTCTCTTATGGACCTATTGCATGCAAGTTTTGTGAGTGGGAGACAGAGAAGCACAGCTCCTTGTATTTCAAAGGGGGTTTTCGCACTATCTACCCTTTTCTTCTTTTTCCCCTCACTGCTGGTTTACTACCTTAGCGAAGGACTCAAGGCACGGACTATTTATAAGCTCACATGGGCTGAAACCATGGCATTTAGGTGGCAGCTGCTGACGAGAGTTTTAGCTGAAATATGAGCTCGAGTGTTTTTTAAATTAATATTATGGTTTTGCCATTTGCCATTTTGAAATAGTTGTCAGCCCAAAATTGGGGGTGGTGCTACTGTAGTCCCTGACACTATAGAAACCTGTTGTCCTGTTGCTAAGGAGCATGCTTATACATACATCAGGCTAGAAAATGGTGCTAACCGATTAAATGCCATAAGCGCCATATGGTGTGAACTCGAATTATCGCAGGGGCAATCGAAGAATTTGAACTATGCGCCCACTCTTGGTATGCACATGCCCAATAGCCTGCTATGTTGATTTAAAATAGTCATAAAGTTTTTACTTCTGGTTGGACGGGCGTGTGAGGATAATTTTAAAAAAATTCTAAATAGCTGATGATTGCAACTGCCTTTGTGATGGTCTCTTCTTGGCATGTTTCTGGACGTTCTTCTTCGGTGGAAAGCTGCACAGATACCCATGTGCTTAACAGGAATCACTCTGAATTCCTTCACTCTTGAGCAAGGAGGCACTCCTGGGTGGGTGGATTTCTTTGCTATAAGTTTTGTTGTAGAGGCAACATAGCACTGCATAGCTCTTGTTTGCTCACTTCAATGGAGCAGATTCTTATACCAACTGCAGCTTATTGCATTTCCATTCTGAACAGTTTGAGAAAAGTTATAGCTAAAAATAGAATTATTACAACAAACCAGAAATAAAGTCTGTGCTCAATTAGTGAACTCAATTAGTGAACACTAAGCAGCCTCTTAATGTGGAGACACAATCAACTTCTTATAGGTAGTAGTAGGTAAGGATTGCTGAGTGTATGTGTAAGCTAGAGGGGGGGGGGGGGGGTATGGTTGTTGAACTATTTCAGAGTAGAGCCTGGCAAATGACATCCCATCCACAAATTTGTCTAGCTACTAGTCATGGAGTTTCAAGCAGGAGGAGACATAGCCACAGCCAATGCTATACAACTAGAGGCTAGAACTAACAGTAGAGCAGTCAGCCATGGAGTTTCAAGCAGGAGGAGACATAGCCACAGCCAATGCTATACAACTAGAGGCTAGAACTAACAGTAGAGCAGTCAGCCATGGAGTTTCAAGCAGGAGGAGACATAGCCACAGCCAATGCTATACAACTAGAGGCTAGAACTAACAGTAGAGCAGTCAGCCATGGAGTTTCAAGCAGGAGGAGACATAGCCACAGCCAATGCTATACAACTAGAGGCTAGAACTAACAGTAGAGCAGTCAGCCATGGAGTTTCAAGCAGGAGGAGACATAGCCACAGCCAATGCTATACAACTAGAGGCTAGAACTAACTGTAGAGCAGTCAGCCATGGAGTTTCAAGCAGGAGGAGACATAGCCACAGCCAATGCTATACAACTAGAGGCTAGAACTAACAGTAGAGCAGTCAGCCATGGAGTTTCAAGCAGGAGGAGACATAGCCACAGCCAATGCTATACAACTAGAGGCTAGAACTAACAGTAGAGCAGTCAGCCATGGAGTTTCAAGCAGGAGGAGACATAGCCACAGCCAATGCTATACAACTAGAGGCTAGAACTAACAGTAGAGCAGTCAGCCATGGAGTTTCAAGCAGGAGGAGACATAGCCACAGCCAATGCTATACAACTAGAGGCTAGAACTAACAGTAGAGCAGTCAGCCATGGAGTTTCAAGCAGGAGGAGACATAGCCACAGCCAATGCTATACAACTAGAGGCTAGAACTAACAGTAGAGCAGTCAGCCATGGAGTTTCAAGCAGGAGGAGACATAGCCACAGCCAATGCTATACAACTAGAGGCTAGAACTAACAGTAGAGCAGTCAGCCATGGAGTTTCAAGCAGGAGGAGACATAGCCACAGCCAATGCTATACAACTAGAGGCTAGAACTAACTGTAGAGCAGTCAGCCATGGAGTTTCAAGCAGGAGGAGACATAGCCACAGCCAATGCTATACAACTAGAGGCTAGAACTAACAGTAGAGCAGTCAGCCATGGAGTTTCAAGCAGGAGGAGACATAGCCACAGCCAATGCTATACAACTAGAGGCTAGAACTAACAGTAGAGCAGTCAGCCATGGAGTTTCAAGCAGGAGGAGACATAGCCACAGCCAATGCTATACAACTAGAGGCTAGAACTAACAGTAGAGCAGTCAGCCATGGAGTTTCAAGCAGGAGGAGACATAGCCACAGTCAATGCTATACAACTAGAGGCTAGAACTAACAGTAGAGCAGTCAGCCATGGAGTTTCAAGAGGAGGAGACATAGCCACAGCCAATGCTATACAACTAGAGGCTAGAACTAACAGTAGAGCAGTCAGCCATGGAGTTTCAAGCAGGAGACATAGCCACAGCCAATGCTATACAACTAGAGGCTAGAACTAACAGTAGAGCAGTCAGCCATGGAGTTTCAAGCAGGAGGAGACATAGCCACAGCCAATGCTATACAACTAGAGGCTAGAACTAACAGTAGAGCAGTCAGCCATGGAGTTTCAAGCAGGAGGAGACATAGCCACAGCCAATGCTATACAACTAGAGGCTAGAACTAACAGTAGAGCAGTCAGCCATGGAGTTTCAAGCAGGAGGAGACATAGCCACAGCCAATGCTATACAACTAGAGGCTAGAACTAACAGTAGAGCAGTCAGCCATGGAGTTTCAAGCAGGAGGAGACATAGCCACAGCCAATGCTATACAACTAGAGGCTAGAACTAACAGTAGAGCAGTCAGCCATGGAGTTTCTAGCAGGAGGAGACATAGCCACAGCCAATGCTATACAACTAGAGGCTAGAACTAACAGTAGAGCAGTCAGCCATGGAGTTTCAAGCAGGAGGAGACATAGCCACAGCCAATGCTATACAACTAGAGGCTAGAACTAACAGTAGAGCAGTCAGCCATGGAGTTTCAAGCAGGAGGAGACATAGCCACAGCCAATGCTATACAACTAGAGGCTAGAACTAACAGTAGAGCAGTCAGCCATGGAGTTTCTAGCAGGAGGAGACATAGCCACAGCCAATGCTATACAACTAGAGGCTAGAACTAACAGTAGAGCAGTCAGCCATGGAGTTTCAAGTAGGAGGAGACATAGCCACAGCCAATGCTATACAACTAGAGGCTAGAACTAACAGCATAGCAGGCACTCAAAACAGAGAGCCGATGAGGAGCATTGCATGCAGCGTCCGTACACTAATTAGCCCACTCTCACCAGCATGCTCCATGAGAGATCCATGAGAGATCCATGAGAGATCCATCGTGGCCCTTCTCAAAAGCAATAGGCAGACTACAAATTCTGTGCGCAAACAATGTAGTTTACATTGGGTTTGTGAGTTCAATCATGAATTTCATTACATCACTTCCTTCAGTATACTAGACCCCCCCCCCCCATGCATAATACATAACTCCTTCACACCTACTTAACAACTGCACCAACCTTGATCACCACAAGCCAATAGCTTTGCCACTGGAGGCACCATCTTGTAGCCAATCTGTCTGAGGGTCTCCAGGTGGGAAGTGGTGTGAGGATGATCCCACATAAATGTATTCATAGCTGGACAGCATATCAACGGACAGCCAGGGTTCCAGGCCCTTACTACACATGTCTGTGCATATAGACATTGTCATGGTTACATCGTGGAAATATGCTAGACTTCATTCTTCATTCCACATATTCTATGCCAGATTGAGTAAATATATTCCAACACTTGCATAGTGTACAAGTTTTACTACAGTGTGTGTATGTGTGTATGTATGTCTGTGTGTGTGTGTGTTATGTGTGTGTGTGTGTAAATAATGTTCATGATTGTGTATGTGTGTATGTGTGTAAATAATGTTCATGATTGTGTGTGTGTGTGTGTGTGTATGTGTGTAAATAATGTTCATGATTGTGTGTGTGTGTATGTGTGTAAATAATGTTCATGATTGTGTGTGTGTGTGTGTGTGTATGTGTGTAAATAATGTTCATGATTGTGTATGTGTGTATGTGTGTAAATAATGTTCATGATTGTGTGTGTGTGTGTGTGTGTGTAAATAATGTTCATGATTGTGTGTGTGTGTATGTGTGTAAATAATGTTCATGATTGTGTGTGTGTGTGTGTGTATGTGTGTAAATAATGTTCATGATTGTGTATGTGTGTATGTGTGTAAATAATGTTCATGATTTTATGTGTGTGTGTGTGTGTGTGTGTCTGTGTACGTGTGTGTGTATAATAATGTTCATGATTGTGTATGTGTGTGTGTGTATGTGTGTAAATAATGTTCATGATTGTGTGTGTGTGTGTATGTGTGTAAATAATGTTCATGATTGTGTGTGTGTGTATGTGTGTAAATAATGTTCATGATTGTGTGTGTGTGTGTATGTGTGTAAATAATGTTCATGATTGTGTGTGTGTGTGTATGTGTGTAAATAATGTTCATGATTGTGTGTGTGTGTGTGTGTGTATGTGTGTGTGTCTCTGTCTGTATAATGTTCATGATTGTACGTGTGTGTGGGGGGGGTTATGTAAAGTACATGCATGTGTGAGTGAGTGTTTATGTGACCTGATTTGTGAAAACCTGTCTAAATGTGGTGGAACAGTTGTTGTGTGTGTGTTTTTGGGGGGGGGGGAGGGGGGGGGCAAAAATATGATGACTTTTTTTTTGTCAAGCAAACCACACCATGTATAAACCTGTGGCAGAGATGAGCCCACAGATGCTAGTTATAGAGGACAAATAAGTCCTTACAGTGAGCTAGGTCGATGCCTTCACCTTCGTGAACAGAGCGTTGTTATGCACACCTCGAGTGTGTGCATTAGATGTCCTTTCTTCAGCTGCCATGCTTTCTTCTGCTCTTCAAGTTGGCCTTGGTTGACAGAGATGACTTGTATAGACAACAAAGCTAGATGGGCCAGGGAGCCCTTGAAATGGTGAGAGGCTCTGACAGTCAGGCACTCGTGCAAAGTTAGTAGTGTACAGCTTCACCTCAGAAGTATACAGCTTCACCACGCCCATGCATAACAAGGTGTTTGAGTTACTCCAATAAGTGCTTGCTGGAGGGCAACTGTTTTATGTCATAGCTCAAAGGCAATAGTTTCAAACTTTCAGGACTGATTTTTAGACATCATAGGTGTCAATATTAAAATTAAATTCTCAACAAAAAAAACAGGGCTTTCCCAAATCTGGTCACATATGTGTGTGCATATGGTATGTGTTGTGCCTGTGTGTGTGCCTGTGTGTGTGTGTCAGTGCACATGTACCTATGTGTGTGCCTGTGCGTGTGTATTGTGCCTGTATGTGTGCCTGCGTGTTGTGCCTGTGTGTGTGTTGTGTCTGTGCCTGTGTGTGTGTGTGTCTCCTGTGCATATGCATGTCCATGTGTGTGCGTGCCTGTGTTGTGTGTGTTTGTGTTGTAACTGTGTGTGTGTTGTAACTGTGTGTGTGCATGTGTGTGTGTGTGCCTGTGTGTTGTGTGTGTGTGTGTGTGTGTTGTAACTGTGTGTGTGTTGTAACTGTGTGTGTGTGCATGTGTGTGTGTTGTAACTGTGTGTGTGTACATGTGTATGTCCCCGGCAGCTGTTACACAACCTACCAGGAGGTTGTCGCAGATGCCGCTGGCCATCTTGGCCATTGTGTTAGCATCCAAAGGAGCAATCACCATCACATCCGCCCACTTTCTCAGCTACACAAGTGGGAACAAAAATCAAACATTTAAAGGAAGTGCGACTTCGACAAACTCGCTGCCGTGCAGCTAGTGTGGTCTATGCTGAGCTGCCGTGCACCTCAATGTGAAGCACTGCATCGCCAATACCAGTCCAGGACGTCTGGGCAAGACACAGACACACACACCACCACCAACACAGAGACAGTGAATAAATCAATAACATACTAACAAAATAGAAATTATATTTTTAAGAATTAAGAACTCTGTCTGTCGTAAAGACTGTTGTTGTCATCTTGCTCGCAACTGTCGGTCGTTAGGTCAGTGGGTAGCTGGGTGGAAAATGTGGCATTGCTGCGCATGGCATATCTATCTATCTATCTATCTATCCATGTATTCACCGCCCCATTAATACTATGAATTGGTCATCCACCTTAAGTAAATAATGTGGGCTTGTGTAGAATGGGAATGGTTGTCGTAATGAAGAAAAAGATCGAGAAAATGACACCAGGTTCAGAGATAGAGGAACAAGAGTTGGTTACACTGGCAAGTGAGACCAGGCTACAGGGTTAATAGCTGGTTACACTGGCAAGTGAGATCGTGCTACAGGGTTAATAGCTGGTTGCACTGGCAAGTGAGATCGTGCTACAGGGTTAATAGCTGGTTGCACTGGCAAGTAAGACCAGGCTTCAGGGTTAATAGCTGGTTGCACTGGCAAGTGAGATCGTGCAGGGTTAATAGAGGTGCAGGGCTAATAGAGGTGCAGGGTTAATAGAGGTGCAGGGTTAATAGAGGATGGGAAAAGTTGCTGTAGCTTCATTCCGACATTCAGTGTAGCCACTCAATTCATTAGCGTCTTCTAACTGTGGAGGTGGTAAAGCACCGTATAAAACAGGTTTGCTAAACTGGAAATGATATCATCCCTGTGAATCTGAGTGGGCTCTCACCTCAACCTTGCACCAGTTCAGAATCTATAAGGCATATATACTACTTCCCTTATCACAATCCAAGCATTAGAATATGATGATGTCATCAATAATGTACAGATCATGTACTTGTACATTAGGGAGCTAGGGTTAGGACGTCTAGAACAATACAATGATTAGGACTTGAAGTCTTGTCCTGTAAAACTACTCATGGTTATCACTGTACAAGTGGCTCTGTAGTGCCAGGCATATGAGTAGCTAAACTTATTATTATTATTTCCTTCCTTTTTCCACCACACCTTCGCTCTCCACTCAACACCACTCAACACCTTGCATATATCACCAGTACTTATAGCTACTTAGCTCAATCACATGATATCCTATCAACGTACCAACTTCTCGGCTGTCTATCACAGTGTATTTTGGATGAATCCCACTTCCCATTGACCCACACTTGCCCCTGGTCTCACATAGCCAATGCTCAGAGTCCGGCACACTGATGTCCAGCATTTGTTCTGAGCGAACCCCAACCTTCGAGCATTTGCTGCACATGTGCTCACTGCTGTAGATTCAAAACGTAGAGCACTTTGTTCTGAGTATCCCCCCACCCCCCCCCCCCCCCCACACACCCATCCAATTTTGGCACTTTTGTGATGTTACCACTCTATTCTACAACATGCAGTGGTGGTATCACACTAAGCACCAAGATTGGGCGCTCCCACAAAAAAAAATGTTCTAGAGTCAGTGTGCAGACCATTTTCCTCTCCAGCCCCAATGCAAAGGTTCGATTCTTTCAAGACAAACTTATCCTAGTGTCTGGACCATGTGGAGATTAACTTCACCTACTCCACTGAAGACAAATATCACGTAGACCTGCCAGTACTCACACAGACCTGCCAGTACTCGCACAGACCTGCCAGTACTCACACAGACCTACCAGTACTCACACAGACCTGCCAGTACTCACACAGACCTGCCAGTACTCACACAGACCTGCCAGTACTCGCACAGACCTGCCAGTACTCACACAGACCTACCAGTACTCACACAGACCTGCCAGTACTCACACAGACCTGCCATACTCACACAGACCTGCCAGTACTCACACAGACCTGCCAGTACTCACACAGACCTGCCAGTACTCACACAGACCTGCCAGTACTCACACAGACCTGCCAGTATACTCACACAGACCTGCCAGTATACTCACACAGACCTGCCAGTATACTCACACAGACCTGCCAGTACTCACACTGACCTGCCAGTACTCACACAGACCTGCCAGTACTCACACAGACCTGCCAGTACTCACACAGACCTGCCAGTACTCACACAGTACTCACACAGACCTGCCAGTACTCACACAGACCTGCCAGTACTCACACAGACCTGCCAGTACTCACACAGACCTGCCAGTACTCACACAGACCTGCCAGTACTCACACAGACCTGCCAGTACTCACACAGACCTGCCAGTACTCACACAGACCTGCCAGTACTCGCACAGACCTGCCAGTACTCACACAGACCTGCCAGTACTCACACAGACCTGCCAGTACTCGCACAGACCTGCCAGTACTCACACAGACCTGCCAGTACTCACACAGACCTGCCAGTACTCACACAGACCTACCAGTACTCACACAGACCTGCCAGTACTCACACAGACCTGCCAGTACTCACACAGACCTGCCAGTACTCACACAGACCTGCCAGTATACTCACACAGACCTGCCAGTACTCACACAGACCTGCCAGTACTCACACAGACCTGCCAGTACTCACACAGACCTGCCAGTACTCACACAGACCTGCCAGTACTCACACAGACCTGCCAGTACTCACACAGACCTGCCAGTACTCACACAGACCTGCCAGTACTCACACAGACCTGCCAGTACTCACACAGACCTGCCAGTATACTCACACAGACCTGCCAATACTCGCATAGACCTACCAATACTCACGTAGACTTACCAATACTTACTAGGTGGTCGGAATGGAGAAATTTCATTAGTGCAGTTAGTTTATTTATTTCACTTAGAATCCACCCTCCTGGGCACAATAGAGTCCCTCACCTCCCCTAGGGTATAGCCTTAATATTTTGTTACTGGTACCGACCAATGCAAGACATTTGAGTAGTGAGCAGCTGTGCGATGGAGAGGGTAATTTTTTAAAAAATTTTAAATAAAGTCCCCAATTATGAAATTCTAGTATTGTTTTGTTTTATTTTTAGCCATTGTCCTGGCCCTGGGCCTAATACAGTATACATTATTGATGTCATCATATGGCGTGCTTGGGGATTGTAATACTGCATAGGAAAGTAGCCACGTAATTATATATTCCTTGCAGATTCCTAACTTTCATGTGAGGGTGCATGTGAGTGGTGAATGTGCATGCATGCAAGTGTGCATGCATCCTTACCTTCTTCTTCCTCTGCCAAATGCAAGGTTGAGGTAAGAGCCCGCTCATATATTCTCCAGATTCACTGAGACGATAACTTCAAATTTAGCAAGCAAACCCTTTTTATTTAATTAAGGCGGTTTCACATGATGAATTGGACAGCTATCTAAGAATGAAATTCCATCATCTTTTCCTGTTAGCTATTAGCCATTCATCCTGTTCTTGCTCGCCTGTGCAGCCAGTTTTCTTTCCTCTAGCTTGGAACATACTGCTGTCTCTTCCATCTTTCTCTTCGCCATGACGATGACTATTCCAGTTTACATACAGTAAGCACGATCTATTTCAAGCTGGAGACCCGATCGTAATTTTTTCTTTAAGGGTGAACATATAGTGAGTACACAGATACGCTGCACGGCAAGACCAAGTTTACCATCCAACTCTCCACTAAAGGCTTGCGAATAAATCAAAGATAATCGATGAAGAAATCAAAAATAATTGATGAAAATATGCATTCTACAGCAAATGTTATGAGTGAGTTACATAACAGGATATTAACTACTTTCCGTACCTCTGGTCAACCAGTTTGCAAACCTGAATTAGTTAGTTCCAGCCAAAGTTTTACCTCATTGCTGGTACAGCTGCTATGAAATTCAGACCACATCTTCTCTAGTTTTTTCTTGGGCATCCCTTCAGTTCTTGTTTTGGCTCCTTTTTGTTGCTCTTTAGCTAGAGCAACATTTTCATCTACTGTACTCGAGCTAGTGTGGGGCTGGGGTCAGTGGACGCTGCCTGTGCTTCAGCCAAGTTTACTGGGCCGTTGGAAGTTAAGCAGTCCATTATTTGAAAAAGTGGAGAAGTCCATTGCAGCTAGCACCCTCTTTTTATAATTGTTCTGGTTTGTTAATGGTTTGTTGTCATATATGGATACCTCGACCAACGGTATATAGAAATCCTAAGGCCTGTAACATTTAATTTGTTCCCCCCCAAAAGTTCTTCCCCCCTTATTGAAAGTTTTGTTCCCACCCCACCCTAGCCCTAGCCCTTTATTTTTCAAGAGGGATTTCAAGTAAAAAGTTCCAGGGGGAACATATTTTTTAAAGAAAAAGTTCCAGGGGGAACCAAATATGGGGGGACCAAATTTGTCATGACAGGCCCTTAGAAACCCTTTGCTGCACGTCCATAGCAGCACAAAGCCTTCAGATTTCTAAATACTGCACATCTCTTGGCCTGTATCTAACTATCATATAGACCTGTTAATACTCACATAGCTCTACATGCCCATCTGAAAACATAGACCTGGCTGTCAGAAGACTAACACCCGCATAGAAATCCCGCTTTTTTTTTTACACTCACCCATTCATCAGCATCTGTGTAGCACTTCACCTCCAGGTCCTCTAGGTTGAAGAAATGAAGAGCCGACTTGGTACTCACAACCTGAACATTCAGCTGTAACAACGCTACAATGACAACAAGCAACACACCCGCGTAGCTGGATCTGCAGCGTTAGCGCATGCAGCTGAAGAAATTAGAATGTTTGATGACATATATTCTATCAGAACCTTCGGTTTTTGACATCCAACTAGTTTATGCACCAGCTCAGGTAGCTTGATGGTAGCTACACTTCCAGTAACACCAACAAGTACATTCTTCTCCATGGCTACTTCACTGGGTCAAAGGTTAAAAATCCAGCGATGAAATTATGGAGGAGTTGCCAAGAGCCACAGATGTAGCTAGTGTGGAGGCTGCATCTACTCAAAACGAGCAAGATAATTACTCTTCAAATAGAACTGGACAATCTCTGCAAGTAGGCTGATTTCCTAATGTTTATGATAATGCTATGGTCCGTTGTCATGGTATGTAGCTGGTCAAATCGGCAACAGTGATATCACTATGAACCAGAAGTAGACGCAAATAATATTTATGCTACTTAGTAACAGGAAAGTAATATCTAGCTGGCATAGTAGGCATAGTAGTCTGAATGAGGCAGGACTAATCTTGCAGGCCATATGCCACTTTCACACAAATGGACATATTTGCAACTTTTTTTAGTGCTGGATTTAAAAAAAATGCTCTTTGGCTGATGTTGGAGCAAGTACATCCACAAACATGAGAAGTGTATCAATCAGATCCTGTTGACTCTCCAAGAAGAAGCTGGCAGAGTTATAGAGGCAAGATTCCCTCATGCTGTATACTGTAGACTCTATGGAATGTGATGACCACTCACGCTTCAATGACCACCTGCACCCATAAAAATAAATAATAATGTTAGCTTTATATATTATGTGGTATCATAAACCATCCGAAAATTCCAGCCCTTATAACTAGTATTGCACAGTCAGCTATTTCAGTGGGTATAGGCATGATTGCAGATATTAAAAAATACGAGTGCATCGGTCCCTGTTAATATAATAGCTTGAGACCAGCTAAACCTATGACAATATCAAATTATCAGGAGTGCAGTTTTTAATATGCATGTAATGCTGCATCGAGTCATGCAACAAGAAGAGATCAGTATTTCCACTCCTCAACACCGTGCAAGTTGGTCATGTGGCCATCTCAATAAAGGCTTTTATTGTGTAAAGAAACAATTCAGGTAATACAGAAGAGCACATGTTAGCAGCTCCAAAATCAGCAACACTTTTCTCTCCATGGGTTTCTTAGTGTTATTATGATGCCATTCCTTACTTTCCACTTGCAAATCCAGCCATTAGTTAACAAGGTTTATCCAGCTACACAGCCAGTTGGCTAGCTTTCTCTTCCTAGGTGTGTGTGGTAACTGGAACATTCCTAGCCCTAGCATCTGCAAACCAAGTAAGTGGTCAAAGTTTTCTCTGCATCATCTGCTTTTCCTACGTGCTTTCGCTCTTGTTTGCCCACTTGGTTTAGTGCAGCTTCTGCAAGAATTGCGTCTTTCTTTTTCAGGATTTTGCCAATTGTTGGACTGGGAGCTGCTGAGAAAGTTCAGCCTGAGACACGAAGCTTGATAATGTCCATCTTTTGAGTGAAGGATAGATCTGTATGCTTGCATTTAGTACTCCTGAAGGTCAAAACCAGGAAGTCAAGATTCAGGACTACTAAATAATATATGTACACACACCACACACACACACACACATACACAGGCACACACACACACACATAAAGGTGCTGTATTTTGTAATTCTGCAGCTGCTAGATTTTATCATGCACATGCAGTACTTGTAGCCATTAAGGAAACCATATGGCAGTACATGTGCTTGGCACAATTTTTTATGCCATTACGCACAATAGAAGTATGACAATAACCAATTCTTGTTTTATGTTGCATGTGAATTGGGATTTCAAAATGTATGCTAGTAAAAGCTATTAAGAGGTATGATGTTACATATGTATTAGTGGTATATAGTAGACCCAGACATAATTTGCACCATGTCATGAATAGTGTTACAGGGATGTATTACAGCCACAGGGGTGGGGGGGAGGGTGTGGGAGGGGGTTTGGAAGGGCTGACCCAGTATCATGTGGCTGTTACATCTCAAAATTTTAAGTGGGGGGGGGGGGGGAGGGGGCACCCAAAATTAAAATATTTTTTATTCCGAGTTGTTTTGCTTATTCTCAGCTAAAGTTAGGGCTGGGGGCAGGGCAGGGACTAGAGTTTTCTATGGTAAGAGCATTTGTAGGGCTACGTCCAGCAGTAGGGGTATTGCAGGCCTAGGGCTAGACCCAGGGCTATTCTAGGGCCAAGGGGGATCCTAGGTGCACTCTAGGGTAGGGACATTCCCTGTTAGCCCTCCTGGTAGAGATCGTAGCAGTACTGGACATCCCTGAAGAGGAGTCAGAATCTTCAGCATACACAATGCAGGGTTATTGGAGACTGCAATGCCAGTCTTACCATGAGGTCAACTGGTCATAATTCTACTTTCCATGTATCCACAACTTGACACGTCACAGAATAGAAAGTCACGATGCAAGTTTGTCCATTTTCTCTTTTGCATGGAAAAAACATTTGCCAAACTAGCATGCACTGGTGGCTGCAGATTGAACTGCACCATAATAAGGAATTTCATGATAACAATTTCCCCCTCCTCCCTCTCCACACACACCTACTCATTCTCTCAAAGTTTTGTGACGACCATTACCAACAAAGCCCTTGTTTCTCTAAATAGCATCCTATTGTGTCAAACCCTATTGTGGTCTTAATATCAGCTATAGATTCATGAAAAAGTTGTTGCCATATATATATACATTACCATCTCCCTTGTTTGTCTATGGGGACACACACATGGACAACAATGTCACACTGGGTGATGTTGATTGAAGTAGTTAAAAATAGCTCTCTGGGAACACCAAAGTAATGGTGCACCTCTATGTTTCATGTCTCCAACCGTTCTTCTTGGACATTTAGGTGCAGTTACTTGGAGAACAGACTAATATCTACGAGGAACTGGACGAGTTGGTAGAACAAATGATTCAAGACAAGACTGCAGTGACTCAGAAGATCGCTGAACTAGAGGTAAAGTGGTGTGGGAGGCATTATTTAGATCTCTAAACCTAATCAGAAGGTGCACTTGCACTTCCTACATTGATTGTGAATTTCAAAATGGCGGACACCAAAAACACAAAGTTCACATCCTTACTTTGACCGCTTCTTAGCACCCTAAACTTCCATATTAAGCAAACACTTCTAGCGTGTCTTGGTTCCTTGGCTAAGGTAGCAAACTGGAAAACCAAAACATGTTAGAACCATTGACTTCATCTTCAAAGGCCTCCAGTTATCATCTCTTTTCCCTCTCCCCTTAACTTAAGTATCATAAGACAAGTTTACTACAAGAAGGACCCCTAATGTTCCAATGCCGTGCAATACCCAATCCGTTGATCGAGACACAGAAGTAGGTAAGATTGTCAGCACAATGATCCCACTCCTGCGCGCATGTCCAATAATTGAGCCTTCAAGTTTATATGGCAACAGCACATTTTTGCAGCAAGGAAATGAATTCTTAGTGGGAAGCTACTCTTGTGAAAAGACTAAAGGATGGATGACAATATGACGTTCGGCCATTGTATCATTCATATTGTATCGTATCATATTGTACAGTATCGTCCTATTGTATTGTAATGATATGACTATACGATGTGTTGGGACGATACGATACAATACGATGGAATAGGATTTAGTGCGTCAAGCATCTGACCAATCAAAATGCTAGAATTTAGCATGTGATGAATTGCAGCATCAGCTTTTTAGCTTTAAGTGGTGTTTTGTGGATGTGAAGAAGCTCATTGGAGCCATGGAGACCCTTCCTGCTTCTGGCAAGTATCTGCTAAAACACACAAGGACAATGCCTGGCAGCAGGTGGAGGGTCAAGTTACATATCTAGATGATAGGTTTCTAGCTGATATAGCCAGCTAGTGGCTTTGCATCCAGATCTGACTCTAGCACTACTTGGGTGGCTAGAAATGGTTATAGCGCTGTAGATGGCCAGCTAGTTAGCTATTAGTGGTGCACCTTATTTAGTAGTGATAGCTTGCTAGAGGGATAGTCAATGTTACACTAGCTTGAGCAGAATTACTTACATTGACAACCTCGCTGGATCTGCAATCGCCACTGTCCATTGATAATGGAGTTGATGTCAAAGTTCAAGATTGCTTCTGTATCCTTATGGCATTACAATGAACCATGCACATATGACGATGCAATACGATAGGTCGATGTGATATGATACGTCGATGCAATACGATACGATGGCCGAGCATCATATTGTGAACCAGCCTTAGCAAAAGTAAGTATAAGCTGCCTTTTAAGCATGTTGTACTGTCATGTTCCAATAGTTAACAGACACCTTCACCAAAATCACTTGTGATCCATGTAGCTATGTATGCACACTGGGGAGTGTGGTAGTACTACCTATATTGGTTAACCTTTATTTTAAAATTGAGGAAAAAACGAAGTTTATATCTCAGCTAAAACTCACAATGGCAGCCTCTTAGTATCCTAAATGGTGGTTCCGGCCAATTTTCCCCCTCCCCCCCCCTCCCCAAAACACTTCAAGAATTATTTTGCAGAATGTTGTAAATGGGAAACCTCAAAAAACATTAAAACACTTCTACTATCTAACTATCTATATATCTATCTCTTCCTGTCTATATCTTTCTTCTACTATCTATTTAACTATCTATATGTATCTATCTTCTACCTATCTAACTACCTATCTATTTAACTATCTATATGTATCTATCTTCTACCTATCTAACTACCTACTATCTATTTAACTATCTATGTATCTATCTTCTACCTATCTAACTACCTACTATCTATTTAACTCTCTATGTATCTATCTTCTACCTATCTAACTACCTACTATCTATTTAACTATCTATGTATCTATCTTCTATCTATCTACCTATCTATCATATATCTATCTATCTATATACCTATCTATGTATTATCCTCTACTTATCTAACTATCTATGTATCTATCTCTTCCTATCAATATCTTTCTTCTACCTACTCTATGTATCTATCTATCTATCTATCTATCTTCTATCTTCTATCGATCTATGTATCTATCTTCCATCTAACTCTCTATGTATCTATCTTCTATCTATCTAATTATATATATCTTCTATCCATCTAACTCTCTATGTATCTATCAACTACCTAACTCTCTATATATCTAATTTCTACCTATCTATTTTTATCTATCTACTACCTAACACTCTATATACCTATCTTCTACCTATCTATCTGTATCTATCTACTATCTAACTATTATCTACTTTTTCGAAACTTGCATAGAATAATATGACGGTTATTTAATGTGTATTCATTATAAATGTAATATGTACTAGAAGACCCCACACTGCATTGCAATGGCTAATCTGCTTCTCTATTCAGCAAAACACCCATCAAAATTGTGACATGAACATGCTAGTGGACTCGCAATATCATGTCTAGCTTGGCTGAGTCAGCAAGCAGTCTGCACGTCTTCCTACCAAGAAGTTAGTCAGAAGTTTATTCTAGAACTTAAACAAAGCCAAGCACCTATGTATGAGTCTGTAAATAATAGTAACATCTAGTCTTGGTGTTGTACTGAATAACTTCTTGTAGGTGGCTGCTCAACTCTATAACAAAAATAGAAACAAGGCAAATAATGTTTCATAAATTGGGGAAATAACCAACCAACCAATGTAGACCACAAACAATGAACGCCAAATATAATGCATGACATTTGTTATGCCCATTCCGTGCACTAGCTGGTCTCACTACCTTTATAGAGACTCTTTGTGAGGTTCCTGTCCCAGCATGCTAAGCTCTGCTCGCAAACACTGTTTAGGGATACATAATAGGGGTACGCATTATTTAGTATACTTCAACATCTTTTATGTTCAAGGAAAATGTAAAGGGTCTTCAGCTGCAAAATCGCATATTGGAAGAAGTCAATGCAGCTCTGCGACAACAGAATTCCAACTTGCAACAAGACTTGGATAGCCTGCCAGAGCCGAAACAAAAGGTAATTCAGGGCTTGTAAGATGCATTATATTCACTTTCTGCAAAGAAATATATGAATGTTGTCATTATAATGAAGAGAGGGGGTCGAATGAACTGGGCATGTTTAACACATAATGTCCTATATTTAAATATTGGGGTTAGGTAATTAGGTAAGTGGTCAGTGCAGTGGGGGTACAGGATTTTGAAAACAGGGGTACAAGTGACAAACCACAAAGCAGATCCTTTACCAGTATAAGGTTTCTATGAGAGACCTTCACCAAAACCAGGTCAACTACTTGTGATCCATGCATGTGTGTACTTTAGTAAATAAGCATGGTAAAAAATGATGCCTGCTATGGTTGGTTAGTGCAGAGGTATTCTGAGCATTACAAAGTGCAGGAGACTGCTTGACTGTAAAACAACAACTACAGCGGAGAGTGTGCAACTCGCCAATATTGGTTTGACCTCATCTTTTAAATATTGCAGTTATATACATCTATGTATCTATATACATGTATGTATAGATAATCTATGTATCTCACATGTATGTATCTTCTATCTATATATATCTATGTATCTTCTATCTATATATATCTATGTATCTTCTATCTATATACATGTATGTATCTTCTATCTATATACATGTATGTATCTTCTATCTATATACATCTATGTATCTTCTATCTATATACATCTATGTATCTTCTATCTATATACATGTATGTATCTTCTATCTATATACATGTATGTATCTTCTATCTATATACATCTATGTATCTTCTATCTATATACATCTTCTATCTATATACATCTATGTATCTTCTATCTATATGTATCTTCTATCTATATACATCTATGTATCTTCTATCTATATGTATCTTCTATCTATATACATCTATGTATCTTCTATCTATATACATCTTCTATCTATATACATCTATGTATCTTCTATCTATATGTATCTTCTATCTATATATATCTATGTATCTTCTATCTATATACATCTATGTATCTTCTATCTATATACATCTATGTATCTTCTATCTATATACATCTATGTATCTTCTATCTATATACATCTATGTATCTTCTATCTATATACATATATGTATCTTCTATCTATATACATGTATGTATCTTCTATCTATATACATCTGTGTATCTTCTATCTATGTATCTTCTATCTATATACATGTATGTATCTTCTATCTATATACATGTATGTATCTTCTATCTATATACATGTATGTATCTTCTATCTATATACATCTATGTATCTTCTATCTATATACATCTATGTATCTTCTATCTATATACATATATGTATCTTCTATCTATATACATGTATGTATCTTCTATCTATATACATCTATGTATCTTCTATCTATGTATCTTCTATCTATATACATGTATGTATCTTCTATCTATATACATGTATGTATCTTCTATCTATACACATGTATGTATCTTCTATCTTTTCCCCCATGCATGCATAACTTGCATCCCATAGGTTCATTCATACTACCAAAAGACTTGATAAGAAAATGCGCAGCTGCTTGCTGACTCAGCTCAGCAAGTGCACTTAGACAACATTTTACCAATTTTCGGGTATTTTGCTGAACCAACACATTAGTTGCTGCAATGCGTTGGAAGTGATCAGTTGGCTTCCTTGGGGAAATTTGCTCTTGTGGCAATAGTGACAGCAACAAAACCATGTAGCAATATAACTTGTATAATTAACAGCATACAACTGAGTTGAGTCAGCAAGTGGCCACACACATCTGTGCCAAGAAGTGATCAGTAACATTGGGTAACATTGGGTTGGGTGGATTGGGTTGGGTCGACTGGCCAAAAAAGAAGCGAAACAACAATACACCCCTGTACACCCATTTACATGACCCTTTACCTATTTGTACTTGGTAAAGGGTTCTGTATTTCACAGACTCTTGTTCCATTTCTAGTCATTTTTTTCATTTTTTATAAAACTTTTTGTCTTGTAATATATATATATATACATATATATGTATATATATACACACATATATATATATATATACACACATATATATATGTTATTATTCATCAACATGAATTTTTATTATTATTTTTTTACCTTCCCCCATGCCCCTCCTTCTTTAATAAAAGCCACAGATACACTACCTTCTGCCTTCTGCCAAATTGGAGCATAAGAAAGGAGTTGTAGATACTTGAACATGATCCATTCATTTTACCATTAACCCCTTTATTCACTAGTCCATGCTCTACATTCAGCTCTTTCAACTCTCTTCTCCTCACCAGTCCATACTCTACATTCAGACCTCTTCCATCTCTCTATTCTCTTTCTTCCTCACCAGTCCATACTCTACATTCAGACCTCTTCCATCTCTCTATTCTCTTTCTTCCTCACTAGTCCATACTCTACATTCAGACCTCTTCCATCTCTCTATTCTCTTTCTCCCTCACTAGTCCATACTCTACATTCAGACCTCTTCCATCTCTCTATTCTCTTTCTTCCTCACTAGTCCATACTCTACATTCAGACCTCTTCCATCTCTCTATTCTCTTTCTTCCTCACTAGTCCATACTCTACATTCAGACCTCTTCCATCTCTCTATTCTCTTTCTCCCTCACTAGTCCATACTCTACATTCAGACCTCTTCCATCTCTCTATTCTCTTTCTTCCTCACTAGTCCATACTCTACATTCAGACCTCTTCCATCTCTCTATTCTCTTTCTTCCTCACTAGTCCATACTCTACATTCAGACCTCTTCCATCTCTCTATTCTCTTTCTTCCTCACTAGTCCATACTCTACATTCAGACCTCTTCCATCTCTCTATTCTCTTTCTTCCTCACTAGTCCATACTCTACATTCAGACCTTTTCCATCTCTCTATTCTCTTTCTTCCTCACTAGTCCACCACTCTACCTTCTCGTGGAGAAATCAGCTACTCAATATTGGTCTTTCTAACATCTGCCAACTCTCTCCCTTCCTACCTTGCTATTGCCTTGTAAAAATCCCCTTTAATACTTCCATAGACAGTAATGTTTGCACACACATGCTGCTGTTGGTCGGTAGTTGCATTCGTGTGAGGCACCATCTTTTTTCCAGAAGCAACGAGCTCATTATGCCTCTTGCAACTGCATTAGAGCAGAGACTGTTTCAAATATTTTGGCAGAGAAGCTTGTTGAAATAATGTCACATGACTTTTGTGTTTTGCTGGAGTTCTTGATCCTCACCACAGTCTTCAGGAGCTTCACTCGAGTTTTTTGTTAGTTGTTCATTTGTTTTCAGAAGAATCTTTAGGAGACAACAGAGCTGCATGCTGGTTTGTCATAGCCACGTCATAAGCAACTATAACCAGCTGCATAACCCTCTGATCAGTTTTTTAAATTTATTTTTTATTTGTTAGCTGCGTTGAATAACAGCACATTCATTAAAGTACTACTATAAAATGACTTGCTTTGGATTTGGCTAACTTTTTTTTAATTTTTGTCGTTGAAAAATAACCTTTCCTTTGAAGCATTGAACTGTGAATATTATGGGTAAACCTCACAGTATTATAGTGGACTTAATGAGAATCCGAGAATATCATTGTGGGGGGGGGGGGGGGGGGGGGGGCTTAATGAGAATCTGAGAATATTATTATAGGCAGGGGATTTTATGAGAATCTGAAAATATCATTATTGGTAAAATCGCAGAGGGCTTAATGAGAAACCGAGAATATCATTATAGGTAAAGTTACAGGGGGGTCAGTCCATCATCCTGGTCAGAGCAAGCAAGTCCTGAGGTCAGTATTCTGGTCAGAGCAAGCAAGTCCTGAGGCCAGTATTCTGGTCAGAGTAAGCAAGTCCTGAGGCCAGTATTCTGGTCAGAGCATGCAAGTCCTGAGGCCAGTATTCTGGTCAGAGTAAGCAAGTCCTGAGGCCAGTATTCTGGTCAAAATAAGCAAGTCTCCTGAGGCCAGTATTCTGGTCAGAGTAAGCAAGTCCTGAGGCCAGAGTCCTGGTCAGAGTAATCAAGTCCTGAGGCCAGTATCCTGGTCAGATAACAAGCCTGAGGCCAGTATCCTGGTCAGATAACAAGCCTGAGGCCAGTATCCTAGTCAGTGTAAGCAAGTCCTGATACTGGTCAGAGTACACAAGTCCTGAGGACAGCATCCTTGGCACTGTCGCTTACCTCTGAAACAGAATATCTGCTTCTCTAATCCTCTTCGTAAACATGGTTTTTCTAACACCAAGATAATTGTCGTCTACTTCCCATTTGTTGCTTTAATGTGCGGCAGGCATGCACTAATACGCGATAGATCTACACGCCTGCCATCTTCTTTACCTCTTTAAATCGATGCATATTGGTGCTTCTGAAATAAAAACTTAGAACTGGCTCTAAGAGCCTCGAGTTGTTGTTCCCTGTCCATCTGATCGAGAAGCTAAACTTTGTTACAGCCTAGAATTGCTGGGCCTAGGGTACTGGTTGTTTTAGCCGGACTGTTTACCTAGCAATGAAGGGCGGAAACTAGCTTCCAGGCCTTACAAAGGCTGTGACAGGATATCCTCACAACTAGAGTCGAAGCCTTTTGTCCCGATTTTCAACCAACCACAGAGCCGCAGTAATTATTCACAAGCCATCCATGAAAGTTAAGAAGTATGCTCCCTTCTGTTGTGCTTGTTGTGTATTTAGGAAACAATCCACTCTGCTTGGCGCTACACAGCCAATGACATCATTAGCATTCCTTCAGAAATATTGGAAATGCACAAAAAGGGTGTGTCCACTTTGGTAGAGCTGCAACTCAAAATATAGTTTCATGTTGTTGTTGTCTTTGTGTGTGTATCAGAAAATATGGACTTGAATCAACACCAGAAATTCAAGCTAGTTCTGTTATTCACGCTTGGTACTTGTGGGTCAGCCTTCACATGTGTATGTAATAATCTTCCAATAGGAAGCTGACGGTTTGCATGATGCTGCACTAACATCTGCTGGGAGAGAACTGCAGGAGATGAAGAAGCAGGTTGAGGTCCTCACAGATCAGCTAGCACATGCCAGGAATGCTAGTGCAGAGTTGTAAGTTTCATCACTTGTGTCTGACACATTATAGTGAGTTCTGCTGTTAGTTGTAGCCCTAGTCTACTTCATCGGACTAGCAGTGCCCTAGTTGCAGTCCTCATTCTACTTCAATGTGCCCTAGCTGTAGCCCTAGATTAGTTCACTAGGCCCTGATTATAGTTCAAATTTTTCTTCTTTTAACTAATTCTGCTCTCTCATTCTACTTCCTCTAACTAACTGTGTCCTAGCTATATATCTCTTCTACTTCCTCTACATGTGTCCTAGCTATAGACCAATTCTACTTCCTCTATATGTGTCATAGATACAGACCGATTCTACTTCCTCTCTCTAGCTAACTGTGTCCTAGCTACAGACCTATTCTACTTCCTCTATATGTGTCATAGCTACAGACCGATTCTACTTCCTCTCTCTAACTAACTGTGTCCTAGCTACAGACCTATTCTACTTCCTCTATATGTGTCCTAGCTACAGACCTATTCTACTTCCTCTAAATGTGTCCTAGCTATAGACCTATATATTCTACTTCCTCTAACTAGTGTGCCTTAGCTGTAGTCCTCATTCTGTACAAAATAAAATCTTTATAGCTAGCATTATTCTGGCATGCTCGTATCATGTGCAAGTGTTGCAAGTGTTGTTGTTCACAACAGGAAAAAAAAGCTGCAAGGAACTGAAACTCGGTGCAAAGATGTGGCGAGAGCTCTAGTAATCGAGCAGAGTGAGAACACACAGGTAAACTTGTTAACATGGCTAGCATGATTAGGCTCGGTGGGAAATGGTTGATTGTGATCACCTCTGTGCATTTGCACCATCACATGTGTGTGTATGCACGTAGATAGTTCACCAGCTCTCCTGCCTGGAAGAGCAGTGTGCAATCCTTCGCAGAGAAAAGGACGAGCTCAACATGACACAAAACAAACTCCAGCACAGACTGACTGCCTCACAAATTGAACTCCAAGTACTCAAGGGACGTGCCACAAACAAGCAGAAGTACACGGAACAGCTAAAGGCCAAGTGCTCCACCCTCCAGTCAGCTCTGGAGCTGGTGAGCTCCCGGACACCCACTGTTGTCAAGGTGTCTCCGTCTCCACAGAGGACAAGGCAGGAACTAAGACTCAGAGAGGAGTGCTGGAAAAAGGTGTTTTGTCTCGCATTGTGTGAACAGATTGTGTTCCCTTAGCCTTCTCAGTGCAACTGTTTGTGCATATTGGAGATTATTGTTGTTGTTGCTGTTGTTGCTGCTGCTGTTGTTGTGTCCCTCCCACTAGGACGAGATGTTGGCCAACTATGCCAAGGAGCTCTCAGTCCGCCAAGAAGAACAGAGGAGGCAGAACTTCCAATTATGGTGGGTACTCTGTTGTCAAGAACACTTCTAGCCACTTATGATTTTGAAGTTGTGTGCCCAACACTAGAGCCCATCATGTGATACTATCATGTGATACCATCATGTGATAGGCTCTACGAACAAAAATTAAGTTTTGAAGTCGAAATTTTCTGTACCTTCTGATGCTTAACTTTCTGCATTCAGTATTCAGAAGTTTTGTTTGGAATGATTTAAGAGATGATCCAAGTCATTTGGCATGCAATTTTGCGTCCTTTGACCTATAGGTACCAGTGACTCAAAATTCTTACACTTGGCCCATTTTCTCATATCCCATCAAATAGTTTTATACTTGCAAATACCTAATGGTGCCACCAACTCGATGGGAAATATGCTTCTGTTTTTAGTTACATTCAAAAGGGCAGCAGACCACCATCTTGAATACCTTTGCACTCTCCCTGTTACCTCTGGGTGTTTTTCCCACACAAAACTTCGTTTATTCACAAAATCTTAAGACTCCAAATCACAAGAATATACTCATGTAGACCACAGATCAGTTAGATGACCCTTTACTGTTTAAAATCATGTGCACCAATATTATACTGTGATTGATTTTAAATGGTAAAGGGTCATCTAACTGTTTGTGCTCTACATGTGTGCACTCTTGTTTCCTTCCTTTTTGGGCATCAATATTGTTATTTCTAGATTGTATTGGTTTGTGGTCATGCTGAGCCTGCACAAACTGAAAAGCTCGAGCCAACGTCAGTGGTTTCTTTTGTGATTACTATAGCAACGTGATGAAATCTGTGGAAGTTGAAAGGAGCAAGGCAGAAAATCTCTCAAAAGTGATGGAGGTAAGCATATCAACATGTTCAATATGTTCACGCATATTTTGCACCCACTCTTAATTATTGAGCACATGTGTGAAGCCTGACGATGTCGATTGTACAACATTAACCTTTTTTTCTTGCCAAAATCTAGAATCTTCGTGAGGAGAAGGAAGAAGTTGAAAAGGAGTTAAAGCAGAGGTCGAGAAAGTATGCTCGAGATTTAGTAGCTCGGAAAGTGCAGGTATTATAATGTGATGCATTTAGGATTCACATGCAACTCTTATGGTCATATTGGAGGCATACTCTAACAACATTAGAGGGAGGCTACAATTAGAATGGTGCTTCTAATTGAAAGGAGGTGACAATATTACGAAATTCATCTTCAAAGATCTATGCATCTCTGTTTTCTCCCATACATAATGATTGACGAAAAGAAAGAAAACAAGGGTTTACCAATGAAGACACAAACACTGTGAGCACCCTTTACCTTTTGAGATAACGTTGGCCAACACAGATTATGGTGTTCATTAGTCAAATGTCCTCTAAATATTTGTGGCCTACATTGGTAAAACTTCTCTCGTGTCCTTTTCTTTTTGACAAGGCAATCCAAAACATTTTTTGTCTATTTTTTGTCCTCTTGAAAAAGATAGTCCAGAGGCTTCCTTCAAGCCAGAAGTGACAATGATGGCAGGCAGATGCTCTTCTTTATTACGTTTATTATATTTTGAATGGCGCACACATACACAAGTGCATGTTTTGTTTAGATCTGTGCTGTCAGAGTAAGCATCTCAGTAAACCAACCATTCACTTCTTTGCAGTGAAAATGTGCAGAGCCTCAATAGCTGGGTGGCATTTTGAAATAGGTGTCAAACCATTATGGAGTGCTACTGCACTCCCTGATATTTATTTTTTATTATGTATTTAAATATGTCGGGGACTCCCTGGTATATATTTATAATATTTGACTCCCTGGTATTTACATCAAGGACTCCCTGGTATTTATATATCCATGGGCCGGACCAGTGTTTTCAAGAAAACGGTATCAAATTGGTGGCAAATGTATCATACATTTTTGGAAAGCTTATTCCATCTACTTTTTGGAAATGTATGATAGCAAGGCCAAATATACAGTCATAAATGAAGATATATAACAATACCTTAATGAAAATGCGGCAACACAATGACGTAAGTGTTAGAAGGAATGGACCTGTCAAATTTGCCTTATCTGTAAATTATGTTGTTTTGTGTATTCCACCATATTCATAAAAAAGCTGAAGTGCAAATATTATTTTGCAAATATTATTTTAATTATATAATTGCAGCAGCCGACTATTCAGCTTACAATAACAATCAAATACAGGAACAAAATGTAAATTATCAGGAACTTATCACAAGTTCCTGTCACTTTTTATTACACTGCAGTTCATTCAACTTCATTCTCTCATCTTCGTCCTCACTATCTGAAGCATCTGCATCATTATCCACCACTGACTTCTGGTTAGTGCAGGTTTTAAATTTGCACATATCAGTACACTTCATGTTATTCTGAAGGCATGTGCAGTCAGGCAACACACTTCCTTGAGCATGTGCATGACATCAGTTCAACCACTGCATCTGGAGCGGGTGGCATTCATCTAATCTACAACAAGCTGACCATCATCCATCTTCATCCATGTTCTACAGAACTAGGCATCTCCATGGTTCTGTAAAAGCAATGTTTCCATATGGCAGCTTGATAGCATGCTTTCATGGCATGCTTTCGGAGTGTATCCTGGCAAGGCGGTAGGGCGATTTTACCGTTCTTGGATGAAAATAGCTCGCGTCTAAACTGATTGATGTTGGCTGTACCATTTTTGGACCCATCAAGTAAGGATGTAAACTCCTCAAGAGCTGAAAAAGTTTCATCATTCAGTTCAAACACCTCTCCAAATTTATAGAACAGATCTTGGAAATTTGGATTAGTTTTCACTAATTTAAGAGCAGTCAGTTTCCTCCCAGCAAAAGCACTGACAGTGTCACATCCAGTGAAACTGTGCAAACCTGGCAAAGCTGATGCAACACGGGACCCAAGCACACTGCACTTTGCTTATGTCAATCTGTTTCGAGTAGAACTCCTCTGGAACAATGTTATTCCATAGCGTGGTACATTGGCTACAGCTAAAAGGCGATCATCAGTATCCTCAGCATGAATAACAACTGCTGCATACTTTGATTGGGCGATGTGATCTGCATGAGAGAAAGAGCCTGGTATCTGCCTCTTCATGATTCGATTTCAATTCATCCACTGATTCTACAGAATCTTTTGTAATTTTGTATATAGCACAACTCTCCACAAGTAACATAGAGCATTTTGCTGTCAAGGACTTCACGGACATTTCTGGATTTCCACACAGAAACAAGATATGATATCAACTTTGTCTTGTTGGATGCATTCCTTAGGAATGATCTCCACTGTTTTATTTTACTATTTCTGTGTAGGTTACTCCAGTACCTCTCCTCGAAGAATCCTCTCAGCATTTTTGATCGAGTCTTTAATGTAGACGTCAAAGACAACATCAATTCTTTTACTTTTATCTCCAACTCTAAGAATCTGGTCAAGAATTGCTAGAGCTATCTCTGTAAATGTTTTTTTGACACAGTCCATTTTCTGCACAAGAGCCATTCCATCTATCAGAGATGCATGTGGCTGTGGGATATTTGCAATGGCACTGATGTTTGTCACAATGTGGTTCCCTAGCGTAGCTTTGTTGGTTTTTCTCATAAGACCATTGCTCGTAGCAAGAGACTAAGGCAATGGTCCTAGTGGATGCCGTAGCACCACCTCCATTTGAAGTTTCCTGTTCTCTGCCATCAGTACCATTTGTGCGAAGAGGTTTCTGTCTGCCCGATTATCTTCTCTGCATTTTTGACTTTGATGGTGGTAGTTTTAGCCATGTGCTTAAAGGTCTTTAACTTGCAACTTGTGAGTGGGTCAGTGAATTTGAGACAATCTGGATATGACAGTCTCCCTTTGAAAGCATTGTAGGCTTGTGCACCAATGTTAAATGCATGTAACAGATCTTGTCTAATGGCTTCTGGGGCAGCCTATTCGTGAAGAAATTCTCACGAGTGCCTGCTCTTTCAGCTGAAATGGGTTGATCCAACTGTTTGATACAAGGCTCTGTGATAGATTTCACAATTACTTCATCTTTCTTTATCCGTGGTGTATGTAAATCAGGATGATCATGATCTGATCGCTTCAGTGAACCATCTGCCTCATGCTTTGAAGAAACTGGGTTCTGTATCCAGCTGTAATGTAGAATTTCTGAACAGCCATAGGCTTCAAGTTGAATCCTCTTGTGCCACCAGATGTCTGAGTGTCCTTGTTGACAGTTTCCTCACCGTCTGATCGACAGGAATCCTGCCAAAGGTGGATGTAGACATCTGGACACTAAACCAACCATCCTTCATATATTCATCAATTTTTTGGATGTTCCAGAGGGAGAAGTGTCATGTCTTGGTCATATACTTAGCATAATTCCTCTGATCATATGAAAAACACCATGGAATCATGGCTTTGATGGAGGCTAGATGCAAATCCCAGTTACCTTCTCTTGAAGCTCTCAACAAGTTGAGCATTACCGCAACAATTTCAAGGTAGGACATCCAGAATACTGCGAGGTCTCCATTGTCATTGCATAGAAAGTCAAGATGCTCTTCATATTGGCGAGCTACTTCAGCATAGACAGGCTTTCTTAGCACATCATAGTTGACATTGTTGGTTAATTCTTCAATGCAGTCGCTAAGTTCCTCTTCCTTTTCATCCACTTTTTATGGAAAACTGTCCCAGGCAATATGACTCAGAGCCTCATACACTAATTTGTGCATTCTCAATGCTCTGTTATACCTTTTCCCTTCCAGAATTCCAGTCATAGAACCAAGCTCCACTGCTTCAATTCCCATCTCCCTCAGGCCTGCATAGCCAAGTCTTTTTCCAATAATTCCCAGAAAATTGCAGATTGTATGGAAAGCTCCCATTCTAAGAACAATTTTTCCATGTGTTTCCATTTTATTTCTGCAGCCTTAGCCATGTCAAATACATCTACAATGCTGGACAACTTCAAAGAGCTTCGAACATATTCAGATCTTGTCAGTATTTCATGTACTGTTGACATATCTGTAGCTGGAGCATTAATGGTTGGAAGGTAACTCAATAATATTTTCATTGGTGTCTTCTTGTCTATGCACTTGAATGTTGAAGCCAGTCCAGGATATCCAGGAATCTTGATCTCTCAGCGTTGCTGGGTTGGAAATATCATCATAAACACTTTTTCCCAAGACTTTTTTGGTCCTTTTATCAGGTATATACTTCCACATAGTATTATTATATATTTTAAAGCTTAAAGCTACCAAAATGCACCATAAAATACTTCAACTCGTTGGCTTTCATCTAAAATATTTAAATAAATCCTGGATTTATATACTTCAGAACCCGAAATAAATTCACCTGTGAAAGGAGCTTGCTATCATTGATAATCATATTCTACATGTCAATACCTTTGCAATTATACCAAACACTATTTGCCACTAAATTGATACCAATAAATTTAACAGCCCATGGATTAATAAGGGACGTAGTATTTATAACTATCAGGGACCCCTGGTATTTATATATGAGGGACCTAGTATTTATAATATTTATGTATCAGGGACATTCTGGTATATATTACTATCAGGGACCTTATAATATTTATGTATCAGGGACACTCGGGCCTATATTACTATCAGGGGGACCACTGGTATTTATGACTAACAAGGACTCCCTGGTATTATGTATCAGGGACATTCTGGTATATATTACTATCAGGGACCACTGGTATTTATAACTGTCAAGGACTCCCTGGTATTTATAATATTTATTTATCAGGGACACTCTGGTATATACTACTATCAGGGACCACTGACTATCAAGGACTCCCTGGTATTTATAACTATCAAGGACTACCTGGTATTATGTATCAGGGATACTCTGGTATATATTACTATCAGGGACCTGGTATTTATAACTAACAAGGACTCCCTGGTATTTAATATTTATATATATATCAGGGACACTCTGGTATATATAACTATCAGGGACCTGGTAATCAAGGACTCCTATCAAGGACTTCCTGGTATTTATTTCATAACAAAACAAAAAAAGTAGATTGGGGAGTGTAGCAGCACTCCCTATATTTGGTTTGACCTTCTTTTTTAAATAGCAGACAGCAAAATCCCCCCAAAGCTTAAATCTGAGCTAAAACTCACACCAGCAGCTTCTTAGCTGCCTAAACGGTTGAAATCCATTAAAGCTGCCAGTTTCCTATATACCTTCATGAAGGATTCCAGTCATGTTGGAAGTGTTTGTGAGCTAAAAGCAGCTGAAACATTTAGAATGCCAGAAACTGCTAAAGTGAGTTTTAGCTGAGATATGAGCTTTGTTTTTGTGTGTGTGATGTCTGCCATTTTAAAACAAGTTTAAACCTATTATAGAACATGTATATATTATTGATATGTATAAGAGGGGGTTATTGGACTTTCTCGTAGCAGGACAACGAGGATATTACACCGGAACATTTCGATCCGTAGATCTTCATCGGCTAGTTACAACTGAGCAGGAGCTCATTAAGTGACTGACATGTGTGTGCATGTAATAAGGAATGGGAGTGGTAGAAATAGTATGCAATGATGCAGTGGTAAAGACAGGGAAGAAGGAAAAGGGGTGTGTGGGACAATGTTGCATGGTGGAAGCAAGACATGTGAGGTGAGTATGGAGGCGTGACTGGTTTGGAGGATCAATAAGTGGGTTTAAGTGGAGCCCATAGAATTGTTTGGTTGTTCCCTGATGTGAATAGCCTCCAGTACCTTTCTCTTCCAGATATGTTGTTCAGTAGTTCTTACTCTGGCTGAAGTCCAGTCCACTAGACTTGCAAGCACAGGCTGCTATGCCATTGCACATGTTGCTGGTCATTATATAATATATATATATATATATATGTGTGTATGTGTGTGTAGTGTGTATGTGTGTGTATACAAGACAATTACAAAAAATAAATGACTAGTCAAAAAAGGGAAAATTTACCAATCTAGACAAATGTTTACATGACCCTTTACCTATTAATATGAGTGCTTTAAAAAAAAATTAAAAAAATTGAGTTCATTGGTAAATGGTATATATATTGGTCTTCATTGCATTAATAGATAAAGAGATAAAGAGTCCCGTAAAATGTTTGTTGTCTACTTTGTAAATTCATGTCACAATTCAATATTTTTCCCCCTTCTCAATGAACTCTCAGTTGACATAATAACATTACAATAACCTTCTCAATAATCAACTCCAAATTGTCAATTTGAAGTTGATTATTGAGGAGGTTATTGTAATTAATTTTTTGTTTTTACATTTTTGTTTTGTTTCTAACTTATAGCACCTACAAGAAGTTACTCATAACAAGCAAACTAGCCAATCATATATTACCATGTGTGTATATTACTCAATAGATAAGTGCCTATAATGATGATGGTTGAATCTTCTGATCCCAGTTGTGTGAAGGTCACCAGTTTGTCATGTCTTGAAGATAGACATTACTATCTAACTACAGTGGTATTACTTGCCTCTGCCATTGTAGATGCCTTCTTGAAGCACATCAAACTATCTGCTTGATAGCTGGAACATTAGGCATCATATAATAGACACAGACATCAATATTACCTGGTTTTGTTAAGGTCTGTGGTGTTAATTATTGTCACACGAGTAAACCTACGAGGAATCCAACTCATCACTTCTTGGTACCAAAATATGCAGCTGTTGTTAACTCAGCTCAGTTCTGTACTGTTAAGTATTGTCATAAGAATAAGCTTCTGAGGAAACCTCCTGACATCATAAGCATACAGCTATCTGGTTTTGTTTAATTAAGCTTTGTCTGTTAAGTGTTGTCTCAAGACTTAAGTTTTGAGGCCAACTGATCACTTTGCAGTAGAAAAAATGTGCAGCTGCTTGCTATAGGCTCAGCTAGACTGATATTGCACGTGTGCAAATATGGAAGTGACAATCCTTTACTAGTTTTAGGGTGTTTGTGAGTGAATGGATGCTGAATCAAGATTTAGCAATGCGCATTAGACCGTTTGGAGTCTCCTGGTGGGAAAATTATGACAAACTGACATATTTTACAAAGTTAGGTATAACACAGATAGATGGTGCTAAATTAACATTCTCAATGGCATAAGTGCCATATGGTGCAAAATGCAATGATTGCCACTAAATTAATTGTAAAATAATCAACCGTTTGCGAAATAAGCCTGAAACATCATGCAATCCTGCCCAAAGCAGTGTTCTATCACAAATATATATACACACACACATATATATATATATATAGAACATACGGCTTAGGTAACCATGGTAAATGTGATGCCAAACTTCACTTCAGGTAGCTCAAAAAGTTATGGCGATCCGTTCTAGTGGAGATGAAGTTATCAGCCATCTTTTCCAGGATGATTTTGGCTTCTCCAAGAGAGACAGCAGAGCAGATGAGGGAGAAAGTGAGACTTACCTGGGAAGTAATGAAGTCGACTGTGATGTGGTAACAGCTCTGAGAAGTGCTGTTGACATGTGATCCAGTAGTTAGTTAGTCTTTGCCCTACACCATCTTGTGAAGCATTTGATCATAGTGAGGATCTGGACTTCTTCAGAGATAGGTAATGATGAATAGATGTTAGGTAAAGCGAAGCTAAGCCAGCATACATTCTAGTATTAGACATTTCCCCCCTGGGAATTACCTGGGATTAATTTGTGAATCAAGTGATAGATTTATTCTACATGGAGTTTCCAGCATATGTCTCTGATGAGTCAGTGGCTCTGGCAACTCTTCCTGCTCATCGTGGACTCAGTCCAGCTGGTCCATCAACTACTAGTGGCTCTGTTGCTGGTATGGATATGCCATATGTAGTAGTGCAACTGTATAATAGATTTATTCTTTTATATATACATATCAGGGGTTCATACAGGATTTACAGTTTGGGGGGCAGTTTGGGGGGGGGGGGGGGGAAACTCAAAATCTTTGGTGTTTACGTGATGGGCGTGTGTAAGCAAGTCCCAAGTAGGGGGGTCTGGGGGGCATTTTTTTGGCAAAATCGATGCTCTCAGATTGATTCTGAGACATTTTGAGGGTACTTTCCTATAGTTAAAGTACTAGCACATGGACAGAACATTCTAGATTATGACACAATTTTTCATCTTGCCACGGAATAGTCTTGTGGCAAGATGCAATTGTGTCATAATTAGAATGTTCTGTCCATGTGCTATTATTCTGTGGTTAGCTTTCCTAATTGTAGTGTAGATTAATCTACACTACAATTAGGAAAGCTAACCACAGAATAAAGAACATTCTAGATTAACACATGATTGAACTGTGACACAGAATATTCTAGATTTATTCACAATTTTGTATATAAAGAGCAAATGCTTCAGCTAGTAGCATTCTGCAACTAAATACGACCCAGAGAAATACAAACTACACAAATGGACCTCAGGAACTTTTTTACCAGAAAGCGAGTGCATGCTGGGTCTAGTAGAGATTCTGAGGTCGACGAAGATGTAGTCCCAACTACGTCGACTAGTGATGCCTTGACTTCCACCAATTCCGAAGCATCAGTAGGTAGATCAGTGTGTTCCAAAGTGCAGAAGAGGAAACTCTACAAAGCCAGGCTCAGCTACAAGAAGGAGTGGGAGCAGAAATATCCTTGGGTGTACTGCGATGATCCTAAGCAGGGCATGTTCTGCAAGCTCTGCCAGAAGCAAGGAAATGTACCTTCTATAGCCAGGGGTGCATGGACCACTCGGGGAATCAGGATTGGGAATCACGCTACTGAACAACTCAAGGAACATAGCCAGTCAAAATGGCACAGAGATGCTGTTATCCATGCTCGAATGGCAGAACAAGGAAAGGAGCAGAGTGGCCTACAACTGCAATCTTCAGCAGCTGCTAAGGAGGCTGAAGAAAGGACAGAAACATAGTGCTTAAGCTTTTGAGATTGATATATTTTCTTGCCAAAAATCGCCTGCCCCTTACAACCACATTCGATCCCCTGGTCCAGTTGCAAATTGCAAATGGAGATGAACTTCTCCAGCAACATGTCAAAGAGGGGTCACAAAATGCTCAGTACACATCCAAATTTTCTGCAGTGATGCTTTTAGAGGTCATCAATAGCTGGCTAGATAGGAAGCTAATTGAAAGCTTAAAATCAAGCCCATACTTCTCTGCGTTAGCTGATGAGTGTGTAGATATTAGTACTACAGAAGAGCTGTCCATCTGTTGTCAGTGGATTGTAAATGGAAAACCAGAGGAGCATTTCCTTACAGTGCTCCACATATGTGCCCAAGATGCTGCTACCATTTCAGATGCAGTCAGCTCCTTCCTTGAGTTGAAGAACCTGGACTATCGTAAACTAATAGGCCAAGGTTATGATGGAGCAGCCACCTTTGCCGGAGAACGCAATGGAGTTCAAAAAAGGATGCGAACTCTAGCTGCACATTCCTTTTATATCCACTGTGCCTGCCACAGGCTTCAACTAGCAAGCATGCAAGCTGCTAACAGTGTTCCAGAGATCAAGAAGATGTTTGGAACTATGGGAAATATACGGAAGCTCTTCTTCTCTACTCACCCAAGAAAGCAGAATCTCTCAAAGCAGTCCAGTCTGTCCTCAAGCTACCTGAGCTTAAGATTGTGAAGCCTAGTGATACCAGATGGCTCTCACATGAACAAAGTTGTGGCATTTCTATCAAGTATGAAGAAAGATGAGTCAGAAAGTGGCTGCACCTACTGCCAGTCTGGTCAGGCAGCATCCAGCGCAGCAGCAGCTGTCACCAGTGAGGTGGCCAAGCACAACTAAGGCATGGAGAAGACTGGTGATGATCCATTGCCGAGAGACAATGCTGACCTGGAAGGAAAAAAGACCATTAGATGACACATATTCACACAAACAATATCTATTCTCAGCCGATTGAGATTTGGTGATCTATTACATGCACACCTATATTGCATGCTGAAAAAACAAAGCAATCTTTAAACCAGGATCACCACCCAAATGTAGGATTGTTTCTTGACCCATGCCTAACCCGTCCATAAAATATCGTGAAAATCCATCCATAATTGTTTGTGCCATCCTGCTAACAGAGAGATGGATAGACAAACCAGGTGAAAACATAGCCTCCTTAGTGGAGGTTACAATTTAATGTACTCGGCTTATCCAGCAACATTCATATGCTGCTTTTAAATCTGACTATACTTGTTGGACTGAATCTGAAGGCCCTTATTACTCAGCAAAATACTTCAGCTGGAGTCTACAGTATATATGTTGACCTATTTTTGCTTAAACAGGAGCAGGAAGAGTTCTGTCTGGGCAAGGCAGATGTGGAGACAAATCTGTCTAGAATAGAACGAGAGTTGGATGTGGTCAAGGGTGTGGTGGAGAGGTTGAGATGCGAGGTGGAATGGAAGGAGGTCAAGTGGAGGGAGGAGGGGCTGTGCTGGGAAGACGAGAGGACAACACTGATCAAGGTGACTTGGAGTGAAAAATAATATAATAAGTGGATCAATCATACCAGTCATGTTCATAAATGTGAGGAGGGTGTGTGGTTTCCATCTGGCTCCTCCTGCATTGAGGAGGCATGAATTTTTTTAAATAGTTTTGTGCATTGCTTTGAGTTGTCATGAGTAAGCCACCCATCATTACTTCAGCACTGACCAACTTGATTTATGTCATGAGTAAGCCACCCACCATTACTACAGCACTGACCAACACTACAAGTGAACAAGTCTTGAGTTACGTCATGAGTAAGCCACCCACCATTACTACAGCACTGACTAACACTACAAGTGAACAAGTCTTGAGTTACGTCATGAGTAAGCCACCCACCATTACTACAGCACTGACCAACACTACAAGTGAACAAGTCTTGAGTTACGTCATGAATAAGACACCCATCATTACTACAGCACTGACCAACACTACAAGTGAACAAGTCTTGAGTTGTCATGAGCCCACCATTACCTCAGCACTGACCAACACTACAAGTGAACAAGACTTGAGTTATGTACCTCAGCACTGACCAGCGCTACAAGTGAAACACCAAAAAAAAAGTTTGTTGTTGACGATTTTTTGTTCTGATGTTTTTTTCATTTTTTAAGATGTGTCAAGAAGCTAAGAAACAGCTCGATGAAGGAGTGCTTGAACTTGTTGAAACAAAAGACAACTACAGGAGACTGAAGGTAAGCTCTTCTCTATGGAAGACCACATCAGTTGTTAAGTCACTGTGTATGGATGTTTCACATCTGTCCAAGAGCCTGGCACAATATATATATCAACAAGACAAAAATGTTTTATTTATAAAATATATATAATATAATATATGTTTGAAATGAAACAAGAATTTATCAACCTGTGACCTAGCTAGTCTGAATGGAGCAATTTCATTGGTCAGTTACAGGTTTCTTATTTCACTTAGAGTGCCTCTGTTGAGGGCCTCTACACGTCAACACCCTCCTGGGCATAAGAGAGTCCCCCCCTAGGGTATTGCTATATATCACAAGCAAAAAGTACACTTTAAAAAAAATCATAATAAATCTAAATCTATGATGATGTGCATTGATTTAAAATTTGGCACAATGATTTAGGAATAGTTATGCCCTCAATTATTAATTATTAATGGGTGTGGTTAACCACAGGTTCATAAGAAATGGGCATGGCATCACAAAATGCAGGACACCTATATATATACTAGGTTCTTTGATTACCAATGAAGTACTTATGGTGGAACTTCACTGACAGTATGATAGATGAATGCCCATAGAGTGGGTCTACATTTAGTTTTCCCCCAAAAATATTATTGCTGATTTAAAATGAAAAAATTCAAATAATGCATACGAAAACCCCAAATTTGCACACTATAATGTGCAATATATAAAATACCCAAAATTCTTATGAAAAAACGACAATGTCAGCCCACAGATTTCAAGGAGAGGATTCAGAAAATACCAAATATGACCACATCAGGCAAAATTCAACAGAAGCACTGCTGTCCTGGTGCAAAAAAAGTTACTTTGGAGAAAAATGAGTTTGGTTGAATGCAAATTCACAACAAACACAAAACATCAAATGACAAGCACAAAATATTAACAAGACATAATTATGACACTCTCAAAACACCAAGTTAAGTTTTGTCTGTTCGTGCACACTTACTTGGACCAGGAACATCAATGTCAAATGCTGCAGCATATGACACGCCTTATTTTTACTGAGAGTGATCAGCTAAGCCTTTCTTCTTCTTTATTGCTTTCCTTCGTAGCAATTTTCATCTGTCACTGCTCTTGTAAAGGCTCTTTTCAATTCTCTTGTGATCCTTTCTCTGTAAGTACTGCTTCTGTAGTGAAGTCGATTCAAATTGTAGACGGCTGGCTATGGCACTTAGTGAAGACGCCCCATCATTCCAAGTACTCTGCTAGAGCACACGCAATAGATACACCATTCTTCCCCAGAAACTGAGTCTTTGGACAGAACTTCCAAACTGTAGAATGAATGGACTCATTCGCATTCTGGGTAATAACCGTCAACACATTTCTCAAGTAATGAATGGGCCCCCAATCTAGAATATATTAGCTTTACAATGACCTCAGGAATTTGTGGTTTTTTGTGATGGAATTCCTTACCTAGGGCTCTGGCAACCTGATATTTGCACCAAGATGTTTCCCCTTCTGGACATAAGTGGTGACGAGCTGTTTCATCGGAGGAGTTGCTATGCAGTAGTGTAGCTTGAACAGCTTTTACCATTTTGTTGGTGTCACCTTTATTTGTACAAATTGCATCGCCATAGTAATTTTGCAATGAGTTGATAAGATTATCAGTGAGCCTTCCTACACCACCTATACTATAATCTTCCCATCAGCCTCCCCACGATATTTCATTTTCAAGTTACGTAATGATGTTCCAAGCCTTTTTTGTATAAGTCCAATTTGAAACTTGGTTGTCTGGATCCGAGCCATATGGTTGCTCCTGAAGAAGGAGAGAATACGTTTTACTGTCTCCATCTGAAATGAGGTATTTGTACCTAATTTTGTGCTGGAGAGAAGAGCAAAACATTTAAAGGGTACCTTGGGGTTCCATCGCACCTGAACTGCCTCTGAAGTCAATATCGCAAATGTGCTGATCTTTCCACATTTTGTATGCCTCTGTCATTTGCTCTCGCCCTTCCCAGTAAATACATGCATGGCAGTGTTTGGACATGACAATACTTTACCTGTCTCATGAGAGATGATAAAGACAGCTCCAAATAGTGAGGGAAATCCTCTTTTCTGCCATGTACCATCACAACTAATCAAAATATCTGCTATGTCATCACCAGCACACCATAGTGTTTCCCGACTTCTTCTCGAGCTTGCCTCATACTCTCTTTGACCTGCAAATGCTCTGTTCACAGATGACATTGATGTGACAAGTGGCTGCATTCTGGGAAACTGGTTATGGCAGATGCATCACCACACACAGCATCTCCAGATTGGTATGGCTTCCTCCTATACACTTATTGGCAAAGATGGATGTGCAGTTGATTGCCAATGTCTTGCACTACCAGCAGCAGAGAAATTGATTGGTAAAATGTTAGAGCAACTCTCACAATAGAAATAGGGATTTGTACCGAGTCCTTGGCGTCGTGACAGGTCTTCTTTGTAAGTGATCGGCCCACCACTGCACTCCTTGCAACAAAGTCCTAGCAATGCGGACTGCAGTCCACACAGTTCAAAAATTCTGGTCCCCTCACACTCACAGGAGTGGACATCAAACTCAGAACCAGCATCAGTATCACTACTATCTTTGTCTTGAAAAGGCAAAAATGGCTGAGTTTCTTCTGTGATGCTGTACATCCTGGTGGACAAAAGCTGTTAGAACTTCCTGGTGAGGAGAGGGGAGGTGTACGAGGGCTGTAGTGCTGGTAGTAGGGTGAGGACTCTCCCTGGAAACTAGAGGCTGGCTAGCTACAACAGGATTGGAGGGCTTATGACCTTCTCTGGTAGGAGGCTTACGCTTATAGTGCCTTCTTGTCTGCTTTTTAGTGCCTGGCATGGTGTACTTCAACAGAAATAGTAAGTATAGTCCAAGATCAACTTTTTTCCACCCTTCCGTGACCGTGACAACCTGCTAAATGCCACGCTCATTGGTCAATTGTGGGAAGATAAGCCAATGTGCACCGAATTTGCTACTGCAGCACAGGATCGCATGATCATGGCCTAAAATTACTCTAGAATTATGTAATAGGCATTCTGTTTACTAGAGAGAAAAACTAGAACTCGCTATGATGCAGCATTGCCAAGATAAGAGTGGATAGACTTTCTTCTCAGTGATGACGGACTAGTAGGGTTGCTTTATCAACCTATAGCAACAATTATGAGTGAGATATGACAATTTTAGTTGGCTCATATGATTTCTAGGTTTGTGGATTATTATCATAAATGAAATGAAAATTTTTGACTTTTTGCCTGTGAATCCCCCTTAATAATCAGACATTTTTATTGTGTGTTTTATATAAACCAGTATTGCAATTCTGAATTTGTTAGTTCCAGCAAAGGCTTTACCACATTGCTGCTTTATACATCTGCTACGAAATCCAGACCACTGGTCCCAAACTACCTAGTGTCTTCTCTAGTTTTCTCAGGCATCCCTTCTGTTCTTGCTTTATCTACCTCTTCATCGCTTAGCTAGAGCAAAGCAACCTCTTTTGTGGGAGGAGCTGGTTGGGGAGGGGCTGTAGGATGTTTGCTGTTGTAGTAGAGCTACAAGGCTAGTCTCAGTGGACATTTCCTGTTCTTTATCCAGGTTTGCTGGGCCGTTGGAAGATTATGACATCAATAAATTAAAAAAAGAAGAGAGAAGTCATTGTGTGCTAGCTTTTGCTGGTGCCCTGGTTTGTAGATGGTTGCCGGTTTATATATAGATGGTTGCTGGTTTGTTGTCATATTATGGTTGCTAGGCTATAGGTATATACCTCGACCAATGGGATCTGGAAACCCCCAGGCCCTTGCTACACTTACTAGGGTCGCCACAACCAAGGACCTTCAAGTTTCTGAGTAGCATAGATCCCTCCGTCTCAGTTACGTAGATGACAAACATTGACATGACCCTTTACCTATTAATTTAATGAACACTGAATATTAGCATTACTCCTGATGAAGGCTATAACAGAGCACCTAGCTGAAACATCAAATAAGCAAATTTAAGTTGATTATCAAGAAAGTTAATATGTCAACTGGGAGTTGTTGAGATTTTGTTTTAAAAAGCAGTGTAATATTATAGATAAAGTCTTCTATAAATGTTTGCTGTCTACATAGGTAAATTCTTTGTTTTTTTACTAGTCAATCCATTGATTTCAAGTTGCTTGCTTACCTGTAAGCTTTTCTTCCCCCTCCCCTAGCCGGTGATTCTCTTAGTTACCCAATTATTAGGGTAATTATTAGGGTAATGAAGGAGAACAAAGTAGGTATATATAAATATCTTGTTTCGGCACCTACAAGAAATTAATCAGTGTATTCCGATCACGTGAATACTTAGGGGGAGAAGAGACCGAATTTCATTGTTTAGGGGAGGCGATATATACTAGTGTATATACAACCTCTGTGGTTCAAGGCACTCTTGAAGTGTTTTGTTGTTTGTTGTTGCTGTTGTTTTTGGGGGGAGGGGGCTAAAGTCAGCAGTTTGAGGTACTAAGAAGCTGTCAAAAGTGAGTTCTAACTTGAGATTGAACATTTTAAAATAGGGCTCCAACTAATATTGAGAGTGCTACTGCATTCCCCAACACATTACACTGCATGTATGTATCATGCATAGCATTAATTCTTGAATTTGTGTTGTCATAATATACTGAGTTCAGGTTCGTAGCCTTCTAAATACCACAGACACTTGGAAAAAAGTGTCTGTGGTAATAATAATAAAATTGCTGTCACTAAAATTGATCAAACAAATAATGGCATTCTATCGATAGTTATCCCAGGCGCCCTCATATTTATTATTGTAGTTATAAAATTCATTGCCCCTAATATCGAGGATATCCCTGCTAAATGGCTGCTAAATGGTAAACTTGTAATTATGGCAATGCATGAGCAGGGATGGTGGCCTGTCAGTTTGTTAATGATACACACACACACACACACACACACATTGGTATCTATCTAGTGCTTCTAGTGCTTTTATAGCTGACAACAGTTACTAGTTACTGAATGTCTGCATTTCTATACTGTGCGAGTAGTGATTGTGAGTAGTGATAATAACACCAGGGTGTCTGATGTTGCCGTTATTGTTATTTTATTTGGGGGGGGGGGGGAATGGATCATGTGAGCCTCATTTTTGGAATAGGTGTGAGCTAAAAGCCTCACACCATCACCATGAAGAAGGCCCAAGCATGTTGGCTGAAACGTCAGTCGAGTAAATGTTTTTTTAAGCTGATATAAAGAGGTCTGCAGTCAGCATTATAAATTGGGGTGATCATGTGAGCTGTGTGATAAACTGTGTGTTCATTTGTTTGTTTGTTTTTACAGATAGCCAGTACCAGGAGGTGTACGGAACTGGCCACAGAAGTGTGGACACTCAAAAACCAGCTCAAGGAACAGCAAGAATTACCAAAATCCCTTAATAACTCTCAAGATTCTCTTCCTCTCACTAATTCACGAGTAAAGTAGATACTACTACCAGTCAAATCATCATTATTTCACTTGCCAATATACACATCTCAACTGCATGTTACAGCCAATGTGATCCACTCTATTGCTCCTGCATAACTTTGGTTGCTTAGACAACTTCAAGTTGCTCCAGCATTGGTTTGCATGGAGGGCTGTTCCAAGCTGGGTTGCTCTAGCATTGGTTATGTGAGGGGCCGTTCAACTTCAAGTTGCTCCAGCATTGGTTTGCATGGAGGACTGTTCCAAGCTGTGGTTGCTCTAGCATTGGTTATGTGAGGGGCCGTTCAACTTCAAGTTGCTCCAGCATTGGTTTGCATGGAGGACTGTTCCAAGCTGTGGTTGCTCTAGCATTGGTTATGTGAGGGGCCGTTCAACTTCTAGTTGCTCCAGCATTGATTTGCATGGAGGGCTGTTCCAAGCTGTGGTTGCTCTAGCATTGGTTATGTGAGGGGCCATTCAACTTCTAGTTGCTCCAGCATTGGTTTTCATGGAGGACTGTTCCAAGCTGTGGTTGCTCTAGCATTGGTTATGTGAGGGGCCATTCAACTTCAGGTTGCTCCAGCATCGGTTTGCATGAAGTGAAGACTGTTCCAAGCTGTGGTTGCTCTAGCATTGGTTATGTGAGGGGCCATTCAACTTTTCTTCAGGTTGCTTCAGCATTGGTTTGCATGAACGGCTGTTCGAACTCTGCTACCAGAGGTTGCTGGGGTGGAGAAGGAAGAAGAATTTTCCTTTAGCTGAATGCATTGAGTATGTAGTATAAGTATGTAACTAGTGTGATCTACCAATTTATAATGATATATAAAATGGGATTGGGTGTATTATAGCCTATGATAGAAAGAGATTATGCAAGGCATATTGATAAGATGTTTTCTAGAGTGACCGCATCAGTTCCAATCAAGTCCTCTGTTTGTCCTTCTTCTTGACCGAGCCAGAGTTGGGAGCTCTGGCCTGAACCTCCTGCCATGTCAGAGGGCACTTCCTGAAAAACTGCCAAGGAGGAAGCACCAGCTGGATAAACAAAAGTATAAAAAGAGAGAGGGGGAGTGTTCAATTGAGTTACAACTCGTCGGGCCTGCAACATTACATTATGACAAGAGTATATCAGATCTTGCCAAATGGCCTCTGAGCTTGACCTTTCAAATTGTTTCTTGGTACATACTTGTATGTCTACCAGGTTTGGATAAAGGTTGTTAACAAATAGAAGACATGAGCGAAAACAAAACTTGGCATGAATTGTTGTGGATGAATTGTTGTGGGAAGGGCAAAAAACAACAACAACAAATATTTACTCGCAAACATCAACATCTAAGCAACATCATCAGTCCTGCTATAATAACACTTCACCATACTTCTTACAGTTCAAGCAAGCAGCATTTAAACAGATCTTATATCTCCAGAACGGGCTCGTGTGAGTCATATGGTTCATTTCTTAGCTACTCGCATTTCACTTTCACGTCACAAAAAAAGTGTCTCTGTCAAGGATAATTTGTGTCAAAGTCTGGTCCATTATCTCATCTACGACTTAAAAAAAAAAGTTTTGGGATTGCCTTGTCTGGGATGCATATTCCTGCAAGTATAATGTTACTAAGGACGATTTTGTATAGCCTTCTGGCGTTTTTTTAGAAGGCATAAAGTCTTTCTTAGAATTCAGTGTACCTCTACTGTATATGCTATATAGATGACAACTTGAAGTATTTTATTGGAAGATGAGAAGGGTTATATTTTTGTCTTCATAGAATCAATCTACCCCTTGATATATGTTGTACTAAGTAATGGAAGTAAATGAATCGTTTCATCTACTCTTCCTTTCTGCAAAGTTTTCCAGTTGCTTTTTAAAAAAGCTCATCTCAAGAGTTGGCAAACTCAAACAGTGACATAATGTTTGAGAGCATTTCTAAAAGCTCGTTGCCATCATCATTATTAGCATCTCCCATGAAGAAGCACCACTGGAAGAGAATTTCCTCGTTGGATAAAAGGACACTCATTACAGTATCCTAAGTTCCTCCATTCATCTCTGGCTTGCAGCTTTAGATCTGAAGTGCATTCTATTCTTCCATCATGTACAAGAGATTATAAGCGGAGTAACTAATGTGGCAGAGCTGACCTCTGTCCAGTAGGTTTGTCTAGTCTTCTGTTCCTCTTCCTTCATCCCCATTATGTTCCATGTGCATAAATTAGGTCTTCCTTATTTGGGTTACTTGATAGTCTTCTGTTCCTCTTCCTTCATCCCCATTATGTTCCATGTGCATAAATCAGGTCTTCCTTATTTGGGTTACTTGAAGAATCCATTACAATATCCCCTGGCCGCGTCAACCATTTAATGTTGTTTGGGATCGCCTTGAAGTGTTTCTGGTGCTAGATGACATCATCAAAAACAACAACAATGCTCAAAAATTACCAATGCCTGAGGGCACAGACAGCAGTCGATTCTGAGTTTGTTAAACTTGCCGTAACTCGGCTCATATCAAATGCCGAGTGTGAAAGGAACTTCAGCTCCATGAAGCTCATCAAGTTAGATCCAAGATCCACGATGGTGAATGAAAGACTGGTCAGCCTCATGGTGCTTAGCATCCATAGAGAGAGTGGATTTGGACGACAACTTCAAGATTAGATTTCCAAAGTGTAGAATATTGTTGTAGAGAAACACGCCAAGAGCTAGCCTTATTGCTGTGACTTGAATGTGGATCAGAAGTACAGGTACCCAGGAAACATTGGATATTTCAGTCTATTATAGTCTTGCCATGGTTCTCCAGTAATCTCCTTTGTAATTCTGAGCATCTTGAACAACGCTCGTTCACTCACCTTCCATTTTGTTGATTATGATTTCGTGCAACGACAGAATTTACCCTTTTCCAGTAAAGTGCCTCGTAAAATTTAATCCCACTCGTAGTGCATTTATATCCCGTGTGGAATTTTGAGCACCTCAAACAACTTATTAAATTCCATGATTCTCCTCTCTGGTGTAGTTGAGTTCAAGATTCCAGTTTTTTTAAGTATCGTTGCTTAAGACAGTTCAAAAGTGTAGCAGTGTTGCTGTTGTTGAGTTGTCAAACTATGAATGCAGGTTATCAACACTCGGTATTGTTGGTTTCAGATTCAGAATGCCTAGAACGTCAGCATCGTCAGAGTCTCATGCTCTCTATTTTTCATCTACTCGAGTATTGGAAAATTCCCAAAAATTGTGGATCAGTTTCATGATTCTCTATTGCACGTGTTCCAGCTATTTATTTGTCAGTAATGGTTTTAGCTTACCAACTTTTTCTTCCAGACCATAATGTTGAAAGTAAGTATAGATCAAGTGCCCTAAAATCCCTAAATTTATACCCATAATCCCCCACCCAGATATTCTGTGCACCAGGGAGCTCGGGTGGCCCTGCATGGCCCCTACCATAATCAACGCTCGCCCCCCCCCCCCCCCCCCTGTTGGAGAAACAGGGCCACCACCATGTATGTTGGGGATACCCTAGAATGCAGAAATCAAGGGCTCAAATGCTTGCCCCCCCCCATTGTCTTCAGTTCAAAGTTTATAAGTCTAATGAGCAATTATTTGGGTGTGCTATTGCCTCCGTGGTTACAATTGGAAGGGCAGTTTACTATAACCAATCGAGACTGGTTATAATTGGAGGGGCGGTTCCTAATAGGGGAAATACGGAGACCTCTAATTCACCTGAAAAAAGAGGAGACAATCAGACATGTTCGATAAAGAGCAAGAGTTGTTTTTGTTAATACCCTGCAGATGCACCCGCTATGTCAGCTAACTTTATAACTTTGGTGATATGGAAAACTGGCACACAATGTCAATCAGCACACCATAACTGAGTAAATATAGCAACAGCACTTCTAGGAGTGTAACTATGTAGGTCAGCTGCCATTAGGACTTCACTGGAAAAGAAAGAAGACACCAGTTCCTTTTGACATTCCACAACATTGACTTGTATATAGTTGCCAGAGGACACATTTAGCAACGCTTACTAGCCCGCTGAGCTAAACTGCAGCCTGCAAATGCATATGCACACTACCATAGCACGCTCAGCAATCAAACTACTCTCGCAAATATTTCTGTTTTCCAAATCCCTTAACGGTGTTGTAAGATCTACTGTTCGAAGGCCTAGAAAATTTGTCCAGAAAGAGTTCATGACGGGCATAACTCCAGCAAGTACTATAGAGCAAGTAATGGCCTCTGTATAATGGGAATCACTTTGTGTGTAGTCCTGCCATCAAATTCAATGTCAAATTATTGTAACTCACCAAACATGCCAAAATAACTCCTGCCCCCAGGATATATACGGTCTGGGCGAACTGTTGACAGACATATCCCCATACGAATCCAACCACCTATTAGATTCAATATTAAAGATTACAATGACAATAAACAAGGAGAGCTTCTTGGCTGGCTCTTAGACCAACTCACACTCACAGCAAAGAGAATAATAATGAACTGATAAAGCTTCTCTGCTAATTTTTGTCCTTCAAAGTCCTGGAAACAAGGAAATGAACAAGGAGCAGGATAAATGGCCCTACAAGGTGAACAACTGATATCGTACCATAGAAGGGAAGCTTTTCACCAGGCTTGAAATAACGGGAATTTGTTCCAGAAAATCTCCCATAGTCAACAGTCACTTCCAAGTAATACTAGTCTTCAAAAATAAAAACAACCTTTTTCTTGCACCTTAACCTTTCAAGAAACTGTATTTAAAGCCCACCAGATTTCTCGACGATGACCAGAGATGCCGTGAAGCTTTTACTTGTCGTGTTACTACTGCTGTTCGCGTTTTCCAAAAGTGAAGGAGAAGATTTGTACAGAGTGCTAAGTATCAGTCGTTCTGCCACATCTAGCCAGATAAAAACGGCTTACAGAAAGCTGGCCAAGCAATGGTAACTAACGTACGTAGTAGTAGAAAGATTATAAAATATGTCCTCTCCAATAAAACTCATGATGTCATGAAATATGTCTTATTTTTTTGGTCAATAGTTCAATAGCTAGCTCCCTGCCAAGTGGTGCCTAACCAATTGGGTTCCCTGCTAAGGGCCTCCCACAACTTTATTTGCTGCATGGCAGGGTAGGGTCACCCCCATGGCAGGGTAGGGGGGTAGATGATAAACTGTATACTGTAAAATCTCTGCGTTACATGGGGGGGGGGGGGGGGGGGGAAATAATTCTCGTTTGTCTGTGACCCATAAATAGAAGACTGTTCTACTGAATCCGTGATATGCACCACACACTGACTGTCAAGATGAGTTTGAAAAACTATTTTTCTGCGGTGTCCAAATTTAGCTAGTTTGACTGAACCTGTGTTGGGGATCATCGCCTTCTGAACCAGTTGTGGCTACTTCACCTATTTATGGAGTCCATACACATCCCAATATGTATGGTAGCCTCAAATACCATGGAAACAAGGATCAGGCACAGGCCCGTAGCCTCCACTTGCAGCATGGTAAGGCCAAAAAAACAAACACCCACCAACCACACCCATTGCATTTGATGAGAAAATTATCATTAAAAAAATAACAAAAAATAACAAAAAATACGCAGTCTATCAATTTGAAGTAAAGTCATTAACCATTTCTTTTAAGTTAAGTGAATCAGCACGTTCCTTGTGTGTGTGAATAAGGAGTAAATAGTTCAGCCTAGCTTGATTCATGGTGCCTCTCAAGTGTGTTTTTACTCTCCGAAGAGCACTGAAGGACCTTTCCGATGTGGCATTTGTTGCTGGGATCACCAGAGGAGACTTTTCTGTGCACAAGATAAACTTTTGAAATGAATTTGAATGTCAAATATATTAACTTTCTTGTCAATTTTTTGCTGAAATGCAAAGCTGTGAGTAACTAGCTGGGCCTTCAGAACAGGTGGATTAAAATCATCTTTGTAGAAACTGCATACACCTTGAAATTCTTCTTCAAAATCCTCCTTGATACATGCTTTAATTAGTAGCTGTTCCAATTGACAATACTTTCGATAACCCGGTTGATCAAAGCGAGATCAACAAGACAGTGGGCAGTATTGTCTATAACTTCACAATAGATTTGCCGATAATAATCTTTAGGGCTGTGATGATAGTGGTAAGTAGAAGGATCACCATCTTCCAATCTTGCTGGTCTTCTTCGTCGGCGTGGTAATTCGGGTTCTTGTACATCCAATGATTCAGCAAATTTCACTGTCCTCGTCCAAAATAAATCATACATTTCCTCTTCACGAAGACTCTTAATTGTTTGAATTACCAATCGAGCTACTTGCTGACCTTCAGCTGCTGATATTGCCTTTGCTTGAAGGGTTCGACTAAGGTTGTCTGCATGACGTAAGACCATTTCTCCAAGCAGTATACTAAAAAAAATAATCAAATGTCTTCATTTGGGATTAGTTTCAGAATCTCTAACAATATCTACCGCCTCTTCCCAAGTGGTCACGAGAACTTCATAATTATCAATCACACTTGCAAGGAAGTCTGCACGTACCGTCCATCTTGTTGGGTACAGAAATCTCATTCCAGGTGAATGTGTGTCGTTCTTGAGATCATATTCACGCTTCAATCCTTTACTTCTCTTCGAGGAGAATATTTAATAAGTTTGGTTATCTCATAGGTTGTCTCCAAAGCTGTTTTTGATACTTTAATGGCATCATTGACAGCAAGATTTATTGAGTGGCCATAACAGTGGGTGTAAAGTGCTCGAGGCTCTTCATCCATTATTTGCTTAGCCACACCAGACCTGGCCCCTTGCATAGTGCTAGCTCCATCGTAGCATTTCCCACGGACTTTAGAGATAAGAATATTCATTCGGCAAAGTTCATCTTTCATCACACTAACTAAGACAGAAGCATGAATAGAAGGCACTTCATATAACCCTAAAAACTCTTCTGTCACTTCCAAGTCATCTGTTACCAAACGGAAAATAATGGTAGCTTGCTCATTATCTGAAGTATCTGTGGTTTCATCCATCATTACTGTGATGAATGGTGATGACTGCAATCTAGCTGAAATATCTCGCAAAATATGCACACCTAGAATTTCATTCTGAATTTCGGGAGATGCATATTTATTCTTTAGCCAGTCACACATACCGGGATCATCTTCTCCCTTTAATGTCAACATTTGGAGAAAATTTCCATCCTCTTCCTTTCCATCCCCCCTTAGAGCTAGACCCTGTCGTGCCAAACCCTGTCGTGCCAAAAACCGAATTCCTGAGAATATCTTCAGCAGCATCCTTCTATTATACATTTTGTTCTTCATATGCTCATTAGAAAGTAGCTCACCAATATATTAACAGTACTTGCTGGAAGAGTTACAATCATTTCAACAGCTTGACAATGACTGGAACTTTGCTCATGTTTTCTTAGAACTCATGTTTTCTTAGAACCATTGTTCCATCCTTCCAATTGCAAAATGCTGATGACACTTACAAATGGCAACTGAATAATAATTAAGGGGAACAATTAAATAAAAAACGATGGATGAGCATGTGATCCTCTCATTTTCTTCTCTTTGAAAGATGACACGCAAACATGACAATATGCCACATCTTTTGACTCATCATAGTGTAGAAATTGCCATTCCTTGAACCAGGATGCTTGACAAGACCTCCATACGACCTTTGTCTTTCCAAAGGGCCTTTTTGGAAAATTAAAACTGTCTGGAGGATGGTGAGAACAGTTGGGAGGTCGGCCAGAACAAAAGATTTATCACAAAGAGCCATTGACTTGTTCTTACTTTTGCAAGTGGTTAACTCACTGGCACCGCAGAACTAAATAGCAGCATGCTCTCAGCTACACCATTTTGACGATCATTACCAGGTGGTTTTGTTGCTGACGATCATTACCATATGCGTTCCTCGAAATGGTGGTAAGGTTTTACCGGCCTTACCAGAGACTACGGTCCTGAGGCAGCAACACCCATCTTTCCGATCACATAGTCTAAATGGAAATGGTCGTTAGTTGTGCGCGGACACAGAAATATGTCACAGCGGTCAGCAACGACGCATGATTAGAAATTGGGCGTAGAAATTTGCTAATTTGATGAATAAATTTATAGATGCGTATAATTAAAGTATAATTAAAGATGTTGTGGATGCATATAATTAGGGATATTATGGATGCATATGATTAGAGATGTTATGGATGCATATAATTAGGGACGTTATGGATGCATATGATTAGAGATGTTATGGATGCATATAATTAGGGACGTTATGGATGCATATAATTAGAACTGTTATGATTAGGGATGTTATGAATTAGGGATGTTATGGATGCATATAATTAGGGATGTTAAATTAGGGATGTTATGTATGCATATAATTAGAGATGTTATGGATGCATATAATTAGAGACGTTAGGGACGTTATGGATGCATATAATTAGAAATGTTATGGATGCATATGATTAGGGATGTTATGAATGCATATAATTAGAGATGTTATGGATGCATATAATTAAATATGTTATGGATGCATATAATTAGTGATGTTATGGATGCATATAACTAGGGACGTTATGGATGCATATAATTAGAGATGTTATGGATGCATATAATTAGAGATGTTATGGATACATATAATTAGTGATGTTATGGATGCATATAATTAGAGATGTTATGGATGCATATAATTAGAGATGTTATGGATGCATATAATTAGGGACGTTATAGATGCATATAATTAGAAATGTTATGGATGCATATAATTAGAGATGTTATGGATGCATATAATTAGGGACGTTATGGATGCATACAATTAGAAATGTTATGGATGCATATAATTAGGGACCTTATGGATGCATATAATTAGAGATGTTATATATAATTAGGGACGTTATGGATGCTATGGATGCATATAATTAGTGATGTTATGTATGCATATAATTAGGGACATTATGGTTGAAGGACTTTATAGATGCATATAATTAGGGATGTTATGGATACATATAATTAGAGATCTTATGGATGCATATAAATAGGTTAGGTGTTAATAGGGATGTTGTTATGGATACATATAATTAGGGATGTTATGGATGCATATAATTAGGTGTTAATAGGGGTGTTGTTATGGATACATACTGTATAATTAGGGATGTTATGGATGCATATAATTAGGGATGCATATAATTAAGGATGTTATGGATGCATATCATTGGGCATGTTATGGAAGCATATAATTAGGGATGTTATGCATATATCCATCCTACTTTTGCAATAGTAATTAAGGAAATGAACTCTGGGAATCTGCTCATTTGTTTTATGATTCCTACTTGCAGGCATCCAGACAAAAATAGATCCCCGCATGCGAAGGATAACTTCATTCGCATCAACAGTGCGTACAAGGTGTGTTAGTTTCTCTTCCAGCATTTAATCATTAAATATGCAATGAGGAAGTGGTGCTATATAAGTACAGAGGTCACCTTTCTAGGTGCTAAAAGTGCAGGTCACCTTTCTAGGTGAGTGCAGAGGTCACCTTTGTAGGTGCTAAAGTGCAAAGGTCGCCTCTCTAGGTACTATAAGTGCAGAGTTTATAAGTGCAGAGTTCACATTTCTAGGTGGCTGTAAGTGCAAAGGCCACCTTTCGAGGTGCTATAAGTGCAGAGGTCATCTTTCTAGGTGCTATAAGTATGGAGGTCACCTTTCTAGGTGAGTGCAGAGGTCACCTTTGTAGTGCTAAAAGTATGAAGGTCGCCTTTCTAGGTGCTATAAATGCAACTTTCTAGGTGCTAAAGTGCAGGTCACCTTTGTAGGTGAGTGCAGAGGTCACCTTTGTATGTGCTAAAAGTGCAAAGGTCGCCTTTCTAGGTGCTTATAAGTGCAGGGTTCACATTTCTAGGTGGCTGTAAGTGCAAAGGCCACCTTTCGAGGTGCTATAAGTGCAGAGGTCGTCTTTCTAGGTGCTATAAGTATGGAGGTCACCTTTCTAGGTGTTTATGGCAAGCACAATATATCACCAGATGCATTAATTTGTGCACCCTCTACGGCAGCTTTCTAGAACATTAACTTAACAAGGGATGGATTTGAAAGTATGTTCCTGGCAATGAATGTTGACAAGAGTGGAATGTTGACAAGCGTGTTAAACTTGTTGAGGTTTTTCCTGGCAATGAATGTTGACAAGAGTGGAATGTTGACAAGCGTGTTAAACTTGTTGAGGTTTTTCCTGGCAATGAATGTTGACAAGAGTGGAATGTTGACAAGCGTGTTTAACTTGTTGAGGTTTTTCCTGGCAATGAATGTTGACAAGAGTGGAATGTTGACAAGCGTGTTTAACTTGTTGAGGTTTTTCCTGGCAATGAATGTTGACAAGAGTGGAATGTTGACAAGCGTGTTTAACTTGTTGAGGTTTTTCCTGGCAATGAATGTTGACAAGAGTGGAATGTTGACAAGCGTGTTTAACTTGTTGAGGTTTTTCCTGGCAATGAATGTTGACAAGAGTGGAATGTTGACAAGCGTGTTTAACTTGTTGAGGTTTTTCCTGGCAATGAATGTTGACAAGAGTGGAATGTTGAAAAGCGTGTTTAACTTGTTGAGGTTTTTCCTGGCAATGAATGTTGACAAGAGTGGAATGTTGACAAGCATGTTTAACTTGTTGAGGTTTTTTGTTGTTGCTGTTGTTGGTGTTGTTGGTTTTTGCAAAATTGTAGCCGAGTACATACTACAGCTGAGTTTTGAGTCCCCCCCCTTCAAGGGACCCTCCCCACAGTATTTATTAACCATGCTCTTCCAAGCCTGTTCATATCAAGGATGGGTGGGTGGCATTCATATTTGAGGAGAGCCCAACTTACAATTGTTGAATATATGGATCATGACGGGGGGGGGGGGCTTACACTGCAAATAAACACTTCTGTTTACCACTGTGTGTGTCTCACTTCTCTCACCAATAATATGTGTGTGTGTGCGGAGAGGAGGGGGGGGGGGTGGGTGGCTTACTAGCCAGACTCTCGAACGCACACACATGCATGGTAAAGGGTTTGGTCAAATGTCAGAGAGCTTTTTTTCTGATTTGCTATCATTTTCATTTCACAATCAAAAGCAACACATGTGAAGCTGAACCTGTGGAGCACATGTGAAGCTGAACCTGTGGAGCACATGTGAAGCTGAACCTGTGGAGCACATGTGAAGCTGAACCTGTGGAGCACATGTGAAGCTGAACCTGTGGAGCACATGCGAAGCTGAGCCTGTGGAGCACATGCGAAGCTGAACCTGTGGAGCACATGCGAAGCTGAGCCTGTGGAGCACATGTGAAGCTGAACCTGTTGAGCACATGTGAAGATGAACCTGTGCAGCACATGTGAAGCTGAACCTGTGGAGCACATGTGAAGTTGAACCTGTGGAGCACATGTGAAGCTGAACCTGTGGAGCACATGTGAAGCTGAACCTGTGGAGCACATGCGAAGCTGAGCCTGTGGAGCACATGCGAAGCTGAACCTGTGGAGCACATGTGAAGCTGAACCTGTGGAGCACATGTGAAGCTGAGCCTGTGGAGCACATGTGAAGCTGAACCTGTGGAGCACATGTGAAGCTGAACCTGTGGAGCACATGCGAAGCTGAACCTGTGGAGCACATGCGAAGCTGAACCTGTGGAGCACAAGTGAAGCTGAACCTGTGGAGCACATGTGAAGCTGAGCCTGTGGAGCACATGTGAAGCTGAGCCTGTGGAGCACATGCGAAGCTGAACCTGTGGAGCACAAGGGAAGCTGAACCTGTGGAGCACATGTGAAGCTGAGCCTGTGGAGCACATGTGAAGCTGAACCTGTGGAGCACATGTGAAGCTGAACCTGTGGAGCACATGTGAAGCTGAACCTGTTGAGCACATGTGAAGCTGAACCTGTGGAGCACATGCGAAGCTGAACCTGTGGAGCACATGTGAAGCTGAGCCTGTGGAGCACATGCGAAGCTGAACCTGTGGAGCACATGCGAAGCTGAACCTGTGGAGCACATGTGAAGCTGAACCTGTGGAGCACATGTGAAGCTGAACCTGTGGAGCACATGTGAAGCTGAACCTGTGGAGCAAATGTGAAGCTGAACCTGTGCAGCACATGCGAAGCTGAACCTGTGGAGCACATGTGAAGCTGAACCTGTGGAGCACATGTGAAGCTGAACCTGTGGAGCACATGTGAAGCTGAACCTGTGGAGCAAATGTGAAGCTGAACCTGTGGAGCACATGTGAAGCTGAACCTGTGGACCACATGTGAAGCTGAGCCTGTGGAGCACATGTGAAGCTGAACCTGTGGATCACATGTGGAGCACATGTGAAGCTGAGCCTGTGGAGCACATGTGAAGCTGAGCCTGTGGAGCACATGTGAAGCTGAACCTGTGGAGCACATGTGAAGCTGAACCTGTGGAGCACATGTGAAGCTGAACCTGTGGAGCACATGTGCATGTATCTTTTAATGACATGCACACAAATAAGCAAGGATGCTGACTAGACAAGAACATACTGTCTGATGGTATTTGACCAGACTCGTTTGACTGTGTGCATGTTTGAAGGTCGGGCTAGTGCTAGGTGTGAGGGAGGGAGGGAGGAGGGTGGGTTAATATTCACTCACTCAGTCCCCCAGTCTCACCAACACAACCTGCTCACTAGCTACCTCATTCCTCCACTCACACCATCTATCTATCTATTTATCAACCCATACACTCGCCTACCCACTCACCCATACACTCACTCACCCATACACTCACCCATACACTCACTCATACACTCACTCACCCACCCACTCACCCACCCATACACTCACTCACCCATACACTCACTCACCCACTCATACACTCACTCACCCACTCATACACTCACTCACCCACTCATACACTCACTCACCCACTCACTCACCCATACACTCACCCACCCATACACTCACTCACCCACTCATACACTCACCCACTCACTCACCCATACACTCACTCACTCATACACTCACTCACCTATACACTCACTCACCCACCCATACACTCACTCACCCACCCATACACTCACTCACTCATACACTCACTCAACCATCACTCACTCATACACTCACTCACCCACTCACTCACCCATACACTCACTCACCCATACACTCACTCATACACTCACTCACCCACTCACTCACACATACACTCACCCACTCACCCATACACCCACTCACTCATACACTCACTCACCCACTCACTCACATATAAACTCACCCACTCACCCATACACCCACTCACTCATACACTCACTCACCCATCACCCACTCACCCATACACTCACTCACCCATCACTCACTCACACATTATCCATTCACCACTTGTTATCCACACATCATCCACTCATCCATCCACACATCATCCACTCATCCATCCACACATCATCCACTCATCCATCCACACATCATCCACACATCCATCCACACATCATCCACTCATCCATCCACATCATCCACTCATCCATCCACACATCATCCACTCATCCATCCACACATCATCCACACATCATCCACTCATCCATCCACACATCATCCACACATCCATCCACACATCATCCACTCATCCATCCACACATCATCCACTCATCCATCCACACATCATCCACTCATCCATCCACACATCATCCACTCATCCATCCACACATCATCCACACATCCATCCACACATCATCCACACATCCATCCACACATCATCCACTCATCCATCCACACATCATCCACTCATCCATCCACACATCATCCACACATCATCCACACATCATCCACACATCATCCACACATCATCCACACATCATCCACACATCATCCACACATCATCCACATCATCCACACATCATCCACACATCCACACATCATCCACACATCATCCACACATCATCCACACATCATCCACACATCATCCACACATCATCCACACATCATCCACACATCATCCACACATCATCCACACATCATCCACACATCATCCACACATCATCCACACATCATCCACACATCCACACATCATCCACACATCATCCACACATCATCCACACATCATCCACACATCATCCACACATCCATCCACACATCATCCACACATCATCCACACATCATCCACACATCATCCACACATCATCCACACATCCATCCACACATCCATCCACACATCATCCACACATCATCCACACATCCATCCACACATCCATCCACACATCCATCCACACATCATCCACACATCATCCACACATCATCCACACATCATCCACACATCATCCAGACATCATCCACACATCCATCCACCCATCATCCACACATCATCCACACATCATCCACACATCATCCACACATCATCCACACATCATCCACACATCATCCACCCATCTACCCCCTCGTCCACCTACCCGCCATCACCCACCACCCACGTGAGCTCTGGTATTTGCATTGTAATGCAGATCCTTTCAGACAAACAGAAGCGGCAGCGATATGACCTGACAGGAAGGGTGGAGGACACACCGCCTCGGAGCTCTCATGGAGGTCAGCATGGCTTCACCTTCTTCCAGGCAGGGAATGGCTTCCAATTTAGTTTTTTTGGAGGTGGAAGTAAAAAGGAGGATGGCATCAGCGCTGGTGACTTCTTCGGTAAGGTTCTTGCCAGGAGTCATAAGAGACTATACCTGGTCTATTTCTACCATGAGTTTTGTATGGAGTGCATGGCAGTGGACCGCGTGTGGAAGGAGTTGAAGCAAGTGAGTTGATGTGTGGGAAGGGGGAGGCATGTGGGAGGGAGGGATGCATTGATGACTTGGCTTGGTGTGGGAAGGCTTTGGACAGGGTTAAGCTACATGTATTACTAGGGCTTGTTGAGTTGACTTGACTTGGTGTGGGAAGGCTGTGGACAGGGTTAAGCTACATGTATTACTAGGGCTTGACAGGGTTAAGCTACATGTATTACTAGGGCTTGTTGAGTTGACTTGGCTTGGTGTGGGAAGGCTGTGGACAGGGTTAAGCTACATGTATTACTAGGGCTTGACAGGGTTAAACTACATGTATTACTAGGGCTTGACAGGGTTAAACTACATGTATTACTAGGGCTTGTTGAGTTGACTTGGCTTGGTGTGGGAAGGCTGTGGACAGGGTTAAGCTATATGTATTACTAGGGCTTGTTGAGTTGACTTGGCTTGGTGTGGGAAGGCTGTGGACAGGGTTAAGCTACATGTATTACTAGGGCTTGTTGACTTGGCTTGGTGTGGGAAGGCTGTGGACAGGGTTAACCCACTCACCGGCGTTGCCGCCGAACGGCGGTCTGACTTTCATAAATCGAAAAGAAATACTTCCAAACGTTTATAAGCCATAAATTTTATACCGTTAAATAGCGCTATTCAAGCTCTATTTAACCGACGAATATTAACTAAATTACTTTCGGGTAACTAAGGAAAAGAAATCTTGAAACGCGGCACGTTTTTTAGTTTTGAAGATTATTAAAATGGATCGGATGCTGAAGTCATTTCTCGAGTGACAGGCGGTAACTTAGACTCCTCTGAGGATGAGTCAAGTGAAGATAAGGCCAATGGCATCTATGCCTAGCTGGCCGTACCTTCTTGTGACCGTGGAGCTGTGGAAAACTTGGCCACAGCTGTTGGACAACGTGAAAATGAGCGTAGCGCTCAAGCTGGGAGTGATGACCTGCTCTATGTCGATGAAGGCTTGGATCCAGAAGGTTTTTTAGGTTTCTAAAGGTTATCTAGCTCTCGTATAGTCTGGTAAATGTCCAAAGAGCAATAGCTATATTTCCTGCGGTAAAAGTCGGTACAATCTATAGCTTTGACCATTGCCCAGTATTTTTTTACTGCCCAGTATTTTTTTACTACTAGCTTTATAGCTACTAGTATTTGTTGAAATCTTACTCTGAATATTTTTCATTTTGACACAATTGGTGATGGATTATGGTGCTGAAGAAACATCCCTGTTGCTTCTTGTTGTCACTCCCTCACCAGCTACTCTTGCAACCTCCTCTCAAGCAACTCTCACAGCTCCTCCTCCAGGTCCAGGAACTGTCATAACTCCCTCTCACACTCCAGGAACTGTCATAACTCCCTCTCACACACCTCCTGCAACTGATCATGAAAGTGTAACTGCTAGCATATCTAAATTGCATAGCTCTACACCTAGCACTTCCCAAACTAAATCAGGTGGGGTTTTGTATGCAAGGCGCTCTTGTCGTATGGGATCTGCTTTACCAATCATTTGTTCTGCCCCCACTGGACAACCTGCACCTTGTAATGCTCGACGCAGACTTGTGCCTAGCATATCTGCTATCTCTACCAGAACAACTAAGTCTTGTTCTGTTGCTAGTTCTGCTGCTTCCTCTACCAGTTATGTTGTGGCTTCCTCGTCTACCCCTTCAACCCCCCCATCAACTATTACTCTTGCTTCTCTTTCAACTCCTGTTGGAATTTGGAGAAAGGAAGAGTCAACTAGCCAGAGTCCATATCGTATTATATTTGTTGTCATATTTTTTGTCTACACATTGTGTGTCACACGTTGAAAGGGGATCATGTTGTAGCAACATGTTTGTCTGCACACAATGTGTAGTGTGAATTGTGTGTGTTGTATGTGTTATATTTGTTGTCTTATTTTTTGTCTAGACTTTGTGTATCGCACGTTGAAAGGGCATCATGTTGCAGCAACATGCTTGTCCGCACACAATGTGTAATGTGATTTTTTCCATTTTTTTGGGGTTGTTGTGATATGATTTATGTGTTTTATGTGTGTGTTGTGTGTCAGGCAATATAGCCATACATCCTCATGGTGCTCGATGGTAACAAGAGATGCTAGTTCCTTGGCTAAATGGCTATAAGTTATTGAATTATGTTCATTCTCAATAACATTATCCAGCCAAATCCATTATACAGTGTGTCATATATATACAATAATAGTCAGATTGTGTCAAATAATAGCAAAGAATATGTATGTAAACAATATACTCAGGATTATAAGCAATGTTCTTATGGTATGGAGACAGTGCACCTAAAATGTCTCTTGGAGTATGATGCTCACTGGGTTGCTATCCTGGAGGAGGCAGCTTTGTATCTCGGGTCCCTGTTCAAACTGGGATCTGTTGTATTGATAAATAAGCATAATAATATTCATAGTTGTGTTCAGCATGTGGTCACATAATCTTGACCCGAGTATTATAAATAAAAAATATTATAAAAAAAAAAAAATTGTAATCATTACATTTATGATCATTATCATCATAAACAATGTTTTATGTTGATAAACAAGCATCATCATATTCATCTGTTGTGGTCAGAATGTCATCACAAACATTTGACCACATTGTTTCGAGTAATAGAAATGTTATAAGCTTATAAATACACATAATCATATTCATTGACTGTGGTTGGCACGTGGTCACAATATCCTGACCACATTGTTTGAAATACAATATTTAGGACAAAAAATATTTAGGCAACAATTATATTCAGCATCATAATCAATGTTCTTATATTGATTAAATACCATAATCATATTCATACATTGTGGTCAGCGTGTGTTTTTCACAAACATTACCACATGTTTATCAACAATAATGCTATCCCATAATATATGGTTGCTAGGGACTTTATTGCATCCCTGATTTTATATTAATTTTTAACAGTAGCTGTGTCAATTTCCAACAATTCTCCTGGCAATCCGCCGGTGAGAGGGTTAAGCTACATGTATTACTAGGGCTTGTTTAAGTGAGTGAAAAGTATCGTCTCTCAGTACTCAATGTTTTATCTTGGGGGGGAAGACCAGGGTTCTTCCCAAAGAGGACATAGTCCCCCCCCCCCCACACACACACTTAAACAAACTTCTCGTGGTGTCACAAGAGCAGCAAGACCTTGTTCACATCCCTTGCTTTGTGAGAGTAGTTGTAAAGACGAGTGTCCTCTGTCTGACCTTGCCTATTCTGTGTCGGCCATTGCAGGGTTTGCTGCTTGGCTCCTCCTTAGACTGGCAGTGTATACTAGACACCCCTAGCTCGACTGGCAGTGTATACTAGACACCCTTGGCTCCTCCTTAGACTGGCAGTGTATACTAGACGCCCCTGGCTCCTCCTTAGACTGGCAGTGTATACTAGACACCCCTGGCAGTGTATACTAGACACCCCTGGCTCCCCTCCAGACTGGCAGTGTACACTAGACACCCCTGGGCTGTCTGCTTGAGCTTGCCTGTCCTCACACTACCCAAGGCTCACTCGTACACGATGAGTTTTGATGAGCTGTCTTGACAAAGAAGTAGCAGACTTCTTTGTCATTGACTGCAGCTGTTCGGAGTTAGTGCAGACTTTGTTATTGACTGCAGCTGTTCGGAGTTAGTGCAGACTTTGTTATTGACTGCAGCTGTTCGGAGTTAGTGCAGACTTTGTCATTGACTGTATCTGTTCGGAGTTAGTGCAGACTTTGTTATTGATTGCAGCTGTTCGGAGTTAGTGCAGACTTTGTCATTGACTGTATCTGTTCGGAGTTAGTGCAGACTTTGTTATTGACTGCAGCTGTTCAGAGTTAGTGGGAAGGGCCTGTATCGTATAACACCGTTAAAAAAAAAATTGTTAGGGCAACTTTTCTAATGAACTCAAACTGAAGGTGGCTGTATTAATTATCAACATTTCTATCTGGTCACAGGAGCTAGGGATGCTGGGTATCGGCATGGGTACAGTTCACACCTCCTATCAGCCCAAGGTCACTAGACATTGTGGAGTCCATGGGGTCCCGACCATAGTGGGCGTAGTTTCAGGACGGGTGCTACACTATAGTGGACGCATCCGCAACTCACAAGGCATCAGAGAGTTCATCAAGACGATTGTCCCCTCACACCTGGTCACTAAGGTGGGTGGGAGTGGTTTGTGTCACGTGACATGTGTGCGATCATTTGAAGTTGTGATTTATGCACAACATTTATTAGGCCAACTACAGTACTTCAACCCAGTGTGATGTTGGCCCAGTGTGTGCCCCCATAGAGCTATTGTCAACCTACTTCAACCTGCCTCAACCCAGTGTGATGTTGGTCCAGTGTGTGTCCCCATAGAGCTATTGTCAACCTACTTCAACCTGCCTCAACCCAGTGTGATGTTGGTCCAGTGTGTGCCCCCATAGAGCTATTGTCAACCTACTTCAACCTGCCTCAACCCAGTGTGATGTTGATCCAGTGTGTGCCCCCAGCTATTGTCAACCTACTTCAACCTGCCTCAACCCAGTGTGATGTTGGTCCAGTGTGTGTCCCCATAGAGCTATTGTCAACCTACTTCAACCTGCCTCAACCCAGTGTGATGTTGGTCCAGTGTGTGTCCCCATAGAGCTATTGTCAACCTACTTCAACCTGCCTCAACCCAGTGTGATGTTGGTGCAGTGTGTGCCCCTATAGAGCTGTTGTCAACCTACTTCAACCTGCAGTGTGGTGTTGGTCCAGTGTGTGTCCCCATAGAGCTATTGTCAACCTACTTCAACCTGCCTCAACCCAGTGTGATGTTGGTCCAGTGTGTGTCCCCATACACAGCTATTGTCAACCTACTTCAACCTGAGTGTGATGTTGGTCCAGTGTGTGTCCCCATACAACCTACTTCAACCTGCCTCAACCCAGTGTGATGTTGGTCCAGTGTGTGTCCCCATAGAGCTATTGTCAACCTACTTCAACCTGCCTCAACCCAGTGTGATGTTGGTCTAGTGTGTGTCCCCATCTTGTCGAAGTTCAACCCAGTGAGGTATTGATCGCGTGTGTGTTCCCACATGACTGTCACATGACCATGTTTTCCCTGACACTAACGTACATAACATAACCACCCAATCACAGTTAATAGATGCTGTCTCAGCTGATGTCTTCCTCGCGGAAGCCATTTCTAGAAACAGGCCTCGCGTAATCCTTGGCACTCGGTCTCCGTCTCCCTCCCTCTCCTACCTCCTCGTTGCCTTCTCCCTTCACAAGAGCCTGGACTTTGCGTACATCTCCACCGCTGCAGGGGAGAGGGGTGTGGCTGTTGTCGTAGGGGGGACAAAATTTAAGGCTGGTGAGAGGAAGTTGATGGTGTTTAAGGAAAACCCTTTACCAGTTCTGACCAGAAATGTGAGTGTGGGTAGGGCTATTGTGATGTGTATGTATGTATAATGGGGAGTTCTCTTTAATTGAGGCACAATGGCCATGAAATTGCAGCTGTCTGGTGGTTGTGTGTGCTATGTACAGCGAGATATAGTCATCCCTGTGTTTACATACTTCCCCCCGGCACAGGCCACCTCTTGTATCCCCTCTCCTCCCCCTCCTCTCCCCTCCCCCTCCTCTCCCCTCCCCTCCCCTCCTCCCACCCTCCTCCCCCCACTCCAACAACCAGTTAAAGAACAGAAATAATATAAAGTTGGCCCATCCCATTGCTACACACATTTCAGGTGACAGACCATTGGTTTTAGTGTGGATTTGAAGGTGGTCTCTCTCTAGGATAGAAGGATCCAAAACAGGCTAGATAGATATTGAAAACAAAAATTCACGACAACGTTTTTTAAGAATCCACATTTATTACCCTCGCGAAGGATTCAAGGCATGCTCGAAGTGTTTTTTGGCGGGGTCAAAATCAGCTGAGGGTGCCATTAGTTGTATAGGATACTAAGAAGCTACCAAAGTGAGTTTTAGTGGAGATATAAACTATGTTGTTGTTTTTGTCTGCCATTTAAAAAATAAGATAATGAAACACCGATATGTGGCATTTAAAAAAGTGGTGTTCATTATAAAGAGTCAAGTGGTTGTGGTAAATTCTTGTTCCATTTCTTTTTGGACAACTCAATCCAATATATAAATATATAATGTGTGTATGCATATTATGTGTGTGTGTATATATATACACATTAATAGTGCATGAGACTTACAGCCCTCATCGTTGATGTTTATCTTAGACTCTTGAACTGGATCACAAACAATTGTATAGTCTTGTGGAGAAGATGACCCTTTACCTACCAAGGATATCTTCTCCAGCTATGTTTGACATTGTGTGCCCTGTGGATAGCACCAGGTGTGTGTATTCCTCAGTACGTGTGTATGTGTTTATATGTGCATACATATGATAGCACCAGGTATGTGTATTACTCAGTATGTGTGTATGTGTTTATATGTGCACATATGATAGCACCAGGTGTGTGTATTACTCAGTATGTGTGTATGTGTTTATATGTGCACATATGATAGCACCAGGTGTGTGTATTACTCAGTATGTGTGTATGTGTTTATATGTGCACATATGATGCACCAGGTGTGTGTATTACTCAGTATGTGTGTATGTGTTTATATGTGCACATATGATAGCACCAGGTGTGTGTATTACTCAGTATGTGTGTATGTGTTTATATGTGCACATATGATAGCACCAGGTGTGTGTATTACTCAGTATGTGTGTATGTGTTTATATGTGCACATATGATGCACCAGGTGTGTGTATTACTCAGTATGTGTGTATGTGTTTATATGTGCACATATGATAGCACCAGGTGTGTGTATTACTCAGTATGTGTGTATGTGTTTATATGTGCACATATGATGCACCAGGTGTGTGTATTACTCAGTATGTGTGTATGTGTTTATATGTGCACATATGATAGCACCAGGTGTGTGTATTACTCAGTATGTGTGTATGTGTTTATATGTGCACATATGATAGCACCAGGTGTGTGTATTACTCAGTATGTGTGTATGTGTTTATATGTGCACATATGATAGCACCAGGTGTGTGTATTACTCAGTATGTGTGTATGTGTTTATATGTGCACATATGATAGCACCAGGTGTGTGTATTACTCAGTATGTGTGATGTGTTTATATGTGCACATATGATAGCACCAGGTGTGTGTATTACTCAGTATGTGTGTATGTGTTTATATGTGCACATGATAGCACCAGGTGTGTGTATTACTCAGTATGTGTATGTGTTTATATGTGCACATATGATAGCACCAGGTGTGTGTATTACTCAGTATGTGTATGTGTTTATATGTGCACATATGATAGCACCAGGTGTGTGTATTACTCAGTATGTGTGTATGTGTTTATATGTGCACATATGATAGCACCAGGTGTGTGTATTACTCAGTATGTGTGTATGTGCACATATGATAGCACCAGGTGTGTGTATTCCTCAGTATGTGTGTATGTGTTTATATGTGCACATATGATAGCACCAGGTGTGTGTATTACTCAGTATGTGTGTATGTGTTTATATGTGCACATATGATAGCACCAGGTGTGTGTATTACTCAGTATGTGTGTATGTGTTTATATGTGCACATATGATGCACCAGGTGTGTGTATTACTCAGTATGTGTGTATGTGTTTATATGTGCACATATGATAGCACCAGGTGTGTGTATTACTCAGTATGTGTGTATGTGTTTATATGTGCACATATGATAGCACCAGGTGTGTGTATTACTCAGTATGTGTGTATGTGTTTATATGTGCACATATGATGCACCAGGTGTGTGTATTACTCAGTATGTGTGTATGTGTTTATATGTGCACATATGATAGCACCAGGTGTGTGTATTACTCAGTATGTGTGTATGTGTTTATATGTGCACATATGATAGCACCAGGTGTGTGTATTACTCAGTATGTGTGATGTGTTTATATGTGCACATATGATAGCACCAGGTGTGTGTATTACTCAGTATGTGTGATGTGTTTATATGTGCACATATGATAGCACCAGGTGTGTGTATTACTCAGTATGTGTGTATGCGTGTGTAGGTGGGCTAAATGTTGTTGTATGTGTGATATTTCATTTTATTTCCGGTTACTTCCCCCCCCCCACACACACACACTGGCTTCTCTACTTGTTTGTTCTTATACTGTATGTATATACTGTATACATACAATATTCATGCACGCATGTTGTATGTGCACACATGTTGTACTTGCACACATGTTGTACGTGCATGCATATACGTGCACACATGTCGTACATGCACACATCGCACACATGTCGTACATGCACACATGTTTGCTATACGTGCACACATGTTTGTTATACGTGCACACATGTCATACATGCAAACATGTTTGTTATACATGTACATGCACACATGTCATACATGCACACATGTTTGTTATACGTGCACACATGTCATACATGCACACATGTCGTACGTGCACACATGTTGTACGACGTACACACATGTTGTACGTGCACACATGTTGTATGTGCACACATGTTGTAGATGCACACATGTACGTGGACACATGTATGTGCCCACATGTTGTACGTGCACACGTTAAACTGCACACATGTTATAGTATGTTATACTTCACACATGTTGGACTGTATATAGTACACATGTTATACTGCACACATGTTATAGTGCACACATGTTATACTGCACACATGTTATGCTGCACACATGTTATAGTGCACACATGTTATACTGCACACATGTTACAAGCACACGTTATACTGCACACATGTTATAGTGCACACATGTTACAAGCACACATGTTATAGTGCACACATGTTATACTGCACACATGTTATAGTGCACACATGTTACAAGCACACATGTTATACTGCACACATGTTATAGTGCACACATGTTACAGTGCACACATGTTACAGTGCACACATGTTATAGTGCACACATGTTATAGTGCACACATGTTATAGTGCACACATGTTACAAGCACACATGTTATACTGCACACATGTTATAGTGCACACATGTTATAGTGCACACATGTTACAAGCACACGTTATAGTGCACACATGTTATGCTGCACACATGTTATACTGCACACATGTTATAGTGCACACATGTTATACTGCACACATGTTATAGTGCACACATGTTATAGTGCACACATGTTACAAGCACACATGTTATTATAGTGCACACATGTTATAGTGCACACATGTTACAAGCACACATGTTATAGTGCACACATGTTATATTTGTACACATGTTATACATGTACGTGCTTACTGTCATAAATAAGTCAAATCATACTTCTGTCGACCCTTTCCCCATCGCCCGCCCACCCACCCTTCCCCATCATCCTCCCTCCGCAGGCTATGTTCAGTGCTGGTTGTTGACAGCCACTCCCACTATAATGACACCCTCACCAGAGCGTATCGAGATGCTGCTCGGACAAGGGCTCACCCAGACCACATCAGCCTCACCTATATCCATGGACCCTCACAGGCAGACTTCCTGGGAAACTTTGGCCAGATGCCAGGAGAGACCGTATGCAAGAACAAAGAGGCGGCCAGGAAAGTGTGTTAACCTCCATTGTTACTCTACCCTCGTCTCCCGTCCCTTCTCCAGTCCTTGCTGCACGTACTTCCCTCTGCTTCATTTCCTTCTTCCTCTTTTCCCACTTGTCATCTCTGTCGCTGATCTGACCGTCTGTTTCTTCTCTTCTCTCTCACCTTACACTACCCGAGGGATGCCCATTTCTGCCACAGTTTTTTAAGGCTGTCCTGGGATTTCCGGGATAGTTTGGACTCTCTGGTAATGACCTGACAGATGAACAACCGTAGCCCTAGGCGTAATCCTGGTCCTTGCCCTCTTGCTGTAGCCTTAGAAACACCTTACCTTAGAAACCCCTTACTTTGGTTACCCTTGGCCCTGGCCCTAGAAACCCCTTGCCCTAGTCCTAGAAACACCCCTTGGTTACCCTAGAAACCCCTTGCCCTAGTCCTAGAAACACCCCTTGGTTACCCTAGAAACCCTTGCCCTAGTCCTAGAAACACCCCTTGGTTACCCTAGAAACCCTTGCCCTAGTCGTAGAAACACCCCTTGGTTACCCTAGAAACCCTTGCCCTAGTCGTAGAAACACCCCTTGGTTACCCTAGAAACCCCTTGCCCTAGTCGGTAGAAACACCCCCTAGAAACCCCTTGCCCTAGTCGGTAGAAACACCCCCTAGAAACCCCTTGCCCTAGTCCTAGAAACCCCTTGTTCTTTGTTAACCATGGCTCTGGCCCTAGAATACCCCTAGTCCTAGAAATTACTGGCCCTGGCCCTAGCAGTTCCTCTAGCCCTCTGATTCCTGGGTCTGTGGTGCATAGTCAGGCACCCTCACTTAAGGCGGGACTAATCCATTTCTGGGCCTTTTTTTTAATTCGTTCATAACTTTTTTGTTCTATATACTATGATGTTGAAATTAGTACCAAATTGCTGCTCATTCAGAGAGCTTTCCAATGGTATATTTAGTTTTGACCTAGCGCCATCCTGGTCAGAGTTGTGGACAGTTGTGGACACCAAGGTGATTTCACTTTATTGCACTTTACTCAACACCTGTGTCACATAACCACTTACAATTTTGACAGCACTTAGAGAACCCACAGTCATGCATTTTGAATGGATGAAAACATCATAACTTGTAAAATGGATTTTTAAGAAAGGTCAGTGTTTTGCTCATGATTAGCAACATTCCAGGGCTAATATCTCTCCCATAGATTTTTTTTAGTGGATTCTTTCTATTCAAATGAAAGAGTATGAAAAGAGCTTTCAAATGATATATTAAAAGTTGATATAGGACAAAGCATGGCCCAGTTATGTGCACACAAACTTGAAATAACTCGTTTTGAGATAACGGCTCTTGAAAAAAGTACATTATTATGTTCTCTATATTCCTTTCAGGTTCGTAACTTCGAATTTATGTAGTCAATAGCATGGACAAAAGTGTGTATAACTTTGCAGTGAAGCATTCAAATGCTCTGAAACTTGAAATAGAAATACTACATGAACTATACTATAGAATGAATAAATAACTTTTAAAAATGTTTTTTTTCCGAACGAAGGATTAGTCCCGCCTTAACCCCACAGCTTGCCGGAGTGGGAAGGCTTGTGATGGGACATGAAGCATGTATCTCCCTCCTCCTCACCCACGCACAACCTTTCTCTCTGTCCTTCCTCTAACCACCCTCCCTCCCTCCTCTCTGAACTCTGACCTTCTCTTTCATAGCCCCCCCTTCCTTCACTTGTTTCTCCTCACAAATGAAGCAACCAAAAATACAACCTCTTTTCAGATTCTCCTCCTGAAGAGAACATCATCTGATGGTGTGCAGTACAACTGGTTCAACAGCTACTGCGGAAGTTCACTGAGTACGCTATCCACTCACTTCCACGACAAGGGAGCAAGCAGAGTCAGACTAGATGGCCAGATCATTGATGAAGAAGCCCCTGTAATTACTAGCTAAGCAAGATGTCATGTTTCAGAGGCAGAAGGAAGAGTGTTTGAATTGGCTGGTTATGTACGTACATCTCCTTCGTGCTGGGGGTATGATACACTTGTCCAGTGATGCTGTGGACAGCCCCTATGATACACTTGTCCAGTGGTGCTGTGGACAGCCCCTATGATACACTTGTCCAGTGATGCTGTGGACAGCCCCTATGATACACTTGTCCAGTGATGTTGTGGACAGCCCCTATGATACACTTGTCCAGTGATGCTGTGGACAGCCCCTATGATACACTTGTCCAGTGATGCTGTGGACAGCCCCTATGATACACTTGTCCAGTGATGATGTGGACAGCCCCTATGATACACTTGTCCAGTGGTGCTGTGGACAGCCCCTATGATACACTTGTCCAGTGATGCTGTGGACAGCCCCTATGATACACTTGTTCAGTGATGCTGTGGACAGCCCCTATGATACACTTGTCCACAGAGTTCGCAGGTTTTACCCAGGGCTTGGGTGTAACCCGGGTTTAACCCAGGTTGGGTTAAATACCTTTTACCCATGTTTTACCCAGGTTTTACTCAAACATGGGTACAACCCAGGATAAAATAATAGATATATAATAAACTGTAAAGATATTATAAGAAATTAACTCTGTAATCAGGAAGTAAGACATTCAATAAATGGCAACTGTAAAGAACTAGACAAAAACAGGAGCTGTGTTTCACTCAGCATTTATTTACCAAGTGACAAGGTTGTCTACTACAGTATATATATTTTATTTAATGAATATTTAAACAAGATTCATGGGATTAAAGTCCAGCAAGTTAAACAGATTTAATAGTCAATCTTCTGAGGTCCTGTGGCAGAGGACGAGTTTCTGGGCTTTCTCATTTTTTTAATTGCAGTACACTTTACTAAACTACAAGCAGTGAATGATGACTTGTGGTATTTGCTTGCCTTTTAAATAGCCCTGGTGTCCACCACCACCCAGACACTTGTTGCTCTGGGACAGGGCTGTGGCAGGGCTACAAATAAGTGTTTTATATCACTGGGTAAAACCCCGGTTAAAATAGCTGGGCGAAATACCTAAAACACAGGTTTTACCCACTGGGTTGGGTTAAATAGGTTTTACCCGGGTAAAATGCTAACACTGCTTGTCCAGTGGTGCTGTGGACAGCCCCTATGATACACTTGTCCAGTGATGCTGTGGACAGCCCCTATGATACACTTGTCCAGTGATGCTGTGGACAGCCCCTATGATACACTTGTCCAGTGATGCTGTGGACAGCCCCTATGATACACTTGTCCAGTGGTGCTGTGGACAGCCCCTATGATACACTTGTCCAGTGATGCTGTGGACAGCCCCTATGATACACTTGTCCAGTGATGCTGTGGACAGCCCCTATGATACACTTGTCCAGTAGTACTGGGACAGACCCTATGATACACTTGTCCAGTGGTGATGTGGACAGCCCCTATGATACACTTGTCAGCTGTTTATTTCCTACTCATGTATGTGTACTCTAGGGCTGGTTCTCTAGTCTTCTGGCCACTATGCAGGACTACTACTACAGCATATACCATGCCATAGACATGTGAGTTGCTCCACTACATCTCTAATCACATGACCATCATGTGATGTGGTTGTGGTTACATGATTGTTCGGCTCTCCTGACACTTTCTTTCTCTTTGAAGGCAGAACTTCTTCTTCTTGTGTGGTCTGGTGCTGACGTGTGCGTTGGTCTGCGTAGTGTCCATGTTGGTCCACGCACAAGAAGACCGGGATGAAAAGGAAGAGAGACATGGGCTTAAGTGAGTGATGTCTGCACTGTCCTCTGGTCCGCAAGGTCCTGCTCTCTTTATAAGTCCTCCATATCCTCTGAGTTTCATGGGACATGTGATATCCGGGCCGGGACAATTCCATGGTCTCTGGGATGTCCAGAGATCAAATTCCTGCCGACCTAATATTGTTAAAGCTAGAGTTAGGGCTGGTGGCTGCATTGTAGGACTACAGGGCTAGGGCTAGGGCTACAAGTAGGACTATAGGGCTAGAGCTAGGGCTAAGTAGGACTATAGGGCTAGGACTAGGGCTAGGGCTAAGTAGGACTATAGGGCTAGAGCTAGGGCTACAAGTAGGACTATAGGGCTAGAGCTAGGGCTAAGTAGGACTATAGGGCTAGGACTAGGGCTAGGGCTAAGTAGGACTATAGGGCTAGGGCTACAAGTAGGACTATAGGGCTAGGACTAGAGGGCTAGGACTAGGGCTAGGGCTACAAGTAGGACTATAGGGCTAGGACTAGAGCTAGGGCTAAGTAGGACTACAGGGCTAGGACTAGAGGTAGGGCTAAGTAGGACTATAGGGCTAGGACTAGGGCTAGGGCTACAAGTAGGACTATAGGGCTAGGACTAGAGCTAGGGCTAAGTAGGACTATAGGGCTAGAGCTAGGGCTAAGTAGGACTATAGGGCTAGGACTAGAGCTATGGCTGCATGTAGGAGTAAGCTAGGGCTGCATGTAGGAGTAAGAGCTATGGCTGCATGTAGGGGTAAGAGCTATGGCTGCATGTAGGAGTAAGCTATGGCTGCATGTAGGAGTAAGAGCTATGGCTGCATGTAGGAGTAAGAGCTATGGCTGCATGTAGGAGTAAGAGCTATGGCTGCATGTAGGAGTAAGAGCTATGGCTGCATGTAGGAGTAAGCTATGGCTGCATGTAGAAGTAAGAGCTATGGCTGCATGTAGGAGTAAGAGCTATGGCTGCATGTAGGAGTAAGAGCTATGGCTGCATGTAGGAGTAAGAGCTGTGGCTGCATGTAGGAGTAAGAGCTATGGCTGCATGTAGGAGTAAGCTATGGCTGCATGTAGGAGTAAGCTAGGGCTGCATGTAGGAGTAAGCTATGGCTGCATGTAGGAGTAAGAGCTATGGCTGCATGTAGGAGTAAGAGCTATGGCTGCATGTAGGAGTAAGAGCTATGGCTGCATGTAGGAGTAAGCTATGGCTGCATGTAGGGGTAAGAGCTATGGCTGCATGTAGGGGTAAGCTATGGCTGCATGTAGGGGTAAGAGCTATGGCTGCATGTAGGAGTAAGAGCTATGGCTGCATGTAGGAGTAAGAGCTATGGCTGCATGTAGGAGTAAGAGCTATGGCTGCATGTAGGAGTAAGAGCTATGGCTGCATGTAGGAGTAAGAGCTATGGCTGCATGTAGGAGTAAGAGCTATGGCTGCATGTAGGAGTAAGAGCTATGGCTGCATGTAGGAGTAAGCTATGACTGCATGTAGGAGTAAGAGCTATGGCTGCATGTAGGAGTAAGCTATGGCTGCATGTAGGAGTAAGAGCTATGGCTGCATGTAGGAGTAAGCTATGGCTGCATGTAGGGGTAAGAGATATGGCTGCATGTAGGAGTAAGCTATGGCTGCATGTAGGAGTAAGAGCTATGGCTGCATGTAGGAGTAAGAGCTATGGCTGCATGTAGGAGTAAGAGCTATGGCTGCATGTAGGAGTAAGCTATGGCTGTATGTAGGAGTAAGCTATGGCTGCATGTAGGAGTAAGAGCTATGGCTGCATGTAGGATTAAGCTATGGCTGCATGTAGAAGTAAGAGCTATGGCTGCATGTAGGAGTAAGCTATGGCTGCATGTAGGAGTAAGAGCTATGGCTGCATGTAGGAGTAAGCTATGGCTGCATGTAGGGGTAAGAGCTATGGCTGCATGTAGGAGTAAGCTATGGCTGCATGTAGGAGTAAGAGCTATGGCTGCATGTAGGAGTAAGAGCTATGGCTGCATGTAGGAGTAAGCTATGGCTGCATGTAGGAGTAAGCTATGGCTGCATGTAGAAGTAAGAGCTATGGCTGCATGTAGGAGTAAGAGCTATGGCTGCATGTAGGAGTAAGCTATGGCTGCATGTAGGGGTAAGAGCTATGGCTGCATGTAGGAGTAAGCTATGGCTGCATGTAGGAGTAAGAGCTATGGCTGCATGTAGGGTAGGAGTAAGAGCTATGGCTGCATGTAGGAGTAAGCTATGGCTGCATGTAGGAGTAAGCTATGGCTGCATGTAGGAGTAAGAGCTATGGCTGCATGTAGGAGTAAGCTATGGCTGCATGTAGGAGTAAGAGCTATGGCTGCATGTAGGAGTAAGAGCTATGGCTGCATGTACGGGTAAGAGCTATGGCTGCATGTAGGAGTAAGAGCTATGGCTGCATGTAGGAGTAAGAGCTATGGCTGCATGTAGGGGTAAGAGCTATGGCTGCATGTAGGGGTAAGAGCTATGGCTGCATGTAGGAGTAAGAGCTATGGCTGCATGTAGGAGTAAGAGCTATGGCTGCATGTAGGGGTAAGCTATGGCTGCATGTAGGAGTAATAGCTATGGCTGCATGTAGGAGTAAGAGCTATGGCTGCATGTAGGGGTAAGCTATGGCTGCATGTAGGAGTAAGAGCTATGGCTGCATGTAGGAGTAAACTATGGCTGCATGTAGGAGTAAGAGCTATGGCTGCATGTAGGGGTAAGAGCTATGGCTGCATGTAGGAGTAAGAGCTATGGCTGCATGTAGGAGTAAGAGCTATGGCTGCATGTAGGAGTAAGCTATGGCTGCATGTAGGAGTAAGAGCTATGGCTGCATGTAGGAGTAAGAGCTATGGCTGCATGTAGGAGTAAGAGCTATGGCTGCATGTAGGAGTGAGAGCTATGGCTGCATGTAGGAGTAAGAGCTATGGTTGCATGTAGGAGTAAGAGCTATGGCTGCATGTAGGAGTAAGAGCTATGGCTGCATGTAGGGGTAAGCTATGGCTGCATGTAGGAGTAAGAGCTATGGCTGCATGTAGGAGTAAGCTATGGCTGCATGTAGGAGTAAGCTATGGCTGCATGTAGGAGTAAGAGATATGGCTGCATGTAGGCTATGCTGCATGTAGGAGTAAGCTATGGCTGCATGTAGGAGTAAGAGCTATGGCTGCATGTAGGAGTAAGCTATGGCTGCATGTAGGAGTAAGCTATGGCTGCATGTAGGAGTAAGCTATGGCTGCATGTAGGAGTAAGAGCTATGGCTGCATGTAGGAGTAAGAGCTATGGCTGCATGTAGGGGTAAGAGCTATGGCTGCATGTAGGAGTAAGAGCTATGGCTGCATGTAGGAGTAAGAGCTATGGCTGCATGTAGGAGTAAGCTATGGCTGCATGTAGGAGTAAGAGCTATGGCTGCATGTAGGAGTAAGAGCTATGGCTGCATGCAGGAGTAAGAGCTATGGCTGCATGCAGGAGTAAGAGCTATGGCTGCATGTAGGGGTAAGCTATGGCTGCATGTAGGAGTAAGAGCTATGGCTGCATGTAGGAGTAAGAGCTATGGCTGCATGTATGAGTAAGAGCTATGGCTGCATGTAGGAGTAATAGCTATGGCTTGTAGGAGTAAGAGTGCTAGGATTCGGTGGCTTGATTGTCCAGGACACTTGGATAATACATACATGTACGTGCATAACAGTCAGCAAATATGAAGTTATTGGCAGGAAGAAAAGAGTTCATGCAATCTCATGTACAGTTGAGATTTTTGGCGTGAGCAGATTTTCCATGCCTAACTAGAAACATTTGTTCACAGTCGAGTGTTCATTAGAAATTGTTGGCTCCAGTTCAGCCAGTGTGAGTATTTCAAGTCTTCACCATTAGCCTCTAGCTGAGTCTGGTACGCACCTGTCACTATTATGGGTGTGGCCTACTGTGCAGTGCATACAATAGCGAAGCCAGCTGGAAAGAATGTCAAGTTGCTCTCAAAGTTGGAAATCAAGCCTGCAGCTTTGTCGGCTCCATTTTTGCCAGCCTAGCCTGAAGGGAACATGTGCGAGCATCTCTAAATAGCTTCATTAGTGTTCTCTAATTTCATCGCTACCGGACAGGAAAGGTTCATTTAGCTGACTAGATGTTAGTGGATCAGCTCTCTCCCTATAGTCCTGTGGTGTGTGTGCCTGCCTCATGGTGTCTGTAATTTGTTGCTGTGTATTATGTGTGCGTGTACCAACTTCCATGCACTTCTCATCTACCACCTGCAGACGCCGTGGAGAAGTTCAGGCATGTAGTCGGCCTGGCACACTTTTCCCATTTAGCGCGCACTCTTATAAGGGTATGGTGCAGACTCCAGTACAGGGGATGATAACGCTGGTGGTGTTTGTCGAGCGAGAAGAAGTTCTGGAGGCATTTGAACTAGTCTTGAGACAATATCGCTACAGCAACTTGAAGGCCTACTTCCTCAACTGTCGTAGCCATGGCAACTGGATGGGAACGATTTTGAGGCACTGTGTGAAACTGGATGCAGAGGAGGTCGAGGTCAGGGTTCGTGCATGTGAGAGTGGGCGTGTTGCTACGGCCGTCTGCCTTATTGGCAGCAGACACCAGGTGCTTCTGTTTCCCTCCAAATATGAGATGGTGTGTGCTCTAATGAGCGAGAAAGGAGGACGAGGGAGAAGAGAAAGTGGAACAAATACCGTGGGACAAAAACTTGGCTCTATACTAGGATACGAAACCGAATCTTCAGAAGGTGAAGAGGAGGGACACTTTACCACCCATGCACGTGAGGGTTCGGAGTGTGACCGGGCTGCTCTGGTGAATCAGGTGACCTGTGGATTTGTGCACTGGCTGGAAAGACTAGCTGATGGAAGCCTGAGACGATACAAAATAGAGGAGTGGCCTGATTGGACAAGAGGAACATGATATGTACATATAGGGACAAGTTTTATGGTACACTTTCATCAGAACACAGTTGCAGTGTTTTTACTACTTATACATGTATGTACATGTACATGTATATATATATGCAGTGTTTTTATATATATATGCAGTGTTATTACTACTGTTATACTTGCATGTACATGTATATGTTACTAATGTTATACATGTATGTACATGCATGTACATGTGTGTATATATGCAGTGTTTTACTGCTGGTATACATGCATGTACATGTATATATTACTACTGGTATACATGTATGTACATGTATATATTACTACTGGTATACATGTATGTACATGTATATATTACTACTGGTATACATGTATGTACATGTATATATTACTACTGGTATACATGTATGTACATGTATATATTACTACTGGTATACATGTATGTACATGTATATATTACTACTGGTATACATGTATGTACATGTATATATTACTACTGGTATACATGTATGTACATGTATATATTACTACTGGTATACATGTATGTACATGTATATATATATATGTAGTGTTATTACTACTATTATACATGTATGTACATGTATATATATATGCAGTGTTATTACTACTGTTATACATGTATGTACATGTATATATATGCAGTGTTATTATGTACTGCTGTTATACATGTATGTACATGTATATATATGCATTGTTTTACTACTGTTATACATGTATGTACATGTATATATATGCAGTGTTATTACTATTGTTATACATGTATGTATATGCATGTATATGCACACCCACATGCATAATGGAGCATTTTCACCGATGAAAAATGGTGGCATTGTTATGTATAAAGCTTTTGTCCATTTGTCCTCTAGGTATAGACTCAAATACCAGGAATAGACCCCACCCGCTAGTTGTATGCTGAATCAGCATTACCAGTGGATGGCTGCATTACCAGTGGATGGCTGCATGACCAGTAGATGGCTGCATGACCAGTGGATGGCTGCATGACCAGTAGATGGCTGCATGACCAGTAGATGGCTGCATGACCAGTGGATGGCTGCATGAACAGTAGATGGCTGCATGACCAGTAGATGTCTGTAGGATAAGCATCCTTCCCAATGGCCCTCACCCTTGCCAGTCACTGCAAGTCTACCCAACAGGGTCTAGTGGAAGGGCATGGGACTTCGTAGACATCTTCCCTCAACTTATCAGGGGTTTTGTGTGTTTCCCCTCACTATGACCCACAGATTTTCACATTACTGGACTAATGCTATATGACCTCTATGAGTCTTGCCAGATGAACACAATTGAGCCCAAGATCATGTAGGCTGGGATGACTGTTAGTCCTGCCCCTGAATCAGTGCAGCATTTAATGGGATGTACGTATACATGTGCGTGGACCCCCTGGGATTCTGTGAAAAAGGAAACCATGAAAACAAAACATGGAAATGCCTTGCATTTTTTTCTACTCTTTTCTACTCGAGATTGTAAAATATGTAATTCCATGTATGAACCTATTTAGAATAATGGAAGCTACATAACCACCCCCAGCATTGGTGTCCTCCATCAGCATACAAATCATCTAAGTACTGTTTAGCTGCTTCAGCTAAAACAAGCACTTCAATTTTTGGGGGGGGGTTTCTACAGGGAGGGGGGGCAATAGATGCCTTTTTCTCTGGAACACCTGAGCAAAGGTTGGTGGTATATATGTAGTATTTGAACATCCAAGAGATTCCAAATACTGCCTTCCTTTGCCCATGTGTTCCAAAAGGTCACGAGAAAAAGGCATGTATTGGCCCCACTGTAGAAAAAAGCCAAAGAGGAGTGCTCCTGTGCATGTCAGGAGCTAAACAGTTTAAACTTGATTAGTATGCTGATGGAGGGAGTGCTCTTTTGCAGGTATTGTGAGCACTGTGTTGACCTTGTTCGTGTTGACACAATTAAAGATCACCTGAAGAGCCAGAAGCACACTTCACATAAGAAGGCAAAGCTGAGCAACTCTGGGGGGAGTGTGGCAGCAAGCAGCAGCAGGCCTATCTAGTGTAGTAAAAGCCAGTGATTTGCGGCAAGATTTCATTCTCGACTACATTAGAATGTGCACACTAGCTGACATTCCACTTAAAAAAACTGACAAAGTCAAGGCTTTCCTACAAAAGCATTGTGCTCATGCAGGTGCTCTGCCTGGAGTCGACCAGCTTAAGGGGGGACTATGCGTCAAAACCACAAAATAGTTGTACCTATTTCTAATTGTCATAACTTTTTTTCTCTTTCGTCTACACAAGTATTTATGATACAAAGTCTTTATTATTCTGTGTTTGTTTTTATAAAGTGTTAATATCTCTATATACATAATTTTCTCAGAAGATACATGCAGAAACATCGAGGTGACTCCAAGATATTTGTGGCAGACCTAGCTGCCTAACGATTTGAAGTTATTTACTCATAATTGGTGTGTGGCTTGCTAAGGAGTGTCTCAGTGATATCCATGGAGCAAAGTTACCATATGTTGTCATGTTGATTAGTTACACACTTACAGAGTCTGAAAAACTGATAAAAACTAGAGGCCACCTCTTCTAACTACCATCTCTTGGCAATCCTTGCAGTAAACAAAAATCTGATTCATGGATATCACAGAGTACTAAAATAGCTCTAAAATGACATACATAGCCAAAAAATTGAGCAAACGGTTTTAAAGTTATTCTCGCAACAAGAAATATTTCCATTAATTGTGGGAATAAGCATTCCAAGTTTGGAAAACGAAATGTTGAGTTAGCACTGAAATAACTTGACAAAATATGTTTTTTTACAAGTTTTAGCAATTCCTTGATCTGTTTTTTTATACTTCCGTGACTCTTGGGTTTTTCTGTGCCTATGTATATCTACATGTAAGAAAGAAAAATATGATGAAAATTCCATAATTTTCCTTTACAGCTGAATGTTTTTGCATGTCAAAGAAATGTATGATGAAGTAGATCCACCATAACTTTGAAAGAAGCATCCTATGTCTCCAAAACTTTGGAAATAGCATAGATAGATACAACAACAGTTTGAACTGATTTCATGTGTAGTCGCCAGGGGTGTGTGTGGGGGGAGGGGGGTGGGGGGAACGTAGTATATGCAGGTCATTTTATTCCCTATTTCCTTAGGGAATAAAATGTTGAATGTCTCTGCAGACATATTTTCTGGGAAGATACATCAAGATCCCTAAATAAGTTGATCTATCCTGCCTAATGATATGTTGAATGTCTCTGCAGACATATTTTCTCGGAAGATACATCAAGATCCCTAAATAAGTTGATCTATCTTGCAGTACAATTCATAACTGCCCTAATTAACAAGACCAAAGTCCCAGATTTTGTCAACTGATAGAGAAGGCCCTTATCTGCAATATGTGAACAGATTATCAATAAATGTAGTGGTTTTTCACTGGCAGGCCACCGCTTTGGCAACTGGAAAACACCAGGAAAAATCCCAAACCTTACCACTTCAAATCACCATAACTTGCTAATACTTAGAGTACTCAATTTTGGCACGTACAAAAGACAGATAATTAGAAGGGCTATCCGGTGATAGAAAAATTATCTTTTTGGGGTAAAGTGTAGAAAAGTTATGAGCTTTACGGCAAAAAAACACAAGATTTTTGGGGAAACATATAGACCAAATTAGGGCAAATATCATGCAAGATGTGTCCTCTTTGTAGTTTCTTGATCTGTTATATACATGGGGGGGAAAAATGTTTGCCAGAAGAAGGGGGGGGGGGAAAGGGGAAAAAAGAAATCTCGAATTTTGGAGGCATAGCCCCCCCTTAAGACTACCTAATGTCCCCAAGACTTCGATTTGCATTTTTCGGCCATCAAGGAGTTTGTTAAAGGGAAGCAGGTCAGTATTACTGCGGATGAGACCACCGATATTCGAGATCACAGCATCTTGAATGTGATTGCAAGTGTCCATGGTCAACCTTACCTTGTAGAGTGACTGAGATGGACGCATGCAATCATTCCACCCAGGCCATCATCAGGTAAGTCACAGACGTGGGTATTGCATGTGATGACATAGTTACTGAACAGTGCAGCATATTGTAACTGTCGGTAGGTTTTGTCTGCTGTTTTTCCCAAATCGATGCATGTTGTGCCTTGCCCACATTGCGAACCTTTCAGCTGAAGTTTTCCATCATTGTTCTGATGTCAAGCACACGTCGGACCTCATAACAATGATTAAATCATCATTGTTCAAAAAGCCTGGTTGAAAGAGGAGATATTTGGTGATTATATAGCTAGCTCTGTCAAGCTTCCTCCAGTTCACTGGAACTCGTGGTCCCAAGCTGCCATTTACCATGCAACTAGAGTATATACATCTTTATGAAGGTTTCTATAAAGCAGAGAGGAGCGAGGGAACGGACAAACAATATATAGTTGAGCTTCTCACTCACAAGACAATCTTTCTGGAAATAAGTCTCCAACTTTACTTTATTAAGGAGAACTGCCGGAGGCTCATCTGTGTGTTGACATCTCTTGAAGAGGAGAAGTCTCCATTGGCATGCAAAGTTTTCAACTGCCTGGAAGAGCATACCTCAAAGCTGGACAAGTCAAAATTTCTTTTGGAGTAGAAACTGATCGTTTGCTGTCAAAGCTGTCTGAACCAGAGCGGAAAAAGTCATTCCAAACTGTGCTCGTTTTGTCCTTGAAAAAAATTGAAGGTCACCTCCACCAACATCCTGCTAATCCTTACTATAAGCAAGTGCATATTTTTTAATCCTCGTCAGCTTCCCACTATGGACCATGCATGACATTGCTCAGTTTGATGTTGTTCCCAGATTGAAGAATCCAACACCTGATCTACTTGAGTGGCTCATTTCACTCAATTCCAGCAGAGTGGTGGTATTCCTCACCCATTAGCCTTATCAGCCTTTTGGGAGGCCATGCATGGTCGGTTTCCACTACTCTCAGCAGTAGCTATCTGCATGCCAGTAGCATCAGTGGACATGGAGCCGAGTTTCTCCTGCTACAAACATTTGCTAAATAATAGAAGGGAGAGCCTTCCTTACTGATGAAAATACAAAGTTCTTAGGGCTAGTTATTCTTAGGGCTAGTTATGCTCTAATACCACAATGGTGACATTGAGGGATGTTTTAAGAACTTATATTCTGATGTCTTTTGCTGTATGAATATAATATTGTTTTGTCCACACATACAGTATGCATGTCCACACATGCAGCGTGGCTCCCAAACAGTAGTGGACAATAAGATATCAAGGATCACCATTTTCTAAAAAGATGGAAAAGGAACTTGCACACTTCACTTCTTTCCAGGTTGGTTTTGCATGGCAGCAATCATCTTCTGAACCTCTGAACTATTGATAACAAGGACTTACACCTTATCAGAATGATATATACCCGCACTGAATTTGCCTTCTGAATATATAGCATGTTGGATTACACTGCTACAGACAGAAATAAATATAAGCACGATATATAAGCATGTATCATATATTTTTTACGAGTGAAGTACTGATATATACAATGATTACTGTTATTTTAGCATTAGACCTAGTGCTTCTGATGTGTGTTACTGCATTCATATAATGAAACCATTGCACCTAGAAGTATAAAAGTGCTTCAAATGTAGATGCAGCTGTTGCTTGCCGGTTAGTCAGTTACTGTTTGAAGGAAGCAGCGAGCTGCAACTTCGATCGTTTGTGTGCCGGTTGATTTCGAAAGAGGGGAGGCATATCACCTGTTGAGCTTTGCTCGTTTGAAACAGCACCGGATGGCTCTGGAACAACCACTTCCTCTTCAGACTGCTGACCTCTCATTCCAAGAGACGAGTCACGAGATGTTTCAGTGGCAGCAATCTTAGACTGGATGTGATCTCCAGAGATAATCTCACCTACGACCACCACTTCACTGTCATCCACCTCGCCACTGTTGCTAGGCTGATGCAGTTCTTTCACCACAACGGACTCATCGTCATCCAGAGAACTGATCAGAGCTGCCTGGACTATCGCATCTTGTCCACTCGCAGGTCTGCTTCTGTCCATGGAATCTTCGCTGGCTTGGTCTGAGGAAATGTCCGAGACTGTGGTCTGAAGAACCCCCAACATCTGTGTGAGGCGCTGAACTTGTTCTTGAATCACTACGTTGGATTTTTGTGCTTCCTCTATCCTCGTCAGAAAGTCTGCCTGCCCTGTGCCCGAGTCGGCTGTGTCTCCTCCCTCACTGCTTATGGTTTTATCGTCTCCACCACCACCCACAGGCACACAGTCACCATCAGCATCCACACTGCCTCCACCAGTATCACCCTCCTCAACCCTATCTAGTACGTCCAGTCCAGTGCCGCCCTCCTCCAGTGGTACAGGCTCAGTTTCCTTCTTTTCTTCACGAGTATCGCCAACAAACTCGCCATTACCCCTCACCTCAGCACCTCCTTCAACCCTCGTGACCGTAGAGTCACCCACCGCCTCTGAAACAATACTGCCAGTTTCTGCTGCAGTTAGAGATGCTTCTTTGTTGTGTGCAAAGACAACTTCTAGCTTTTCCCCAGAACTCTCCTGCACAGTCGAGCTGGAAGGCACATCAGAGTGTGAAAGTCGAGTGGCCCCAAGGTCCGAACTGACACCAGTGCCACCAGTTGAGCCCGGAGGTATGCTGGAATGCGAAGCGTGGGTAGCCCCTGTGAAAAGGTCTGCACTAACATTAACTCCATCAGTTGAGCCTGGAGGTATGCTGGAATGCGAAGGCTGGGTAGTCCCTGTAAAAAGGTCTGCACTAACATTAACTCCATCAGTTGGGCCTGGAGGCATAGTGTAGTGTGAAGGCTGGGTAGTCCCTGTGAAAAGGTCTGCACCAACACTATCTCCACCTGCTCTTGCAGGAGTAGGCACTTCACTGCAACTAGATATTGCTGAAGTCGACTTAGGGGTCCTGCGCTGAGCCTTAATAGGAGGAGGAGGGGGAGGAAAAGATAATTGTAATTATCTTGCTATATATATATAGCAGGAATCAGTAACAAACACTTGACATTAATCCAAACATGAAGACAAGAGAATCAATGCATGGTAGGTAGAACAAGACAAAATAAACAACTTGTCTGTCCAAGATAACAAAATCATCATAAAATAAATAATAATCATAATAATAATCATAATCATAATCATAATAATCATCATAATCATAATCATCATAATCATAATCATCATAATAATAATCATAATCATAATAATAATAATAATAATCATAATAATCATAATCATCATAATAGTAATAATAATAATAATAATAATAATAATAATAATAATAATAATAATAATAATAAAATAATACTACTACTAATAATAATAATAAAATAATACTAATACTACTACTACTAATAATAATAATAATAATAATAACTAATAAAATAAAACACGGCTACTAACCTGTAAAGGTATGAACGGGTTGTGCACTACTGGTGCCTGGAGTGGCTGTGTTTGGGGAGAGTAAAAGTATGCCGGCTCTCCTCCTATATTGCTTGGAGAGTAAGGGGGCATTGGCAAGAGCATGGGGTAATGAAGAAGGGGGTGAGGAGGACCCTGAGCCTAAAGAGATCAAATAATCCAGCAATAATACACATTACATCATTTTTCAAAGATAAAAACATGGCACGAGAGATGGAGGGTGTAACAGGACCTAATGGAAGCTAATTTATATGAAATGCTATGCAGCTCAAAAGTAAGTGGTTAAATGAAACCTCCCCTCCCTCCCTCCACCCCCCTAGCTGGGTAAGCATAGGAGCCTGTGCACCTTCCTCAGCAGATCTTCCAGAAATATCAGTAAAGAAATAGTTTGTGCTCGATGAGATGATAGCTGCAAATACACCAGCCTTCCCCCCCCCCCCCCCCCCGTTGTCCCGCTCACCCATCAATCCGGAAGTAAAGTTTTCCAGTGTCTTACTATTGCATAGCATTCTACTGTGTATGTCGTATGTCACAGTTAATCTGTATGTATCAAGTAGTAGGTCCATCTTATGAATGTCCTCTGTGCAGGCTGAACAGGAGGTCAGATCCAGATGAAATTTCACCCATGGAACTGGATGGTAGCCTGGACGGTATTTGTTAAAGTTGGTTCCGTCCGGCTTTGGACCAGAAGGCACCATTGAACAGCACAGCACTTTGCATAGTCAGCCTGTTCGCAACAACACACACACACACAATGCCCCCAAGGCACGTTACCAACAAACTACGCTAGATACGTTAGACACCACCCCATGCAAATACTTGCCAGCTAGGCCGCTCCTAGTCACACTCTATTAGAAATACACCGTTGTGGCTGGAATAACAGGATTTACAAGAGGGCAGCATTGTCTTAGACATTGGGAGAGTATTGCTAGGGGATCAACACTTGCGGAGGACCACATGACATTAGGAGGAGAATAATGCTAGGGGATCAACACTTGCGGAGGACCACATGCCATTAGGAGAGAGTAATGCTAGGAGATCAACACTTGGGGAGGACCACACCCCTCATTCTCATTTGGTACTCCTCTGTTAGATATTTCATTCTTTCCCGGCAATGGCGGGTAACTCTGCTAGTTTTTAATGTTATTCATGAGTAGTTTGGCCCTTGTAGGTGCTTATGGCAGTCAACAGAAAATTTCACCCATACTTTGAACCTTGTAACCCACAAATACTTGAGATCGAGTGTGTATAGAATGTACTGGCTTCAAGGTGATGTTAGCAATGGCTGCTGCATGTGTGTACAGAACATACTGGCTTCAAGGTGATGTTAGTAATGGCTGCTGCATGTGTGTATAGAACATACTGGCTTCAAGGTGATGTTAGCAATGGCTGCTGCATGTGTGTACTGGCTTCAAGGTGATGTTAGCAATGGCTGCTGCATGTGTGTATAGAACATACTGGCTTCAAGGTGATGTTAGCAATGGCTGCTGCATGTGTGTACTGGCTTCAAGGTGATGTTAGCAATGGCTGCTGCATGTGTGTATAGAACATACTGGCTTCAAGGTGATGTTAGCAATGGCTGCTGCATGTGTGTACAGAACATACTGGCTTCAAGGTGATGTTAGCAATGGCTGCTGCATGTGTGTATAGAACATACTGGCTTCAAGGTGATGTTAGCAATGGCTGCTGCATGTGTGTACTGGCTTCAAGGTGATGTTAGCAATGGCTGCTGCATGTGTGTATAGAACATACTGGCTTCAAGGTGATGTTAGCAATGGCTGCTGCATGTGTGTATAGGACATACTGGCTTCAAGGTGATGTTAGTAATGGCTGCTGCATGTGTGTATAGAACATACTGGCTTCAAGGTGATGTTAGCAATGGCTGCTGCATGTGTGTACAGAACAGACTGGCTTCAAGGTGATGTTAGCAATGGCTGCTGCATGTGTGTATAGAACATACTGGCTTCAAGGTGATGTTAGCAATGGCTGCTGCATGTGTGTATAGAACATACTGGCTTCAAGGTGATGTTAGCAATGGCTGCTGCATGTGTGTATAGGACATACTGGCTTCAAGGTGATGTTAGCAATGGCTGCTGCATGTGTGTATAGATCATACTGGCTTCAAGGTGATGTTAGCAATGGCTGCTGCATGTGTGTATAGGACATACTGGCTTCAAGGTGATGATAGCAATGGCTGCTGCATGTGTGTATAGGACATACTGGCTTCAAGGTGATGTTAGCAATGGCTGCTGCATGTGTGTATAGGACATACTGGCTTCAAGGTGATGTTAGCAATGGCTGCTGCATGTGTGTACAGAACATACTGGCTTCAAGGTGATGTTAGTAATGGCTGCTGCATATGTGTATAGAACATACTGGCTTCAAGGTGATGTTAGCAATGGCTGCTGCATGTGTGTATAGGACATACTGGCTTCAAGGGGGGACATCTGCATTTTTTTAAATATTTTTTTTTTACCTGTGGTTACAACTTTAGAGCTCAGTAGATTCTGCAAACTTCATGGTATGGACTTGATATATAGCTCAAAAGATAGGTCTCTCTGTGTGCTCTCTTTTGATACTAAAATATGTTTCATAGGTATAACTATAGGCAAGTTACTAGACCCTAAAGCGGAGGGACCACAAAAACCTGCACCCCAAAACCGCCGTCCAAAACCATTCTGAGTTGCGAAGTGCAACACATCCGACGCCTTCAATTTTCCAACCGCGCGCTTGACCAGGTAATCAATTTTTAACGCCTACTCAAAACGGTCATTGTATGCTCTAGAGCTTCCTCTAGCCACTCGTACCATTTTTAATTTTTTTTGCACTTCGCAACTCAGAATGGTTTTGGACGGCGGTTTTGGGGTGCAGGTTTTTGTGGTCCCTCCGCTTTAGGGTCTAGTAACTTGCCTATAGTTATACCTATGAAACATATTTTAGTATCAAAAGAGAGCACACAGAGAGACCTATCTTTTGAGCTATATATCAAGTCCATACCATGAAGTTTGCAGAATCTACTGAGCTCTAAAGTTGTAACCATAGGTTAAAAAAATTATGCACATGTCCCCCCAAAAGTGTTGAGGTCCCTCCACTTTAGGTCTAGTAACTTGCCTATAGTTATACCAATGAAATATATTTTAGTATCAAAAGAGAGCACACAGAGAGACCTATCTTTTGAGCTATATATCAAGTCCATACCATGAAGTTTGCAGAATCTAAAGTTGTAACCACAAGAAAAACACATATTAAAAATGCAGATGTCCCCCCTTCAAGGTGATGTTAGTAATGGCTGCTGCATGTGTGTATAGGACATACTGGCTTCAAGGTGATGCTAGCAATGGCTACTGCATGTGTGTACAGGACATACTGGCTTCAAGGTGATGTTAGCAATGGCTGCTGCATGTGTGTATAGGACATACTGGCTTCAAGGTGATGTTAGTAATGGCTGCTGCATGTGTGTATAGGACATACTGGCTTCAAGGTGATGTTAGTAATGGCTGCTGCATGTGTGTATAGGACATACTGGCTTCAAGGTGATGTTAGCAATGGCTGCTGCATGTGTGTATAGGACATACTGGCTTCAAGGTGATGTTAGTAATTGCTGCTGCATGTGTGTATAGAACATACTGGCTTCAAGGTGATGTTAGTAATGGCTGCTGCATGTGTGTATAGAACATACTGGCTTCAAGGTGATGTTAGCAATGGCTGACGCACTCTGCATGGCTTCTTCCCTTGTGGAACACAGAGCCCCTTTATACTTGGCACCTCCAACCACCACCAACCCTATAAAGCCCTGCATAAAAACATATATAGAGTCACCTCCAACCACCTCCAACCCTATAAAGCCCTGCATTAAAATATATATAGAGTCACCACACACAGAAACACTCGTGTATAACTTGATCACTCTGACATTATATTTAGGGCCAATAGAGGATAGATTGCACTTGCGGATTTTATGACCCCAGAAATAACAGATATATCCGCACAAAGATCGCAACTTGGAGCCATTACCAAAAAGCATTGCTACCACTTGCATGGTGAGATTCAACTCGAGTTGTTGGCTCTTTGCAAGGAGGTATCTAACTATTTCACTAGAATAATATCAGTTGCTGAAATGGCGAGGTTTACAGTAGCAAACATTACATCATCTTTGACAAAAGCGAAAAGGCTAAAAACGTGACGAGCTACATTGTGTGTCTAGCTATAGCTGAAGGCTCTGAGAAAAAATCATTGCCCGCCTGGGCATGAAACTATTACCATCACATGAAGATTATTTTTCATTGAATTGCCTGCTGTCTTGTCCAGAGCTAGTACGAGGATTTCCACGTGACTGGTTCAAGGCACTTCTGAGCCGTCTCCATCTCCATGATAACGCTCAGCCAATTCCACGTGGGGATCTCGGATATGATAAGCTTCAGAAGGTACGTCCTCTAATCAAAATGGTAAAGGATTGCATTGCGCATGACAATACTTACCACGCAAACCAGTGACGAAGCAATGGGTTCAAAGGACAAACTTCAATCATCCAGTACATGCCTCCCAAACTTACAAAGCATAGCCATAAGGTTTGCTGTCTGCATGATGCAAAAAAATGGTTATGTGTGTGACTTCCATTTTATGTAAGGTGCTTTCACTAATAGAAATGGTTCACCTTGTCATCTTTTGTTGTGAAACAACTCTCTGAAGCGAGTAGGCTGTGGTAGATGTACTATGCACTGGGTAGAGTAGGCTGTGGTAGATTTACTATGCACTGGGTAGAGTAGGCTGTGGTAGATGTACTGTGCACTGGGTAGAGTAGGCTGTGGTAGATTTACTGTGCACTGGGTAGAGTAGGCTGTGGTAGATGTACTATGCACTGGGTAGAGGAGGCTGTGGTAGATGTACTATGCACTGGGTAGAGGAGGCTGTGGTAGATGTACTGTGCACTGGGTAGAGTAGGCTGTGGTAGGTGCACTGGGTAGGGTAGGCTGTGGTAGATGTACTATGCACTGGGTAGAGGAGGCTGTGGTAGATGTACTATGCACTGGGTAGAGGAGGCTGTGGTAGATGTACTATGCACTGGGTAGAGGAGGCTGTGGTAGATGTACTATGCACTGGGTAGAGGAGGCTGTGGTAGATGTACTATGCACTGGGTAGAGGAGGCTGTGGTAGATGTACTATGCACTGGGTAGAGGAGGCTGTGGTAGATGTACTATGCACTGGGTAGAGTAGGCTGTGGTAGATGTACTATGCACTGGGTAGAGGAGGCTGTGGTAGGTGCACTGGGTAGGGTAGGCTGTGGTAGATGTACTATGCACTGGGTAGAGGAGGCTGTGGTAGATGTACTATGCACTGGGTAGAGGAGGCTGTGGTAGATGTACTGTGCACTGGGTAGAGGAGGCTGTGGTAGATGTACTATGCACTGGGTAGAGTAGGCTGTGGTAGATGTACTATGCACTGGGTAGAGTAGGCTGTGGTAGATGTACTATGCACTGGGTAGAGGAGGCTGTGGTAGATGTACTGTGCACTGGGTAGAGTAGGCTGTGGTAGATGTACTATGCACTGGGTAGAGTAGGCTGTGGTAGATGTACTATGCACTGGGTAGAGTAGGCTGTGGTAGATGTACTATGCACTGGGTAGAGTAGGCTGTGGTAGATGTACTATGCACTGGGTAGAGGAGGCTGTGGTAGATGTACTATGCACTGGGTAGAGTAGGCTGTGGTAGATGTACTATGCACTGGGTAGAGTAGGCTGTGGTAGATGTACTGTGCACTGGGTAGAGTAGGCTGTGGTCTGTTTTGACAATTTCTTTTCAAGTGTACTTCTGCTAAAAGATTTGGCAGATCAAGACACTTGACTACTCGCTCTAATCGTCATGGTTTTCCTAGTTCCCTCAAGGCTCTAATAATGGAAAGGGATGAATCTAAATCCTTACCAGAGTTTTCCTCTTCTGATCCTGATGATAGATAGGTATATATCAGAGCTTTCTTCATGAGGGTGTGGTCATGTTCTCTACCACAAGTAGGCAGCTGCCTCCTTATATATATATATAGAGTAGGATGTCAGGTTGGGACCGGAAGGTGTCCGGATAACTGAAATTTCTGGATAACTGAAGTCACTAGTTGTACACAAATGTGTACACGAATATAATGTTAAAAGAGTGAATGTACACATGTATAATGTGCATTAGTCATGTTTACAGTGCATGTAATCACTGATTTTTGTCTGTTTTTGTGTTGACTAAATCATAAACTGTAGATTTTCCTTGTTAAATTATGCAGCTACACTAGAAAAGCTTCTCCCATTCTTAATGTAGTAACATATTGTTCAAAACAACTCTCTTTCTTTTCTTCCCAGCATCCATAGCTTACCTAGCAAGAAATGAGCAGCTGCATCTCAGCACATGCAGATCATGTGAGCTTACCTAGCAAGAAATGAGCAGCTGTATCTCAGCACATGCAGATCATGTGAGCTTACCTAGCAAGAAATGAGCAGCTGCATCTCAGCACATGCAGATCATGTGTTGATTAGTACCCTAATGTGATGATTGTTGCTTGGGACCAAAGTACATGTACACTGTACTGTACATGTACACCTGTTCTGGTTAACTGAAGTTTCCGGATAACTGGAGTCGATACTGACATCCTACTGTAATTGACTTCTACAGCTGAACTACCAGAAAATGCAAGTGGTAGGACTCCCTTAATGTAGTCATTAGCAAGGCCCACCCTAAGGGAGGAATTATCCATTTTGTGGGAAAAGTTTTTTAATTTTTTTTATTGCCTCATTCTATACTACAGTACATATAGTAGTAGTGTTCCAAATTTCAGGGCATTTGGAAGCTCCATTACAAAGTTATGCACCAGTATATTCATGCAATTACACAACATTTATTGAACAATAAACAAATTTGAATGAGAGGAAACACACCATCATAACCAAGAGTACCAGTTGCAAACTGTTAATTCCAGAAGCCTGGTTCTATGCATCAACTGCACATGTCATAGTGATGATGTAATAGACTGAGCACATGCAGACTGAGCACATGCAGCGTGCTTATAATAGAATCTAAGATGCCTAGAATCAAGGAAGTTTTTTGGGGGAACTCCCAGCTATGAAATCAACCCAGGGCCTCTTCTGAAGTGGAAGTGCTCCAGTAGAGAGACCCATCCCTGTGGAGACAGCCAGTAGTTTTTTTTAAAACTGGCTCTATCTTCTCGTTGTCCATCAACTGGTGAGCCCTCTGGGAGCTCTGCATCACAGCCCAGTACTGGTTCTGATGAGTCTTGTCCCCTGGGGGAATTGAAAGGCTACCGTCTCATAAACTGCGAGAGGCTTTCTCAAGCAGTGAGTGAGATCGGTCTGTGCTCTGCTTGCAGCTCTCCCCTAATCCTCATGGAGGACTTTGTTACTAGGAGGGGGTTGGTGTCGAAGCTGAGGATTTGTTGCTCCAATGCTGGATGTAATATTGAAGCTGTGATATCCGACCCTTATGCTTAGGAAACGAAGAGTCTGAACGCCAGGGCTACCATGGGGATGCGGGGTATTGGACAAGGGCGAGCCGGCCTGGAGTTTTTCTGTGGAATAATGGACATGCTTCCTCCTGTAAAGAGCCCCTCCTACTCGAAGCATAACCAGCAGCTTGCAGAGTGTTCAACGGAAGTGGCTTTGGAAAATATGTTACAGGCTTCTGCACGTCTACACCAACTGCATGGCCTTGAGCCCACCGACATACTCGACATCGCTGTCACCTGCGACGGGACCTGGAGCAAGCGAGGTTTCACAGCGACACATGGGATTGTGGCGGTGATCGCGGGCAAGTGCTTGACTACGAGATCAAGACAAAGCGTTGCAGTGTCTGTGCCCACAAGTGTGAGAAGCTGGAGGTCGATTCAGGAGTTTCAGGAGTGGTGGGAGGGCCATCAGGCTGAATGCGAGTGCAACCATCTTGGATCCTCTCCAGCCATGGAGTGTGCAGCTGCAACAGACATCTTTCTACGTTCGTCGGAGAAGCTTCATCTACAGTTCAAGGAGGTTATCTGTGATGGCGACTCCAAGACCATCAACCATCTCAATGAGATCAAGCCGTACGGTGAAGAAGTGACAATCATCAAGCATGAGTGTGTGGGACATGTCCAGAAGAGATTGGGTAAACGGTTACGGACTGTCAAGGGGGTAAGTGACCAAACTTTTACTGTTACATCATATTTCATTTCTTTATCTCTATTGTGAAGGTGTTGCAACAAGGAGAAAAAGACAGCTCGTGACTATGTGAAGAAGCTGAAGGCGCAATTGGTGAAGTTGAAGGAGGAAGAGAAGAGCCAGGGCAAGGGCAGGGGTCGTGGCCGGGGGAAAGGCAAGGGTAAGGCACCCAAGAGTGCCACGTTGGAAGCGCTGGAGTCTTCTATCACTCAGGCGGAGGGAAATCTAATCAAAGGGATTCTAAATGACAAGAGTATCGACCTCCTCCAGGTTAGTTACCCCCTAATTCTTAGTAAAGATATCCTTAGTAGCCCAATGATGATAACTGGTGCTATGACTGGTCATCTCCCGGATGAATGTTTAGCCATCACCAGCTGAGCTCTGGCCAATGTCTAGTACCATCTGAGGGCTAAACTTAGTTATTTCATTCATTGTTTGTTGGTTGTCTACTATGGTAATGTGATTCGTGCTCACCCCAATGACCTGGATGGCATGGTGAAGGCTTGCTGGGCAGTATTCTACCACTCCATTTCCACTGATGAGAATCCTCAGCATCAGTGTTGCCCGGAAGGTGCTGAGAGCTGGTGCAAGTACCAGCACTCCATCAGGGTGTCCCACCACATACCCCAAGGATTACATCTGCTCTTGAGAGGTTTGTGAAGCCATTATTTGAGAGTCTGTGTGATGAAGATCTACTAAGAAAGTGTCTGCTTGGAGCCACACAGAACCGCAACGAATCTTACAACAACCTCGTTTGGGCTCGAGCGCCAAAGACTGAATACGCTACTAGATCAACCATCGAGATAGCTGTCTCTCAATCTGTGGTGGTGTTCAACAGCGGCAATCAGGCATTGCAACCAATCCTGCATCTAGGAGTGCATCCTGGGCCACTCTGCACTTCCTACCTGGTAGCCAAAGACAAGGAGCGTTTGAAGAAGGCAGAACTTCGAGAGAGAGCTCTGGCCAAGAAGCGTAGAAAGTCTAAGCGGGCGGTGGAGAGAAGTGCGGAGGAGTCGCATATAGAGGAAGAGGGGATGACCTATGGTGGTGGGGAGTTTTGAGCTGGGGGTCGGGGGTTCATTGCAATGATGTCAACTGAGCAATGTAACCCCCACTTAGAAAAGTAATAACTAAGTGTATGTATACTTTAAAATTTTTACTCTCTCTACTCTGTTTTTTGCATACATGCACTAGAGTGAATGTCTGAGTATGTGAAAGAAAGATAGAAGAACAGAACTTACATTATGTGGTATACTCAACTTTGACAGCTATTTTCTCAAATTGGGTATTTTTACATTCCGGAACACATAACTTGGTCATTTTTGGTCCAATACTAACAAATAATATGTCATCTGAAAGCTCTTTTCCTGCTCTTTCATATTCATGTAAAAATTTTCCTAAATATCAATTTTATAAGGGGGGGGGGGAGGGGGGTGAGTCAAGAGAGTCACATTTTATTACCATTTTATCACCGACCTTTCTTAAAGCTCTGACCTTTTCCTTACATCAATAATGTGTACCTGTGGTTAATCTAAGAGCTGTTAAATTTGTAAGTGGTGTAGACTAATTTGTGTTGAGTTATGTGTACCCTAGTGTGAAGGGGGACCGGCTGTGCATTTTAATTTTAATTTTTTTAACCTGTGGTTACAACTTTAGAGCTCAGTAGATTCTGCAAACTTCATGGTATGGACTTGATATATAGCTCAAAAGATAGGTCTCTCTGTGTGCTCTCTTTTGATACTAAAATATGTTTCATAGGTATAACTATAGGCAAGTTACTAGACCCTAAAGCGGAGGGACTTCAAAAACCTGCATTCTGAGATGCGAAGTGCAAAAAAATTAAAAATGGTACGAGTGGCTAGAGGAAGCTCTAGAGCATACAATGAGTATATTGAGTAGGCGTGAAAAATTGATTACCTGGTCAAGCGCGCGGTTTGAAAATTGAAGGCGTTGATTTGGCGACGCCTTGTCAACGCCTTCAATTTTCCAACCGCGCGCTTGACCAGGTAATCAATTTTTCACGCCTACTCAATATACTCATTGTATGCTCTAGAGCTTCCTCTAGCCACTCGTAGCATTTTTAATTTTTTTGCACTTCGCATCTCAGAATGCAGGTTTTTGAAGTCCCTCCGCTTTAGGGTCTAGTAACTTGCCTATAGTTATACCTATGAAACATATTTTAGTATCAAAAGAGAGCACACAGAGAGACCTATCTTTTGAGCTATATATCAAGTCCATACCATGAAGTTTGCAGAATCTACTGAGCTCTAAAGTTGTAACCACAGGTTAAAAAAATTAAAATTAAAAAGTGCAGATGTCCCCCCTGAAGTGCTTGATTTCCACAACTTTGCCTAGGAAGCACCTAGGTCAAAACTTAATATACCATTGGAAAGCTCATTAAATAAGCAGCATTTTGGTATCACAAACAACCTTTTGGGGTGAAGCACAAACTTGTTATGGGCGTTTAAAAATTGTACCCAAAAATGGATAATTCCTCCCTTTTAATCGACCAGGGAATTCTCATTCCTTCCACCAGCCCATGGGCTTCTCCATTGGTGCCGGTGATGAAGCCAGATGGCAGCATACGGGTCTGTGTGGACTACAGAAAATTGAACGCAGTTACGGTGCCGGACCCGTACTGCATGCCTCTGATAGAAGACATTATTAACAGAGTTGGTGCTGCATTAGCAAGGCCCACCCTAAGGATGATTCTTACAATGGCTTGTATCTCCCTGTAGATTGCAGTTTAAAATGTAATATTTTTACTAAAGCCCAGGCAAGTGGCAATGTTCAGCATACATCCACAGCGAGATGGCCAAACTCCTAGAAAAGGCGGGAGGGACTGATGACGACGACCTCTTTGCAAGTGACAAAGCAGACGATGAAGAAGACAAAACTAAAATAGAGACCGACAGTAAGAGCATGGACACTGCCATTAGCAATAATCACCACCTTTTTGAAAGAGTGATCTCATGCAAACTATTGTGCTCATGTAGGTTAGTCATGTTGACATAATAGAGCACGCCCTCGAACAGTACGCGCAACCCTTTCGAGTAGATTTAACCATTCTCTCTGCTCTCTCTGCTTTGATGTGAAGTGAGAAGAATCGCGAGAAACAAAACTGCCGGAAGAGGGTCCAAGTTGAGTGAATCGTCTATATCCTGGTTGTGCACGTGCGCCGAGGAGTTCCCCCAGATAAATGAAAAAGATGCACACTAAACACAGCAAGCATTGCTGTGGGTGTGGCTAGCATTGCCGCAGGTGTGGCCTTCTTGTAGCATTCGGATGACTGACATATTCGGATGACCAACTTCCCAATGCAATAGCCATTTTATGTGATTGTAGGCCAACATGAGTAGAGGCCAGGATTAATAGTAGGACAGCATTAATAGCAGGCCAGGGTTAATAGTAGGACAGCATTAATAGCAGGCCAGGGTTAATAGTAGGACAGCATTAATAGCAGGCCAGGGTTAATAGTAGGACAGCATTAATAGCAGGCCAGGGTTAATAGTAGGCTAGCATTAATAGCAGGCCAGGGTTAATAGAAGGCCAGGGTTAATAGTAGGCCAGGGTTAATAGTAGGCCAGCATTAATAGCAGACCGGGGTTAATAATGGACAAGCATTAATAGTGGGCCAGAATTAATAGCAGGCCATGGTTAATAGCAGGCCAGGGTTAATAGCCCGTCAGCATTACTTCAGCAGCTACAAATATAATTACAATTAGCAGGATGAAGGATATGTCAACTGAACATTAAACTCAAGATGGAAGTGCACAAGACAATGTACAGCAAGTCAGAACCTCAAATCACGTGCAAATATAACCGACCTTCATAATTGGCAAGCAGAGTGAATTGGATGAAAAACTTGGCATTGACGCGCATGGTGTATGTATCTACGTTTGTTTGTACAAATATATGTATATATCTAGGTATGTTCACCCGTTAATTTTAAAAAAAAGTAATGAAGTGGTCACCCTCCTTAAATAATGCAGGCATATGCAAACTGGGGATGGTAGTCATGGTGTGAAGGGAACAATCGAGAGAACACTGGCAGCAGATTAGAAGTAGACCGTCCTGGCAGCTGCGCACGTGAGAATGAGATGCATGGTAAATAACTGATGCTTCCCCTTACCAGATAGCAGAACAAGCCAGCCAGAAATAGGCCAACGAAACCAAGATCCCAATAAACTCCAGCAAGCCAGCAAAACCTGCAGAGGCAGGTGAGAACAGGCTGCATGGCAGACAGGAAAGGATGATGGACACAGTTACTCGGCTCATCAATGTGCTCTAGCTTTTCTCCTTTTCTTCGCTCGCCACTCAGAGCCTAGCAGTCATTACTAGTGCTACTGTTGCTATGGCAATTGTGTGGGTGATGACTTGTAGGTGCTGGACAACATTATTGGTCTTCATTCAGTACTGTTCAGCCAAACTTGTTGCCGTATCAAAGATAACTCCGTTTGAACAATAAGATTTGAGGACAGCTTATGATATGGCTAGCACTGTGGCTGCAATTCTAAATCTGACTCCTGAAGATCACCAAAACTTACCACCTTTGAGCTTGTTGTTCAATTATGTTCTTCCACAGCACACGGACAAGGACAACTTGTGTCAGGAAAAAGAACGAAAAAAGGATTTTAAAAAACAAACAAATATTTTTTTAATAAAAAAATAATAATAAATTAAATTAAAAAACATTGTAAATGAAGCGGATTTTACGATTTCTGTGGGGGAAACAACGTAATGGCAAAAAAAAAATAGGCCTGTACTTCCGAGAAGAAGGAAAGTTACCAATGTACTAGGAAGATGGTGCTAGATTCTCCGCAACTCAAAAAGCTCACTATAGGTGTATTCACTAGAAGGCCCTTGATATTCTCGTTACAAGCATTGAATGAAGGTTGGACCAGTCAGGATATGGAATGTACTGCCGTCTGGAACAATTTCTGGTCAAAACTGTGAAAAAATAAGGCTCTACTGAAGAACTGGCAAACTAATACATGTAGATACTTACGGAGACCATAGAGCCAAATTTGAGGGACACAGCTCGAGACGTTGGGCCATGACTCATCTGGCAAATATGCCGGACTTTTGTGGCATCGAGGAACACCTTCAGCTGCTTTCTCCAGCTCACAAGTGTCTGATTAGTACCTTGTATGGCATACGTCTACAGACAACTTTTTGGAGCAAGGGAATCCATCTACGTAGGAGTGCTTCCTTTCTCAAGGGCACAGTATTGGAGAGGACAATATGATCACAATTGGAAGGACATCTTCTATTAGAGGATATTTGGTATACTACGCATCTAGCTGTGCCACTCCGGCCAAATGCTGGTTTCAAGGAGGGAGTGGTTTCAAGGAGGGAGGGGTTTCAAGGAGGGAGGGAAGCAAGAAAAGGAGAGAAATAAATCTTGATCGCACACACCCGGCACAATGCTGAACGAACATCTTGAATGATACACCAGCACTATTGCTCATGAAATGTATAGGCTGCATGGTCCGAGGAAGCACATATCCTTGTGTTGCATCCTACCATTCCAGTGTGATGTCCCAATAATGCGAGATGCTGGGCTATACAAATATGTGATCACTGGGCAGTCCCACAGAACCATAGGTTCTTACTTACTTGATTAGAAATCTGTCTTGTGGTCAGGTCGGGTGGGGGGTAGCCAAGAGATTCCGCTGTCCACATCAACTGCTGGATGTTGCTGTTCAAGCAACACAGTAAGGGTTAATAATAATACAGTGGAGTGGGGGTTAATATAGTGTAGTAGGGTCTAATCTATGTGACCAGATTTGGGTAAACTCTCCTAAACGCTGTTTTTATAATAATAATATTGGCACCTTACGATGCCTGAAGATCATTTCCTGAAAATTTGGAACTGTTTGTATGTTGCTTGTTAGATATGACATGAAACAGTTGTACTCCAGCAAGCACTCAAAATTATTTCAAATGTGTTGTAATGGCGCAGATGAGGTGCAGCCATGCACCACTAACTTTTCTCAAGTGACTGTCAGAGCCTGACACCATTTCAAGGCCTTCTCTGGCCCATCTTTTGAGAGAACTAGCTGTCATCTTCACAGGTTATCTCTGTAAATCAAGGCTAACTTGAAAAGCACGTCGTCTATTGTGCATAGCAAAGCTCTGTTCGTGAGGGTGAAGATCATCAACCCAGCTCACTGTAAAAGCTTATTTTGTCCTCGAGAACCAGCGCCCATAGACACAGGTATGTATATAGAGGAAGGATGAGGTATAGCCTTTGGTGCAAAATAAATATAAACATATTTTTCAAAAAACAACAACACGCAATAAAACTCATTAATTGTTCCTCCACGTTTGGGCAGGTTTTTGCAAATCCGGTCACATATTGTGGGAAATATATTGAGGGAAATAATTACAATTAAAAATAAAGTTGAGGGGTCAGGTTAATAAGAGTTGAGGGGTGAGGTTAATAATAGAGTCAAGGGGTGAGGTTAATAATAGAGTCGAGGGGTGACGTTAATAATCGAGTTGAGGGGCGAGGTTAATAAGAGAGTTGATAGGAGAGGTTAATAATCGAGTGGAGCAGGTGTCAGTCAAGTATGGGAAAGATAGAATGGCTTTACTTACTCAATGGGAGCCGGGCCGTACGGCATCGGAGCAGAATATCCAGGAGAGCCTCCTAAAGTCAAATACATAAATAAATAAAAAGGAAGTCCTTCTGTCTCTTCCTTTATGGGTGGACACAGTTTTGAAGCTAGGAAGCTCAACTTGAGCAGGAAGGTGTGTACTTTTACACTGGGGGGCGGACAAGGGCCGTGTTGTGCTAAACATTCAACTCCAGACTAACTGGATGCCATCATTCCAAAAACAACTGTGATGGCAGACATTCACTTAAGGGTGGAAAGGGTCTAATCATGCGGTTTTGTTATAGAGAATCTTGTTATGGGACTGCAGGTTGCGAAGTGAACTCAATCACCCCACAACAAACTCATAGAATATAGCGCAACATGGTGGGTGGAGTTTCAAACAAATACCACTGGCTAACACTACTTCAAGCAGCTGCATCCAGTTTCCCGCCCACCACCTCTTCATCACCTCAAAATCACATTGCCATATAAAAAATATAAAAGAAGGAAGGGGAAATGACCATTAGAAAAACAACACGGTTGCTGAAATGGAGAGATTCACAGAGGGCAGAGGACACAGTCGTCCGTCTTCAAGTGGTTCCAACAATCTACTTATCATTATATATACATATATATATATTATATATATATATATAAATATATTATATACATATATATATGTATATATATAAATATAATTATTATATACCGTAAAGTACGCAGCAAGCGCCCTCCACGTAGCAAGCGCCCACTAGGCTGTTTTCAGCGATCTAGGATTTTGTAGGGTTCACGTAGCAAGCGCCCACTATATAGAAATTGATCGCGCATGGCGTTATTCAACCGCACCGGTGTGCAATAACGTTGCAATACGCACGTGTTCCGCTGTCGTCTGTTCAGAAAACATCTTATTTTTTTATTGTTGATAGTCCTTGGCAGAACTGTTACCTGTAATTGAAAATGGCACAAAGTCATGCAGGGAAAAAAATAAGAAGCTTTACTGTTTCTTTCAAGACTGAAGTTGTGGAATGGTACAGGACAACAGGCATGCAAAATGTGACCCACACAGCGAAAAAATATGGAGTAGATCGAAAGAGAGTTAGAGAATGGAATCAGAACTATGACAAGCTGCTTGATATCAACATTGGGAAGGGAAAGAAGAAGAGGAAACTCAGCAGTGGGGCACCAATTTGTAGCCATCAGTTGGATGCAGAGGTCTTCCAGTATTTGGAAGTTGAGCGCACCGAGGGTCGAGCTGTTACCAACAAAGACCTTATACAGAAGGCCGTGGAGACAGCTGAAGGTTTAGGGCTCCAAGGGTTCCTTGCATCCAACATGTGGTTGGCTGGATGGAAGAGAAGATGGAAGCCCTCAAGACAACAAGCCATTGATTGGGTGGGAGTCAATTCCAGGAAATTTGATAGAGCGTTCCTTTCTCTGTTGTGGCATCTCCAACAGCATTGATGGCTCTGAGGATAGTCTAATTAGGGATTGCATTCCGACGCTGAGCGAAGACAGAGAGGAGAGAGATAGCGACGAAGATCCGTTCGCGGATTTGGATGAAGATGTGAACGACTTGGCGTCTTTCAGTGAACCTGAGGAATAGCACTAGCTAAATGTTAGTTTCCAGAACAAAATAACATTGTACCTTCGACTTTATTTGTTTCAAAACAGCCCGATGTGCGTTATTAAGAATTATTTCACCAATATCACGAGGCAAGCGCCCACTACATGTAGCAAGCGCCCACCCCTACGATTTGGGGTTTGAAAGGTAAGCGCCCGTGGGCGCTTGCTGCGTACTTTACGGTATATATATATAAATATATACTTAGAAGGTAGTTTGCCGATGAAGGCTACAAATAGTGCTCAATGCTGGGCAGAGCATAGAAAAGTACTGGGATGGCTAGTCCTACAGCAGTTTCATGCTAATGCAATCAAAATATATATATATGCCATAGAAGGGGTTTGGGAGAGTAACGTTGTGGGGTCAACACTTGGGGAGGGGAATGGGTGGATCTATCATTTTCATTTTGTGCCCCTGCTTAGATCCCCTGCTGCTAGATATTCTATCCTTTCCCGGGCAATGCCAGGTACGCCTGCTAGAAACTATAGCTAATGAAAACGTAAGATAAAGCCAACCTCACGCCCCCAAAAAGCTCACAACAAATCGTAACTTCTTGTTCCTAACCTTACGAACATACGAACATAAGCGCAACTCTAAAGGCTGATTCACAGTTTGACGCTCAGCCATCGTTACGTATCGTATCGTCCTATCGTAACATATCGTCGTATTGTGAACCAGCAACATCATGACAATACGATACGATAGGACATTACGATACGTAACGATGGAATAGGATCTGGTTCTATTCTAGCATCGAGCCAATCAGAATGCTGGCAAGTGGGAGGGTCACGTGAAGGACTTTGTACCTTCACTAGAATTTACCAGTATGAATGAGGAGAACTAGATGAACTAGAAGAACCATCACAGCTAGAACTACTAGAAGAGGAAGAACTGCCGTCCATAGCGCCCTCGCGATCATTCAACAACTACTATCACGTGAGCACCTTGTCAAAACCAGCAAAACTCGCCAATCGAACGCTATATTGTGAACCAGAAACAATATGATACGATAGAATGATACGATACGATACGTTACGATAGGACGATACGTAACGATGGGCGAGTGTCATATTGTGAACCCGCCTTAACTCGATCCACGTGCCTTCAAATGATGTGCATATTAACATGTTTGCCTTAAAAAAATTATATTCTTCCCGGTACTAGTGCACTGAAGAAGACCCTGCACACCTTACTCCATCACTCAGATTGATTTGCGGATGTGGTTAGATGATGCCTAGTGCTATTGAATGAGCAATGGAAAAAATCTCTTTTAAAATATTTCCATAAGTCATGGTGGGTAAGTATGCAAAAAAACATTTTTACAGCAATTCGACCTTTGATTATCATTAACTTCACAGAGAAAGGCAATCCAGAAATTTTGTACCACTCATTCTGAGGGGCAAAAACAGAGCTTCAATAAACGAGAGAAAACAAAACCATATCGAGTTATGAATACGCAAAGACAATTAGTCCTTGTCTTTGACATTGGAGTTCACCCTCTAGTGCAGCAGATAATCATAACAATTGTGCAAATTATGACTAAAGCATGAAATTTTACCAGTGTTAGTACATACCATAAGGTTCATTTTAAGATTGGGAGGCAAGTCAGATTTGACCTCTGAGGACCGTGAGAGGTCACTTACATTAAAATTTACATTTTTTCACGATTCTGGTGCAGTTTGTCTGTTTTGGGAATCATCAGAAAAAACAGACTGGAATTCAAGGAATTTATATTATGAAATGGAATTAGTATTATGAACATAAGAGGCTTATACATAATTATTCTAGCATGGTTTTGTTGACCAAGGGTTCACTAGGTGCAGCTGAAGTCTTAGATCGATCTAGGTTGGATAACTAATGAACCCACACCAGCAAATTGCATTTTACAAGTGTTATTGAAAAATGCTACAATAGGTGATTGGTGACTACAGCTCCTGACCTTAAAAGGGTAAATGCTACCTACTGCATGTGCATGTGGTAGAAAGAATGGCAGATTTGGCCCCTCCAAGAGCTAAGAAGGCTAAAAGGAGTGCTCCAGTTAGCCTATCAGCAGAGGAACATGCCAAGCAATTCAAAGAAGATTTTTATGCTGACACTGACAGTGGTGTGTTGTTCTGTGAGGCATAGCATAGATTTCTCAAGAGTTGACACTGTAAAGGATCACCTGAAGAGTAATAAGAAGCACCAGAAAAAAGCTGAAGGAAACTCAGAATAGTGCATAGCCCTAATCCGCTTGTTTTGTACGACTACTGGGGTGGCATGCAGGATCGGTTCCTACTCTTTCCTCTATTGCAAGAGATGCTATGTGGCTGCCTGTGACCTCAGTGGATGTGGAGAGAAGCTTCTCCCAATACAAGCATCTTCAGTGATAGAAGGGAGAGACTTACTGAGGAGAACACTGAGCGACTAATGATGCTTTATTACAATGGAACGTAGAGGGACAGTTTGTTAGTTTTTTTCTTTCCTTTCTCTGAGAAAGGGGACAGTTTTGGTTGTTTTTCACTCAAACAATTACTTGCATTTGTACCTCTTTTCATAAACATAAATTTGAAACGGAAAATTTTCTGAAGGTTGATGATGAAACGGAATCAGGTAAAACCTGAAACGGAAAATGGCATTTTTTGAAACGGAAAATGGCATTTTTTGAAACGGAAAATGATCCCCTCTAAATATATATACTCCAGGGGCACCATGGATTGGATTGCAACCATGACAACCACGAATGTCAACCCCTTTAAACATCCTAATACAATACGAACATTAACCCCTTTAATACAGATGGCTTGCATATATTAATACATACCGCTCCAGGGGGGCTGTGGCTGTGAGGAGTATCTGGTGGAGAAAGTGCCATGCTGATGTGGGGAGTAATTTTCCCTACAAGGGGGCGAAGGAGAGTTCATTCCCCTCGGAGGACGCATCAACTTCATCACTGCCTCGGAGATGTGTGGCTGAGGCGTATACGCCGGTGGGCAGCGAGGATGGGGGTTCGCGAGAAGAGAAGCAGAAGTTACCGGCACTGGCGGAATATTGCCAATCTCTCCGGGAGGCATATGGGGAGAGGACGAGTCGATGTGAAGCAAGTTCTTCAGCGCAGCACTTCTTTCCGAGTCAGCAATGCGAGAAGTGGGTGTGGTTTTTGTCCTCGGAGATCTACCACGGCCACCACCACTCCGAGCATTTTCCTGTTGCTGCCTACTCCCCCCTCTTTCAAACACAGCATTCAACAAGGGCGACAAGTCCTGTTCAACCTCTCCGGAAGATGCTCTCCCGACCTCCCTCAAACTGTGCTCTTCGGCAGTCACCTTGGAAGTCAAGTGCACAACTTCGTCGGCATCACCTCTGCTTCCCCCTCCCCCCCGCCTCCGACCCGATCGCTCTGCAGCAGTCTCCATGCTGAGCCTAGCTGTGCCTGGCACGGAGGAAGGAGAAGGCAGAGTGGAAATATCCAACCTGGTCAGGGCGTCCATGGCAGCTGAGAATCCAGAGTCTCCTTTCTGCTTCTTCGCCTTGTTGTATCTCCTGCCGGACTCATTCTCTTGTGATTTCTTTGCCTGCTTTGCATCTCTCCAGTCTTCTCTACCTCCTTGTGATGACCTGCTCTTCTTGTTCCTTTCGCTGGCCGCCTGCCCCACGTTGCTGCTCCGCACTACCTCTGGGGTCCTTGGCGAGGGCTGCTTTATGGCAGACGAGGGATGAGACTCCACCATCATTTCTTGCAGAATGGAGCCAAATTCTGACAGAGGACCGCCACGACTTTCAACGTTGGTTGGCTGGCTGTTACGACCTCTGTAAACATAGACAAGACTTAGATGACGTAGTGGGTGTGATTAAAACATGACCCCGCCCCCACTGACGCACACCCATTCGTAATTTATAGGGGTAGACAAGTTAAAGAGAACAGATCAATTGCAATTCACACCTCGCAGTGCGATGTAAATTAGAGAAGGAGATGGGAGATGCTATAGACATGCTATAGACACTAGCTACCAGTGGCAGTGTACATAGCAACGTGTAACATTGTCCTGTCAGGTCAGGATCCTCTGCCAGAATTGGGTACTGTACGACACCCTCTCAAACACACGCACACCCTCCCCCACACACACACCCTTCCACATAGAGCCATGCATCTACATCAGATCAAAGCAAGAAGGAAGCCTAGTGGGTTTGGGTACATACATGTACTTAAAGAAACAACAACTAGAGCAGAAACTACACTTGAGTGGATTTCTAGAACTTGCTAAGGCCATAGAGTGGAGGAGGTGACTGGCTGTGGAGGACAATACCGCTGCACTTGAGATTTGCTAAGGCCATGCAGGAGGAGGTGACTGGCTGTGGAGGACAATACCGCTGCACTTAAGGCCATAGAGTGGAGGAGGTGACTGGCTGTGGAGGACAATACCGCTGCACTTGAGATTTGCTAAGGCCATGCAGGAGGAGGTGACTGGCTGTGGAGGACAATACCGCTGCACTTGAGATTTGCTAAGGCCATGCAGGAGGAGGTGACTGGCTGTGGAGGACAATACCGCTGCACTTGAGATTTGCTAAGGCCATGCAGGAGGAGGTGAGATTGGCTGTGGAGGACAATACCGCTGCACTTGAGATTTGCTAAGGCCTTGCAGTGGAGGAGGTGACTGGCTGTGGAGGACAATACCGCTGCACTTAAGGCCATAGAGTGGAGGAGGTGACTGGCTGTGGAGGACAATACCGCTGCACTTGAGATTTGCTAAGGCCTTGCAGTGGAGGAGGTGACTGGCTGTGGAGGACAATACCGCTTGCAATCTGCCTGCTTGACGAGCTAGCTATGGCCAGCTCTACAGCTGGTCATGTACATCACTACTGAGAAATAAAAGACAAAGATGGAAATTGTTACGTAGCAAAGAGGTTGAGTAGAATAAAGAACAGGTACTACATTCTGACCTTTCTTGAAATGTCCGTGAAAATGGCTCACTGGAACGCATACCGTGCCCCTTTCCCGCCAGCCTCCAATTGCCCTCAGGGGCGACATCCCCGCTGCTGCGTGTCCGAGAACGCCCCCTTCCACCCCCTCCAAATTCATGCCGAAACTGTCTCTGGTAACCGTGAGCATTACTTTCCCGATAACGATCCGGAACCCGACCCGTGGAGCTAGAGGGGGCTTGGTAAGGCGGATGCTTGGGCGTGGTCACGTCTCTTTTCGGTTCCAGTAATCTCTTTCCATGCGTGATATTAAGCATGCACAAAGATGGGAGGCGATAGGCTCTATTTGGAGAGCATCGGAGAGCGAGTCCGCCTAGGAATTCCTCGTCAAAAAGGACCTCGTAGAGAGAGTTGGGGTCTTCGGAAGGGTCTAAGGTCAAAGGTTGTATGCGAGATTATGCATTCTGCTCCTACCCTTAACAACGAATTGCAAATTGCAAGGTTCCTTTTACCTCCTAGTGTGCCAATGATGGTGCCCCTGAGGCCAAACGGGACAGCGCTGCTCACAGAGACGTTCACAACACGGTCATAGAGCTGGTAGCTGGCAGAAGGGTCTGGGATGAGGCTACCTTGCTGGGCGGTGGGCTGCCATCATAACACACACACACACAGTGTTAGCTTGGTCACATACACACATGCCCTCCACCCTCTGTGTGCACACGAAACCCACCATGGCATTCCTCTCATCATACAGAGGCAGCCATCTCCTTCCTCTCTCATCATACAGAGACAGCCATCTCCTTCCCCTCTCATCACACAGAGACAGCCATCTCCTTCCCCTCTCATAACACAGAGACAGCCATCTCCTTCCCCTCTCATCATACAGAGGCAGCCATGTCCTCCTCTCATCACACAGAGACAGCCATCTCCTTCCCCTCTCATCATACAGAGACAGCCATCTCCTTCCCCTCTCACCACACAGAGGCAGCCATCTCCTTCCCCTCTCACCACACAGAGGCAGCCATCTCCTTCCCCTCTCAACACTCAGAGACAGCCATCTCCTTCCCCTCTCATCACACAGAGACAGCCATCTCCTTCCCCTCTCATCACTCAGAGGCAGCCATCTCCTCCTCCTCTCATCACTCAGAGGCAGCCATCTCCTTCCCCTCTCATCATACAGAGACAGCCATCTCCTCCTCCTCTCATCACACAGAGGCAGCCATCTCCTTCCCCTCTCATCATACAGAGACAGCCATCTCCTCCCTCTCATCATACAGAGACAGCCATCTCCTTCCCCTCTCATCATACAGAGGCAGCCATGTCCTTCCCCTCTCATCACTCAGAGGCAGCCATCTCCTCCTCCTCTCATCACTCAGAGGCAGCCATCTCCTTCCCCTCTCATCATACAGAGACAGCCATCTCCTCCTCCTCTCATCACACAGAGGCAGCCATCTCCTTCCCCTCTCATCATACAGAGACAGCCATCTCCTTCCCCTCTCACCACACAGAGGCAGCCATCTCCTTCCCCTCTCACCACACAGAGGCAGCCATCTCCTTCCCCTCTCAACACTCAGAGACAGCCATCTCCTTCCCCTCTCATCACACAGAGACAGCCATCTCCTTCCCCTCTCATCACTCAGAGGCAGCCATCTCCTCCTCCTCTCATCACTCAGAGGCAGCCATCTCCTTCCCCTCTCATCATACAGAGACAGCCATCTCCTCCTCCTCTCATCACACAGAGGCAGCCATCTCCTTCCCCTCTCATCATACAGAGACAGCCATCTCCTCCCTCTCATCATACAGAGACAGCCATCTCCTTCCCCTCTCATCATACAGAGGCAGCCATGTCCTTCCCCTCTCATCACTCAGAGGCAGCCATCTCCTCCTCCTCTCATCACTCAGAGGCAGCCATCTCCTTCCCCTCTCATCATACAGAGACAGCCATCTCCTCCTCCTCTCATCACACAGAGGCAGCCATCTCCTTCCCCTCTCATCATACAGAGACAGCCATCTCCTCCCTCTCATCATACAGAGACAGCCATCTCCTTCCCCTCTCATCATACAGAGGCAGCCATGTCCTCCTCTCATCACACAGAGACAGCCATCTCCTTCCCCTCTCATCACTCAGAGGCAGCCATCTCCTTCCCCTCTCATCATACAGAGACAGCCATCTCCTTCCCCTCTCATCATACAGAGGCAGCCATCTCCTTCCCCTCTCATCATACAGAGACAGCCATCTCCTTCCCCTCTCATCACTCAGAGGCAGCCATCTCCTTCACCTCTCATATCACACAGAGACAGCCATCTCCTTCCCCTCTCATCATACAGAGACAGCCATCTCCTTCCCCTCTCATCACTCAGAGGCAGCCATCTCCTTCACCTCTCATATCACACAGAGACAGCCATCTCCTTCCCCTCTCATCATACAGAGACAGCCATGTCCTCCTCCTCTCATCACTCAGAGGCAGCCATCTCCTTCCCCTCTCATCATACAGAGGCAGCCATCTCCTTCCCCTCTCATCACACAGAGACAGCCATCTCCTTCCCCTCTCATCATACAGAGGCAGCCATCTCCTTCCCCTCTCATCGCACAGAGGCAGCCATCTCCTTCCCCTCTCATCATACAGAGACAGCCATCTCCTTCCCCTCTCATCATACAGAGACAGCCATCTCCTTCCCCTCTCATCACTCAGAGGCAGCCATCTCCTTCACCTCTCATATCACAGAGAGACAGCCATCTCCTTCCCCTCTCATCATACAGAGACAGCCATCTCCTTCCCCTCTCATCACTCAGAGGCAGCCATCTCCTTCACCTCTCATATCACACAGAGACAGCCATCTCCTTCCCCTCTCATCATACAGAGACAGCCATGTCCTCCTCCTCTCATCACTCAGAGGCAGCCATCTCCTTCCCCTCTCATCATACAGAGGCAGCCATCTCCTTCCCCTCTCATCACACAGAGACAGCCATCTCCTTCCCCTCTCATCATACAGAGGCAGCCATCTCCTTCCCCTCTCATCGCACAGAGGCAGCCATCTCCTTCCCCTCTCATCATACAGAGACAGCCATCTCCTTCCCCTCTCATCATACAGAGGCAGCCATCTCCTTCCTCTCTCATCACACAGAGACAGCCATCTCCTTCCCCTCTCATCATACAGAGACAGCCATCTCCTCCCTCTCATCATACAGAGACAGCCATCTCCTTCCCCTCTCATCATACAGAGACAGCCATCTCCTTCACCTCTCATCACTCAGAGGCAGCCATCTCCTTCCTCTCTCATCATACAGAGGCAGCCATCTCCTTCCCCTCTCATCATACAGAGACAGCCATCTCCTTCACCTCTCAGAGGCAGCCATCTCCTTCCCCTCCCATCATACAGAGGCAGCCATCTCCTTCCCCTCTCATCACTCAGAGGCAGCCATCTCCTTCACCTCTCATATATCATACAGAGGCAGCCATCTCCTTCACCTCTCATATCACACAGAGGGGCAGCCATCTCCTTCCCCTCTCATCATACAGAGACAGCCATCTCCTTCCCCTCTCATCATACAGAGGCAGCCATCTCCTTCCCCTCTCATCATACAGAGGCAGCCATCTCCTTCCCCTCTCATCACACAGAGGCAGCCATCTCCTTCCCCTCTCATCATACAGAGACAGCCATCTCCTTCCCCTCTCATCATACAGAGACAGCCATGTCCTCCTCCTCTCATCACACAGAGACAGCCATCTCCTTCCCCTCTCATCATACAGAGACAGCCATCTCCTTCCCCTCTCATCATACAGAGGCAGCCATCTCCTTCCCCTCTCATCATACAGAGGCAGCCATCTCCTTCCCCTCTCAACACACAGAGGCAGCCATCTCCTTCCCCTCTCATCATACAGAGGCAGCCATCTCCTTCCCCTCTCATCATACAGAGGCAGCCATCTCCTTCCCCTCTCAACACACAGAGACAGCCATCTCCTTCCCCTCTCAACACACAGAGGCAGCCATCTCCTTCCCCTCTCATCATACAGAGGCAGCCATCTCCTTCCCCTCTCAACACACAGAGGCAGCCATCTCCTTCCCCTCTCATCACACAGAGGCACCCACAGCAGCTAACTTATCCCCTACTTGCTAATGTTGCTGGTTCATTTACTCACCTTGAACAGAGCTGAAGGCTTCACTCGCATGCGAACTAATTTGTCCTGAAAAAAAGGGGGGGAAATAAAAAAATTCAACAGCAAACTCATACACAAACCTCTTCATTCATCCTTCACCTAACTACATGAAAACAAGCTTCCCGTCATCTCCCTCCTCTCTCCTACCCTACACCACCACACACACACACACCTCCTTACCTGCACTGGAGCCTCACCCACAGCCTTCTCAACGGCCATGACTTGCGGGTGGTCTAAGAGGAGGCTGCCACACTGCACAGCCTCTATACTCTGAGAAGGCAGTTGCCGCATCCACTCCCTAACTGCCGGCAGGCTCTCAGGCCTGCACCAACATTTGAAGGGAGGGAGGAAGAGGAGGAAGAGAGAGAGTGAGGAAGGAGGGGGGAAATCCATACATGTCAGGGTTTCATTTAGAAAATTGTCCAAGTGGGGGGGGGGGGGGGGGGGGGGGGGGGGGCAACTGGAGGAATCAGGATATTAAGGGAGGGGGGGGGGGGGGGCATGATGGTTAAAGATGTGACAAAGTTTCATGAATTTTAATAATACAATTTTCAAGGGGAGGGGGGGCAATAAGGTTCCAGCCCCCCCCCCCCCCCCCCCCCCCCCCCCTAAATGAAACCCTGCATGTAAGATTGGTACACTTGAGGCGTGTTTTCCTACCATGTTCTAGTATACCATGTTCTAGTATACCATGTTCTAGTATACCATGTTCTAGTATACCATGTTCTAGTATACCATGTTCTAGTATACCATGTTCTAGTATACCATGTTCTAGTATACCATGTTCTAGTATACCATGTTCTAGTATACCATGTTCTAGTATACCATGTTCTAGTATACCATGTTCTAGTATACCATGTTCTAGTATCTCATGTTCTAGTATTCTCCCCAGGATTTTTGTAAAGGATATTGGCATGTCATCGGTGGAGTAGCGGACTAATAAACATGATGATGGGCGTGTTTTTGGTCTTGTATTCATTACTGTGTTTACAGGTTGCAGGAGCTGGACTGGACTAGACATAATATTCTTGCATGCTATGAATCAGTACAGTATCATGCAACAAGCAGTGGGCTTGGCCAGCGTAACGCACGTTACGTGTCACACACTTTATATGCACACAGCTTGGACATATGTCAACATATGAGCCTGGGTAATGGTTTATAATCAAGAAGTAACATAGCTTTAGTTATCTGTCAAATTTCATGGGAAATATTGAATATTTTGGGAGCTAGGGGGTAAATAGTGCTCGTTATGCATGTTACGAAATCCTGACGCCAATTTCTCCCACCAAACGTTGATACAATATTCTATTAAAACTGATCTAAAACTGATCATGGAAATTTACCAATTTTTACATATGTTCTAAATTATTTCACATTACATTCATCAGTTTGTAAACACTTTATCTACATAACATGTAAATAAATCGAGTGGGGGGGGCTGATTTGGGCAGTCAATTGATTTGTTTCCATCCAACCTTGTTTCCATCCAACCAACCCTTGGGTCATAATATTTTCATCACTGTCACTCAGTACAAAGAATCTGCTGGATTACTTATGGGGGCTGGGAAGGCCCGTGGCCAGTTCCATCACTTGAAACCAGTTCATAAAAGACAGCAGAACGTGACTATCTGGGGCACTCAGAACTTCTCCGATATATGATTTCCTGTCGTACACTGCAGCAAGAAACTCCCCAATTTTGAGGTTTGCCATCACAAAATTCTCTGACCCTACTTCCACCTCATCATCCTTATCCTGCTCATCCTCATCATTCTCCTCCTCTACCGCAAAATCCTTAGCTAGTCAGGAGAGTGTCACCTCATCGTTGGTGTTTTTGATGCAATGCATCGCACGAATGCCATTCACAGCCGGTATTGCTGCCCAAAATGCATCATCCAATGCCATCTGGTTGTTACGCAGTTTGATCTAATCCTCAGCAACGTTAATCACACTTACTGAGGGCATTGACGCTGCAGCTGCAGCAAACGTTGCATTGGAAACAGCTTTCTTAGCTGGTGATGACCTGAAATCAATCAATTGGTAGAGCAATCAATTCCCTACTAGATGACAATCAACCAAGCACAAAATTCTCAATAACAAATTTGATGGTACCTGTTTATGTTGACGACCTGACGACCAAAACTCAGTGTAGGAAATCTTGAAGTTGAAATCTTGGTAAAGGTAGTGAAGTCAGATAATGCACATGTGCAGTCAACTGGCCAGCTGATTGGCTGAATGCTTAGTTCAAAGAGCTTAGGAGACAAAGGAGACCATGAATCCTTTGATGGCAGCATGTGACTTCTCTGTAGTATCAATGTAACGCATGTTACAAAATGTCAATGTAACGCATGTTACGCACTTTGAAGTGGGATTATCTGATAACCACTCATTGGATTTCCACTATTTTTTTGCACGAAACTTCCTTCTAAGTAAAGGGAAGTTATGCAATTATTTGTGGCTAGGTCAAATATTTTGGAGATGGTGAGAACTTTTTGAAATATCATGATATGTACCATAACTGTATTCATACAGAAACTTGACTATATTGCAAAGTTGCACTTTTTCCCTTCAAAAACGCTATTGAAAATTTAGGTCGTATTGGAAGAAATGGTGCGAGGACGTGGATAATGATATTGACATAATTTTTACTTTTTCTGAAGCCGCAAGGAGTCTACTTTCCCATGCATTAACTTTTTTGGCTTTATTATTTGATTTGTTTTGTTTCGAGCCTCGCATGTCAGGATTTCATGGCCAGGGCCCAGTACATAATACAATTGACATAATATTCCATATATTATACTGAAGCCTAAATGCTCATAATAGTGAATATAATTCTCGTGAAATATTTCAGGGTTGAAGTGACTTGTATTGCCATTTACAATGAATATTCTGGCAGAGATGGTTTCATCGACACAGGGAGAGGGAAAAAGGAGACTCGTTTTTGTGAGAAGTGAGGCTAAGCTACAGTCTCTCCTAGACGCTGCACCATCTCCTGCACGAAACACTCCTGTCTAGTGTGCACTGAGGCTCAGCTGTGTCAGATAAAGGTGCTCCCAGACTTGCCTGGCTTCATCGGAGGAACAAGTTGGTAGTATGTGCAATCTCCCTGAGTTAGGAGGTACACACACTTCAGAGCTCTGTAAAGGCCTTCCTCTTTGATAAAGCAACCCTTTGTAGAGCCATTGCAATTCCACCATCATGTAGGAGCCCAAGTCAGCGTCCATCTTAGCTCTTAGCATGCTTCACTAAGCTCTTCCCTGCTAGGGTCGTACAGGGCAAGTCTATCCAGGTCACTAGGCCGATGGCAACCTTCTTAAAATCCTGCGATTAAATTTTTGGCAAAGTCTACGTGCCAAACCTTGCCCATCCTCCAACTCGAACATCCAAGAAGATTCCAACTTCCATATTTTTAATCGACGCCAGCCTTCCTGAGTTTGTTCGAGCTGCTAGGAATACCCTCATCTGGACGCCCACTCGGCATGTCGGCTCATGAGACAAGAGCTACTAAAGGGCTAGAACTTGCAAAACCTCCACCAACTACAACTCAACTCGTATTGCTCGATGAAAATGAACTTGGAACGGAGACAAGGCAACGTGCGGAGCAGCGACTGCTATGCCTCCAATTTGGAAGGGACAGCGCACCGCCATGCTTACGCTCTGGGAAGAACTCTGTGTTGTAAGTGAAGACGTTCCCAAGGAAACAAAACTATAGTAGACAAACAATGCCAGATACATTTCAACAAGAAGATTTCAACAAGAAGCAAAAAAAATTGACTAAAAAATAATAATAATAAAAAATAAAAATAAATTAATTTGTCAAAAAACCAATTAAAACCCAATTCTGCAAGACTGAACCATGTGACAATTAATATTGGGCAAACAACAAACAACAACAACAGATTCGCGTTACGATGACCTTATCAATAATCAAACTTGAATTTTACTCTCTCAACGTTCCGACTAGATGCTCTAGATTTCACCCAACTTATGGCCATAGATTCAACGAGGTTCCTAGCTGTGCTGCTAGACTCTTTTCCAGATCACTATGCTGGATAGGCGAACAACCATAGCACTATTCCGAGCGTACATGACAAGCCCTTCAGAGCTATCTCCATCACTCAAGTGCTCAATCAGCTTTTCAATTGAACTGATGCTGCCATTAGTGATAAGCATTTTCAAAAAGTGATCTCTCAGCAATTCTGTATCTACAGAGACGGGCAATGTGACAGTTATAATTCACCGTGAATCAACCGACCAGCTAGATTGAGCCTACGACCCGTATCTATGCAAACAGTAGATGTCTTCTCTGTCTTCTTAAATTGACATTTCTCAGTGTTCTATTTAAAGGAACATTGCCCTTGCAAAAGATCCATGGCATGCTGAAAGTATTTCTGGAGATAATAGTGACCAAAACCATTATTTAGACTGCCAAGATGCTGCCAAAGTGTGTCTTTGATGAGTACGAGCTGTGTGTACATGTATGTGTGTTTGTTTTTATGTGTGCATGTATGCGCTTATGCATGTAGTGTGTATGTTTGCATGTATGCATGCATGTATGTAGTGTGCATGTATGTAGTGTGCATGTATGTAGTGTGCATGTATGTAGTGTGCATGTATGTAGTGTGCATGTATGTAGTGTATATGTATGTAGTGTGCATGTATGTAGTGTGCATGTATGTAGTGTGCATGTATGTAGTGTGCATGTATGTAGTGTGTATGTATGTAGTGTGCATGTATGTAGTGTGCATGTATGTAGTGTGCATGTATGTAGTGTGCATGTATGTAGTGTGCATGTATGTAGTGTGCATGTATGTAGTGTGCATGTATGTAGTGTGCATGTATGTAGTGTATATGTATGTAGTGTGCATGTATGTAGTGTGCATGTATGTAGTGTGCATGTATGTAGTGTATATGTATGTAGTGTGCATGTATGTAGTGTGCATGTATGTAGTGTGCATGTATGTAGTGTGCATGTATGTAGTGTGCATGTATGTAGTGTGCATGTATGTAGTGTGCATGTATGTAGTGTGCATGTATGTAGTGTGCATGTATGTAGTGTGCATGTATGTAGTGTGTACGTATGTAGTGTGCATGTATGTAGTGTGCATGTATGTAGTGTGTATGTATGTAGTGTGTACGTATGTAGTGTGCATGTATGTATGCATGTATGTAGTGTGCATGTATGTAGTGTGCATGTATGTAGTGTGCATGTATGTAGTGTGCATGTATGTAGTGTGCATGTATGTAGTGTGCATGTATGTGGTGTGTACGTATGTATGTATGTATGTATTATGCGTGTGCATGTATGTAGTATGTATGTATGTGTGTATGTAATGTGTAGGTATGCATTTGTACATATGCATGCATGTATATGCATGTACACACATGCATACATGTACACACATACTGTACATGTATGTTTGTGTGTGATGCATCCACCTTAAAATATGAGCCCTGTAGGCTATACATGACCGGGTTGCCATAGCAACAAAGATATTTTTATACCCAACAAGGAAACATATTAAAAAAATTGTAGCTAAAACAAAGATATAGAGACACGTGCATATATAGAGGTGCGTGCATATATAGAGGTGCGTGCATATATAGAGGTGCGTGCATATATAGAGGTGCGTGCATATATAGAGGTGCATGCATATATAGAGGTGCGTGCATATATAGAGACGTGCATATATAGAGACACAACAATAGAAAAACTTACCCCTCAGGATTGGGGAAGAGAGTTGTCTCATAATATTTCTCCGATCCGGGATTCTTGATCAGGTAGTCGAACATCACGGGGAAGCGCTCCAAAAACTCCTCCAGCAGCATCACAGCTGCGTCAGAATAGGACCACCCACCACTGTCCAACCTACGGGCGTAGCCAGGTATCTAAATAATGCACATCATCACGTGACATAAAGTTTCACTGAATTGACGTGTTTTAGGTTCAGAGTAGATGCATATTCTCACTGGTATTGCTCACAACACTCGGGCATTGCAGTAGAGAGGTGTACAGTATTGCAACACGCATGTATTCACAGGGCTATGCTACCTGCTCAGTGATGTTGGTCCAGTGTGTCTCCCCATAGAGCTATTGTCAACCTACTTCAACCCAGTGTGGTGTTGGTCCAGTGTGTGTCCCCATAGAGCTATTGTCAACCTACTTCAACCTGCCTCAACCCAGTGTGGTATTGGTCCAGTGTGGGTCCCCATAGAGCTATTGTTCATCTGCTTCAACCTGTCTCAACCCAGTGTGATGTTGGTCCAGTGTGTGTCCCCATAGAGCTATTGTTAACCTACTTCAACCTGTCTCAACACAGTGTGATGTTGGTCCAGTGTGGGTCCCCATAGAGCTGCCATTGTCAACCTACTTCAACCTGCCTCAACCCAGTGTGATGTTGGTCCAGTGTGTGTCCCCATAGAGCTATTGTTAACCTACACTTCAACCTGTCTCAACCCAGTGTGATGTTGGTCCAGTGTGGGTCCCCATAGAGCTATTGTCAACCTACTTCAACCTGCCTCAACCCAGTGTGGTGTTGGTCCAGTGTGTGTCCCCCTAGAGCTATTGTTAACCTACTTCAACCTGTCTCAACACAGTGTGATGTTGGTCCAGTGTGGGTCCCCATAGAGCTGCCATTGTCAACCTACTTCAACCTGCCTCAACCCAGTGTGATGTTGGTCCAGTGTGTGTCCCCATAGAGCTATTGCCAACCTACTTCAACCTGCCTCAACCCAGTGTGATGTTGGTCCAGTGTGTGTCCCCCTAGAGCTATTGTCAACCTACTTCAACCTGCCTCAACCCAGTGTGATGTTGGTCCAGTGTGTGTCCCCATAGAGCTATTGTCAACCTACTTCAACCTGCCAGTGTTATGTTGGTCCAGTGTGTGTCCCCATGGAGCTATTGTTCATCTACTTCAACCTGCCTCAACCCAGTGTGGTGTTGGTCCAGTGTGTGTCCCCATTGAGCTATTGTCAAACTCTTCAGCCCACTCAATGGCACTTCTCATCCAATGCCTTGGGAATGATCACTGACACATGCACAACCTCCTCTGCTTTTGTCAGGAAGTTCGTGTGTTCGTAGTAAATGTTGTAGATGTTGTTGTAGATGTTGTTGTCCTCTGCTTGTGTACGTAGTAAATGTGGCTTCACTTACTTCAAGGTTCTTTCTAGCAAACTTCCATGACAGTCCAACATTGACTCTGTTCCTTTCCTTGGCACTAACAACAACACAAAAATAGTCTTCAAACATGTGAATATTAAATGGCACTAGCAAAGATCAAATGTAAGCTATGCAAACCACAAACAGCAGCAGCACCTACAAAAACATCAACATCTACAGCAACAACATCTACAACAACATCTACAACAACATCAACAACAACAGCAACATCTACAACAACATCTGCAACAACAACATCTGCAACAACATCTACAACAACGTCTACATCTACAACAACATCTACAACATCTACAACATCTGCAACAACATCTGCAACAACAACAGCATCTGCAACAACAACAACTCTACAACAACAACATCAATGTCTACAACAACAGTAACATCTACAGCAACATCTACAACAACAGCAAAATCTACAACATCTACAACAACAGTAACATCTACAACAACATCTACAACAGCAACATCTACAGCAACATCTACAACAGCAACATCTACAACAACAACATCTACAACAACAGCAACATCTACAACAGCAGCATCTACAACAGCAACATCTACAACAACATCTACAACAACATCTACAACAACGTCTGCAACAACAACATCTACAACAATATCTACAACAACATCTACAACATCTACAACAACGTCTGCAACAACATCTACATCTACAACATCTACAACAACAACATCTACAACACAACAACAACATCTACAACAACATCTACAACAACAACATCTACAACAACAACAACAACAACAGCATCTACAAAAACAACATCTACAAAAACAACATCTACAAAAACAACAACATCTGCAACAACAACAACATCAACAACAACATACTTTTTATGAGAGCCACTTTCAACTTGTATTGTGCCGGTGATTCTGGCGAGAAGCAACGAGGAAAAGTTAAGTTTGTTCCCCACCACATAAGAGGGCAAGTAGTGCAGCGACAGGCTGCGGTTAGCAGAAATACGGGCTAAGTTTGGTTCCAATTTCTGTGTAACTTGGATCTGGACTCTTCCCTGGGATGCGAGCACTGATAGCACCTGGATAGAAGAATGGGAAGTCTATTGATAAGTTCTATTGACATGCATGCATGGAGGATAAGGAGAGATGCGTGGAGGATAAGGAGAGATGCGTGGAGGATAAGGAGAGGTGCGTGGAGGATAAGGAGAGATGCACGGAGGATAAGGAGAGATGCACGGAGGATAAGGAGAGGTGCACGGAGGATAAGGAGAGGTGCGTGGAGGATAAGGAGAGGTGCACGGAGGATAAGGAGAGGTGCACGGAGGATAAGGAGAGATGCACGGAGGATAAGGAGAGGTGCACGGAGGATAAGGAGAGGTGCACGGAGGATAAGGAGAGGTGCACGGCGGATAAGGAGAGATGCACGGAGGATAAGGAGAGGTGCACGGAGGATAAGGAGAGGTTCACGGAGGATAAGGAGAGGTGCACGGAGGATAAGGAGAGATGCACGGAGGATAAGGAGAGGTGCACGGAGGATAAGGAGAGATGCGTGGAGGATAAGGAGAGGTGCACGGAGGATAAGGAGAGATGCACGGAGGATAAGGAGAGGTGCACGGAGGATAAGGAGAGATGCACGGAGGATAAGGAGAGATGCACGGAGGATAAGGAGAGGTGCACGGAGGGTAAGGAGAGATGCACGGAGGATAAGGAGAGGTGCACGGAGGATAAGGAGAGGTGCACGGAGGATAAGGAGAGGTGCACGGAGGATAAGGAGAGATGCACGGAGGATAAGGAGAGGTGCACGGGGGATAAGGAGAGAAATACATAATGGTAATTTTTGTTTTGTCTTTACCCACATATCTCCCTCCTCTCCTTCCATCTTGCTCTCCTGTCTCTCCCTCCCTCCTCCATCCCAACCCTCTCATCTCCTCTTCCTCCACCCTGCCCTTCTTCTCTATCTCCCTCCTCTTCCACCACCTCTCTTTTCTACCTCCACCACGTCCTTCTTCTTTCCACCCTCTTCTTCCTCCTCTTCATTCACCCTTATTCCCTTCCGTCACCTTCCAATGGTCCCTTCCCCCTCCCCCCATTCTCACTTCTGCCTGGCATCCATAAAAGTTGGAGGAGATCAGGAAGCAATGGGAGCCCACAGGATACAGTTCCTCCAGCGACATGACAGCATCCTTACAGCTAGGAGCAAAAGTGGCGATGTTACGTACTGCCGTCTGGTAAGGGAATGGCTCGGGATGGACCGCCCATTCCTTGTGTAAATAAACCAGTCCTGCGTTCGATTTCTGGTCAGCTACAAACCTAAATATATATATAATAATAATAGTAATAATAATAATAATAATAATAATAATAATAATAATAATAATAATAATAATAATAATAATAATAATAATAATAATAATAATAATAATAATAATAATAATTAATAATAATAATAATAATAATAATATATAATAATAATAGCAGCAGTAGCAACAACAACAACAATAAATAATTTATTATGGAAAATGGAAAGATAAAAGTAATTCCTCTATCTCTCTTATGTTGTTGTTCTCATCAACGCTGCTTGGCCTGTCTGCAGAGTTAATCATGACATCATGCAACTGCATCCTTCCCAGAGAGTGAAGATCCAAACAAGAAGCTTCCAAACAAGAGCTTCCCCATCTCCCAAAAGTTTCCCATTCTCTCTGGTGCCCGTAGCCTCATTGGAACAGCCCACGTGACGATTTAGAGCCAACACTCAGAGTGTTTTCATTGTTCAGTTATTGGTGGCAGGAATAAATGTCAGATAATTGTAGCTACTACGGGGCCAGTTTCATAACTGTACTAAAAGGGAAGCAGCTGACTTAGGTAGGGTAAAGGGACAAATCATGATGCATAGCTATGATATGGTGTCACATGACTGTCACATGACAGTCATATGACCAATAAAGAGCAACTGCTCACCTCTTCCCTTGTAGTACTTGAGCGTAGACAATAATACGCACCTCTCCTATGTCTATACCTCTGGTCTCTATGTGACTGAGGAGAGAGAAGAAAGAGGGGGAGGAGAGGGAAGAAAGAAGTGGAAGGGTAAGCAGAGAGGGAGAAAGGGAGAGAAGGTGGGAAAGGAGGAAGGGTGGGAGGGAGAGGAGGAAGGGTGAGGAGGAGGGAAAGGAGGAAGGGAGAGAGAGGAGGGAGGGAGAGGACGGAGGGAGGGGAGGGAGGGGAGGGAGGGAGGGAGGGAGGGGAGGGAGGGAGGGGAGGGAGGGAGGGAGGGGAGGGAGGGAGGAAGAGGATGAAGGGAGAGGAGAGAGGAGGAGGGGAGAGGAGGGAGGGAGAGGAGGGAGGAAGAGGAGGAAGGAAGAGGAGGAAGGGAGAGGAGGAAGGGAGAGGAGGAGGAAGGGAGGGGACGAAGCGAGGTGAGGAAAGGAGGAAGGGTAAGGAAGGGAGAAGAGGAAGGATAAGAAGGAGGGAGAGGAGGAAAGTGTAAAACGAAGAAGAGCTGGAGAGAGGACATGATGGAAAGGATGGCAAAGGCAGCAAAGAAATGAGGTGAAATGCCGAGATGAACCTAATCACCTCACACTTCTTGTGAGTGTGTTTTAAACATGATTTGAGATTCACAATTCAATCAAATGCTATTAACGAGAGAAGCGAGCAGTCATTGGGGAGTTGGTCGGAAGAGATAGTGCTGCCGCACCTTGGCAGTCAGTGTCATGTGATACGTACATGCATGTGTCTATCCATGCAGCATGCATTCACCTGTAAAACACAAAACGGGTTGCCCGTCTTGCCAGATGCATGATTGACACGTTTACAAGTGCCAGCCGGCTAGCAGTCTGAGGAGCAGAAAAAAGTGACTGCAATGAAAACTGGTCGCCGAGCCAACAGACAAGAAGGGCGTGGCGGTGTTTTTTTTTTTAATTTTAATGACCTATATTGGATTAGCTTGTCAAAAAAGCAAAGAAAACAAGACCCCCCCCCCCCCCATAAACCGCATCACACAACATTTCACCATTCAAAATTCATGTACACCAATCACAATACGGATTCTAAAAAATATGGACGGCATGGTTTTATATGGTAAAGGGTCGTCAAACTTGGCTCACCGCTGGCACAGTTGGTGCTTTCCTTTTTCTTGATTAGTCAATCCAAAATAGGTGCTTGCTCTTTCCTGGTTACCGTTCCTGCTTGTTCGTTGGTCTGTCTCTTTGTTCGGTAGCTGAGCAGTCGGTCATCCAAGTTCGGCCAAGTTCCAACTCCCGAGTTTTCTGTATCCTAAAGTATTTTCTATTCCTGTGTTACACGACACACGGTTAGTTCCCCAGGTCGAGGAATCAGCTGCAGCCTCCTTCAAGGACTTGGTGACACGTGCACACTCCAGGACCAACACAACATAGCAGATGTTCTTCTACACCGTGTCCATCGCCCAAGGACACACACTTGTTGCTGCACTGTTGCTTTGGTTGGTTGAAACCGCCGAGTCTGCTAAAAAGAGCTTCCAATCGAGTTGCAGTTGGAAAGCTAGATTTTCATTGGTAGGATTTCATTGGTAGGATTTATAGCTGTCTGCCTTTTTTTTTTAAGGGTCAAATTTCTCTAGGAAGTGCCAGCACCCTCTCTCTGAAAATTGGTTGCAGAGGGACTAGCCTTCAGAAGAAAGATGCTTCAGGCATAAATTAACGACTTGTTGTTGAGGTGTTTTTTTAAAGGCGCATGGTCTTCACATTATACCAAGAGTTATTACATCACAAGATCCACACTTCGTACCACACTTTACCACACACACAGCTACATTTCTAACTGTGTGTCTGAGTGCAGAGTAAACTGTGTGGGGGGGATGGAGATTGGACTTAGAAACAGAATAGAACAAGACAATGACATCCCCAACAAGAAGACCAAATCAAGATCATGATCAACCAATCATCGTGCAGAGAGACGCCAGCTAGGAAAACTCCAGTACTCATCAACAGCAACAAATCATCGTGCAGAGAGACGCCAATAGGGAAACTCCAGTACTCATCAACAGCAACAAATCATCGTGCAGAGAGACCGCCAGCTAGGGAAACTCCAGTACTCATCAACAGCAACAAATCATCGTGCAGAGAGATGCCAGCTAGGGAAACTCCAGTACTCATCAACAGCAACAAATCATCGTGCAGAGAGACGCCAGCTAGGAAAACTCCAGTCATCAACAGCAACAATCATCGTGCAGAGAGATGCCAGCTAGGAAAACTCTGCTACTCATCAACAGCAACAATCATCGTGCAGAGAGATGCCAGCTAGGAAAACTCCAGTACTCATCAACAGCAACAAATCATCGTGCAGAGCAACAATCACCGTGCAGGGAAACTCCGGCACTCATTGACAGCAATAAATCATCGTGCAGAGAGACGCCAGTTAGGGAAACTCCAGTACTCATCAACAGCAACAATCATCGTGCAGAGAGATGCCAGCTAGGAAAACTCCAGTACTCATCAACAGCAACAAATCATCGTGCAGAGCAACAATCACCGTGCAGGGAAACTCCGGCACTCATTGACAGCAACAAATCATCGTTCAGAGAGATGCCAACTAGGGAAACTCTGGTACTCATCAACAGCAACAAATCATCGTGCAGAGAGACACCAGCTAGGAAAACTCTGGTACTCATCAACAGCAACAAATCATCATGCAGAAGAGAGCAGCCAGTTAGGGAAACTCCAGTACTCATCAACAGCAACAAATCATCATGCAGAAGAGAGCAGCCAGTTAGGGAAACTCTGCTACTCATCGTCCAGCTGTCGGAGCCGAGATTAACTCAGACAGCAGCTGTCGAGTTCTCGAGAAGTGCATGCTCTTAGCTTCCTGCAGCTAAGCTCAGCTCAGTTTACCTGCCCATGTATCATTTAGAATTCCTATGTAAGGAGGGGAGAGGGAGATGACATGGGAAGTTTTAGTTTATCAACCGCATGATTTTAAGACATTACTGAATTTCCAGGGGGAAATGAACCTTGGCAGACTAGTATAAACACACCCTCTAGCTTACACTGTTTGCCATAAGCATTTAGAAGCTTGGAGCTCGCCACACAATAGCCTGCACTCATTTCTGAAACTTGGACTCGGGAAGGTTTCAAGCTCGCCACAGAATAGCCTGCACTCACTTCTGAAGCTTGGACTCGGAAGGTTTCAAGCTCGCCACACAATAGCCTGCACTCACTTCTGAAGCTTGGACTCGGGGAAGGTTTCAAGCTAGCCACAGAATAGCCTGCACTCATTTCTGAAGCTTGGAGTCGGGGAAGGTTTCAAGCTCGCCACACAATAGCCTGCACTCACTTCTGAAGCTTGGACTCGGAAGGTTTCAAGCTCGCCACAGAATAACCTGCACTCATTTCTGAAGCTTGGACTCGGGGAAGGTTTCAAGCTCGCCACACAATAGCCTGCACTCATTTCTGAAGCTTGGACTCGGGGAAGGTTTCAAGCTCGCCACACAATAGCCTGCACTCACTTCTGAAGCTAGGACTCGGAAGGTTTTAAGCTCGCCACAGAATAACCTGCACTCATTTCTGAAGCTTGGACTCGGGGAAGGTTTCAAGCTCGCCACAGAATAGCTTGCACTCATTTCTGAAGCTTGGACTCGGAAGGTTTCAAGCTCGCCACACAATAGCCTGCACTCATTTCTGAAGCTTGGACTCGGGGAAGGTTTCAAGCTCGCCACACAATAGCCTGCACTCATTCTGAAGCTTGGACTCGGGGAAGGTTTCAAGCTCGCCACAGAATAGCCTGCACTCATTTCTGAAGCTTGGACTCGGGGAAGGTTTCAAGCTCGCCACAGAATAGCCTGCACTCATTTCTGAAGCTTGGACTCGGGGAAGGTTTCAAGCTCGCCACACAATAGCCTGCACTCATTTCTGAAGCTTGGACTCGGGGAAGGTTTCAAGCTCGCCACAGAATAGCCTGCACTCATTTCTGAAGCTTGGACTCGGGGAAGGTTTCAAGCTCGCCACACAATAGCCTGCACTCATTTCTGAAGCTTGGACTCTGGGAAGGTTTCAAGCTCACCACAGAATAGCCTGCACTCACTTCTGAAGCTTGGACTCGGGGAAGGTTTCAAGCTCGCCACAAAATAGCCTGCACTCATTTCTGGTTAGCAGATATCCACCGTGCAAACATGGAGGCTTAATTAAAGCCCGCCCAAATGTTCCAAGCATCCATGGCCACCCCATGCCCACTTAGTCATTTTGAATCGCACATGAGACTGCACATGTGTGTGCAGGGCTGCAGCTAGGATTAAATTGACCCCTGGGGGAGGGGGGGGGGGGGGGGGGGGGGAAATAATATATTGTAAACAGGGGAGGGAGGGCACACATATTTAACAACACTATTCAATAATACAATATCCCGGGATGCAGCCCTGAAGGGTGCATGAAGCTTTCATGGTGCATGCATTGTGCCAGTTATTTAGTCTGTTCTCTCTGTCCATAGAGAGAGGCAGTGACTATGTGTGCTGTTGACCTGGCCAAGATTGATAATAGTTTCTGCATCATAACGATTATCCCACCTTCATAACTAGAGGACAAGATGAATTGAGTAGCTATGTCAGAAACGAAACTCCAGCATCCTTTCCAGTTCTCACTTTCCTGGGCGGCCATGTTGTCTTTCCTCTGGCTTCCATTCTGCTGCTATATTCACAATCTTTCTCTTCAACATTTAGCAAGCTAGTTTTATTTAAGGTGGGTGAGCGCAGGATGAATACACACATACTCTAGGTGAGCGCAGGATTAATACACACATACTCCAGGTGAGTGCAGGATGAATACACACATACTCCAGGTGGGCGCAGGATGAATATGCACATGCTTCAGGTGAGTGCAGGATGAATACACACATACTCCAGGTGAGCACAGGATGAATACACACATACTCCAGGTGAGCGCAGGATGAATACACACATGCTTCAGGTGAGAGTAGGATGAATACACACATACTCCAGGTGAGCGCAGGATGAATACACACATGCTTCAGGTGAGCGTAGGATGAATACACACATACTCCAGGTGAGCGCAGGATGAATACACACATACTCCAGGTGAGCGCAGGATGAATACACACATGCTTCAGGTGAGAGTAGGATGAATACACACATACTCCAGGTGAGCGCAGGATGAATACACACATGCTTCAGGTGAGCGCAGGATGAATATGCACATACTCCAGGTGAGTGCAGGATGAATACACACATACATACTCCAGGTGAGAGTAGGATGAATACACACATACTCCAGGTGAGCGCAGGATGAACACACATACTCCAGGTGAGCGCAGGATGAATACACACATGCTTCAGGTGAGCGCAGGATGAATACACACATACTCCAGGTGAGTTCAGGATGAACACACATACTCCAGGTGAGAGTAGGATGAATACACACATACTCTAGGTGAGTGCAGGATGAATACACACATGCTTCAGGTGAGTACAGGATGAATACACACATACTCCAGGTGGGCGCAGGATGAATATGCACATGCTTCAGGTGAGTGCAGGATGAATACACACATGCTTCAGGTGAGCGCAGGATGAATACACACATACTCCAGGTGAGCGCAGGATGAATACACACATACTCCAGGTGAGTGCAGGATGAATACACACATACTCCAGGTGAGTGCAGGATGAACACACACATACTCCAGGTGAGAGTAGGATGAATACACACATACTCCAGGTGAGCGCAGGATGAACACACATACTCCAGGTGAGCACAGGATGAATATGCACATACTCCAGGTGAGAGTAGGATGAATACACACATACTCCAGGTGAGAGTAGGATGAATACACACATACTTCAGGTGAGCGCAGGATGAATACACACATACTCCAGGTGAGCGCAGGATGAATACACACATACTCCAGGTGAGAGTAGGATGAATACACACATACTCCAGGTGAGCGCAGGATGAATACACACATACTCCAAGTGAGTGCAGGATGAATATACACATACTCCAGGTGAGCCGCAGGATGAATACACACATACTCCAGGTTGGCGCAGGATGAATATGCACATGCTTCAGGTGAGCGCAGGATGAATATGCACATACTCCAGGTGAGCGCAGGATGAATACACACATACTCCAGGTGAGAGTAGGATGAATACACACATACTCCAGGTGAGCGCAGGATGAACACACATACTCCAGGTGAGTGCAGGATGAATATGCACATACTCCAGGTGAGAGTAGGATGAATACACACATACTCTAGGTGAGTGCAGGATGAATACACACATACTCTAGGTGAGTGCAGGATGAATACACACATACTCCAGGTGAGCGCAGGATGAATACACACATACTCCAGGTGGGCGCAGTATGAATATGCACATGCTTCAGGTGAGCGCAGGATGAATACACACATACTCCAGGTGAGAGTAGGATGAATAAACACATACTTCATGCATGGCAACATCAAATCATTTCCAGTCACTTTGCTAGGCAATGAATACAAGTCGTTAACTGCAAAGCATTTGGTGTTAAGGAGATCTAAAAGTGAGCGCCAACACCCCGGCCATTTTTCAAACTATCCCATTTTGACCTCATAAGCTCCTTAGAGAATTGTCATTTTTTTAAATGTACGCGCTTGTGATGGTTGATTGGGTGAAGAGGAACAGGAGAGAAAGTAAGAACAATTAACAAGATCCTCCTTCCTTACCTTCTTGTTGTCGTGGTTACCTCTTCCCTGTACTTCTGGGCCATCCCCTGCGTAAGGGTAGAGGTCACCAGCCTAGCCCTCGTCCCTACCACGTCACTCAACTACAAAGCAAACAAGAAGAGATAGTAACCATGTCATGCCCCTCATTAATGATATAGCCACACCTCCCACCATCACATGCCAAAATTTCACCTTGACAACACCCAGACATACATGTCCGGCATTGTCATTGTCAATCCCGTGTCATCCATGGATGACTAAGTTACCAGGGTTTTGCCATTCACAGTAGAACCTACCCCTAGCAACTCTGCCATCTGCAGATGAACCCTGGATACCCCTAGCAACTCTGCCATCTGCAGATGAACCCTGGATATCCCTAGCAACTCTGCCATCTGCAGATGATCCCTGGATACCCCTAGCAACTCTGCCATCTGCAGATGAACCCTGGATAACCCTAGTAACTCTGCCATCTGCAGATGAACCCTGGATATCCCTAGCAACTCTGCCATCTGCAGATGAACCCTGGATATCCCTAGCAACTCTGCCATCTGCAGATGAACCCTGGATACCCCTAGTAACTCTGCCATCTGCAGATGAACCCTGGATATCCCTATCCCTAGCAACTCTGCCATCTGCAGATGAACCCTGGATACCCCTAGCAACTCTGCCATCTGCAGATGAACCCTTGATATCCCTAGCAACTCTGCCATCTGCAGATGAACCCTGGATACCCCTAGCAACTCTGCCATCTGCAGATGAACCCTGGATATCCCTAACATCCAGAGTTGATCCCTGGATATCCCTAGCAACTCTGCCATCTGCAGATGAACCCTGGATACCCCTAGCAACTCTGCCATCTGCAGATGAACCCTGGATACCCCTAGCAACTCTGCCATCTGCAGATGAACCCTGGATATCCCTAGCAACTCTGCCATCCACAGTTGATCCCTGGATATCCCTAGCAACTCTGCCATCTGCAGATGAACCCTGGATACCCCTAGCAATTCTGTCATCTGCAGATGAACCCTGGATATCCCTAGTAACTCTGCCATCTGCAGATGATCCATGAAAATTCCTATGACTCGGTCATGCAACGGGATAGACGACGACACCGGACCACCCCCTCATTAAACCCTCCACCCTATGCACTACGCGCACCCAACGTATCTAGAGGGATATAAGGCTTGGGCGCAGCTAAAGTTTGCACACATTCCCTCTTCAATAAGAGAACGCAATTCATACCACAAATGATATCAGGTCCAGAAGTAGGTGTGGCATCAAGCACATGGAGTTATCCTGAAGCTGTTCCATCAAGTTGCTATGTGTCTACGACCATCAAGAAGTGTCTGAGCCACATCCTATTCAAGCTGCTGGTTGCTGAAAAGAATGGAAATGAATATGCAAGGAATCTCCTGCTACTCAACTGCAGCTTAGCCTCTCCTAGTCCAGCCATCCACAGCTTAGCCTCTCCTAGTCCAGCCATCCACAGCTTAGCCTCTCCTAGTCCAGCCATCCACAGCTTAGCCTCTCCTAGTCCAGCCAGCCACAGCTTAGCCTCTCTTAGTCCAGCCATCCACAGCTTAGCCTCTCCTAGTCCAGCCAGCCACAGCATAGCCTCTCCTAGTCCAGCCAGCCACAGCTTAGCCTCTCCTAGTCCAGCCATCCACAGCATAGCCTCTCCTAGTCAGCCATCCACAGCTTAGCCTCTCCTAGTCCAGCCATCCACAGCTTAGCCTCTTGTAGTCCAGCCATCCACAGCTTAGCCTCTCCTAGTCCAGCCAGCCACAGCTTAGCCTCTCCTAGTCCAGCCATGCACACCATAGCCTCTCCTAGTCCAGCCATCCACAGCTTAGCCTCTCCTAGTCAGCCATCCACAGCTTAGCCTCTCCTAGTCCAGCCATCCACAGCATAGCCTCTCCGAGTCCAGCCATCCACAGCTTAGCCTCTCCTAGTCCAACCAGCCACAGCTTAGCCTCTCCTAGTCCAGCCAGCCACAGCTTAGCCTCTCCTAGTCTAGCCATCCACAGCATAGCCTCTCCTAGTCCAGCCATCCACAGCTTAGCCTCTCCTAGTCCAGCCATCCACAGCATAGCCTCTCCGAGTCCAGCCATCCACAGCTTAGCCTCTCCTAGTCCAACTAGCCACAGCTTAGCCTCTCCTAGTCCAGCCAGCCACAGCTTAGCCTCTCCTAGTCCAGCCATCCACAGCTTAGCCTCTCCTAGTCCAGCCATCCACAGCATAGCCTCTCCTAGTCCAGTTAGCCTCTCCTAGTCCAGCCATCCACAGCTTAGCCTCTCCTAGTCCAGCCATGCACAGCATAGCCTCTCCCAGTCCAGCCATCCACAGCAGAACCTCTCCTGCCACAGCTTAGCCTCTCCTAGTCCAGCCATCCACAGCTTAGCCTCTTCTAGTCCAGCCATGCACAGCATAGCCTCTCCTAGTCCAGCCATCCACAGCTTAGCCTCTCCCAGTCCAGCAGAACCTCTCCTGCCACAGCTTAGCCTCTCCTAGTCCAGCCATCCACAGCTTAGCCTCTCCTAGTCCAGCCATGCACAGCATAGCCTCTCCTAGTCCAGCCATCCACAGCTTAGCCTCTCCTAGTCCAGCCAGCCACAGCTTAGCCTGCTTGCCGTGTGGAGTAAAGATAATAATCTTAATTTAAAGTTTTGATTTTCATCACTTGCATCTGACCAGCTACTCACATTTTATCGCCTAATGATAACACTCTTATTGTAGAGTAGAGCTTCCTCTAGCCACTGATAGTTGGGCACTTACCAAAGCCTCAACTGCAGAGAGTTCAGGTGAGCGAGCAGGTTTGGAGTTGCTCCCACTCTAGCTGCAAGCAGCTTTGGCTCGGTTATTTATATCAAAAGAGGGGAAGCAACTTCTAAGCTATCTAAGCTATGTATCTATGAAGTCCAGAGAGTCACGTGTGCAGGACATAACATGTATGGAGCTCCAAAGTCATAACCACAAGTTTCTGTATTTTATGGTTCCGTCCCAACCAACAATGCACACATCTGCATTGCTACGCCTATTTGGGGCTGTGGTCCCTCCAAGGAACCAACAATGCACACATCTGCATTGCTAAGCATATTTGGTGCTGCAGTCCCCCCAAGGAACCAGCAATGCACACATCTGCATTGCTACGCCTATTTGGGGCTGCAGTCCCCCCAAGGAACCAACAATGCACACATCTGCATTGCTAAGCCTATTTGGGGCTGCGGTCCACCCAAGGAACCAACAATGCACACATCTGCATTGCTACGCCTATTTGGGGCTGCGGTCCCCCCAAGGAACCAACAATGCACACATCTGCATTGCTAAGCCTATTTGGGGCTGCGGTCCCCCCAAGGAACCAACAATGCACACATCTGCATTGCTAAGCCTATTTGGGGCTGCGCAACAATGCACACATCTGCATTGCTACGCCTACTTAGGACTATGACTCGTATCCAGCAAATACACTTGCATCCCTCACAACAGTCACTCACCAACACACACAAACATCTACTTCATCCACACTACCACCAACCCCACCCAACACAAACACACACACTCACTGTGTACAGGTTCTTGCCATCAGATAAAGAGTTGATCTTGGCTTCCACTAGGTAAGGCCAGCCCACAAAGGCAGATTTCGCCAACATCTGCTTAGCCAGCTCCGACATAGCCTAACAAGAAACAAGGAGGTACGTACATCTTCACCAGCATCACTGTAACAACAACAACAACTATACAGAACACATGCACCAATTCACCAGAAGGCTGACCCACCCACCCATGGCTCAGAGGAACACAAGAGCTCTTACAACCAACCCATGGCTCAGAGGAACACAAGAGCTCTTACAACCCGCCAATGGCTCAGAGGAACACACGAGTTCTTACAACCCACCCATGGCTCAGAGGAACACAAGAGCTCTTACAACCAACCCATGGCTCAGAGGAACACAAGAGCTCTTACAACCCACCCATGGCTCAGAGGAACACAAGAGCTCTTACAACCCACCCATGGCTCAGAGGAACACAAGAGCTCTTACAACCCACATAACAAAGAAGCAACTATTGTGAGTGTCAGCACTTCCTATCAATGTCATACACTGCCAAATCTGGCATAAAGGTTTATGTGCTATGTGCTATGACTCTGAATGGTGAAGCTTCTCTGTGCTTATAAGTTATAACCTAGTGCACATGGAGCTGAACAACGCTGACTGAGCGATACCTTGCGGGTGATATATTAAGGTGTGCTCTATTTTATGTGCAGGAGTTCGAGGACTGACAGCAGCGGCTGAGCGTGATAAGAAAACACCGTGCATGGCCACCAGAAAGAGATGATTCACTCTCACCCTAGGAGGAGTCCATGCCTACCAATAGCCCCAGCCATCAACAATGACATTCAAGAGATGATTCACTCCCACCCTAGGAGGAGTCCATGCCTAGCAATAGCTCCAGCATTGAGAGCAACAATGACATTCAAGAGATGATTCACTCCCACCCTAGGAGGAGGCCAGGCCTAGCAGTAGCCCCAGCCATTGAGAGGAACAATGACATTCAAGAGATGATTCACTGCCACCCCAGGAGGAGTCCAGGCCTAGCAGTATCCCCAGCTGATATTCAAGTGACTAACTTTTACAACAGGCACTGCATATAAATGTAAAATCAAGGGGCAGTGTTGTCTGGTCCAGGGGGGAAGCATTGTCGGGTCAATTCATGTGAGATGAGGTGTGAAGAGGTATGAGTGAAAGTGAGAAGGGATGAGAGGAGGTGAGGATGAGAGGAGGTGAGAGTGAGAGGAGGTGAGAGTGAGAGGAGGTGAGAGTGAGACGAGGTGAGAGTGAGAGGAGGTGAGAGTGAGAGGTGAGAGTGAGAGGTGATAGTGAGTGATAGGTGCGAGTGAGAGGTAAGAGGTGAGAGTGAGAGGAGGCGAGAGTGAGAGGAGGCGAGAGTGAGAGGAGGCGAGAGTGAGAGGAGGCGAGAGTGAGAGGAGGCGAGAGTGAGAGGAGGCGAGAGTGAGAGGAGGCGAGAGTGAGAGGAGGCGAGAGTGAGAGGAGGTGAGAGTGAGAGGAGGTGAGAGTGAGAAAAAGTCCACATCATAGAAGGACCTCCTCGGTCACTAACTGATGTGGACTTGGATGGAGTCCTTGACATTTTTCTCAAGGACTCCATCCAAGTCCACATCAGTTAGTGACCGAGGAGGTCCTTCTATTGATGCTTGCACTATGAGCCTGATGGTGACTATGTGGATCAGTTTTGATCAGTTCCACATGACTAAAGGACCACTCAACAGATGCCGTGCCAACAGGAAGTTCCATCGTGATGTCCATGTCTCGGACAAGATTCCTCCATGCGTAGGCGGCATGTCAAGAACATCTCACCTGGCAGTGCATGCGCCCATAGTTGTAGAAGGTGGGTGTTCCTTCTTCTGACATAACTCGCAAACCATCCACCCTCCTCCCCTGCTTTGGATCATTGTGCAGTACCCTAAAGGATAATTCTGCTCCCTCTCCTCCTGTAACTGAGTCTGGATTTGTAGACTTGCCTCTGCTGAGCTTTGGAACAACCTGATCCACCTACTGATGCTTGGAAATTGATGGGGGGCAAGTAAACACTGGAGGTAATTTTGACTGTGTCTTCATCACCAGATTCTCTATTAGACTTAGCATGCACTCGCCTTCTGGGGGAAAAGTTCCTGCAGTCTCTCTGGTTCAGTTGCAGTGCCACTAGCCCACCAGTCTGTTCTTTAACTTAATGTACTGAATCGTGACTGCTCTTCGGCAAAGTTCAACTGTGGCTGTCTTGATTACTCGAGAATATTTTCTGCAAGTGCTAATTACTTTAGAATACCTCTAATAGCTCGGAATCAATCTTGGAGTATCTACTGTATTTTTCACAAAAACATGCCCCCAGACCCAGGGAGCATGGCACGCGTACAAGTCAATGCCAAACATTGGAATCCCCCCCCCCCCCCCCAAAGCGAAATCCTATTTGAACCACTGATACCACACCAGTGCTTATTTCAAACAGGCCGACACCACCAGCGCTTATTTCAAACAGGCTGACCACACAGTGCTTATTTCAAACAGGCTGACACCACCAGCTCATATTTCAAACAGGCTGACATCACCAGTGCTTATTTCAAATAGGCTGACATCACCAGTGCTTATTTCAAACAGGCTGACATCACCAGTGCTTATTTCAAACAGGCTGACCACACAGTGCTTATTTCAAACAGGCTGACCACACAGTGCTTATTTCAAACAGGCTGACATCACCAGTGCATCACCAGTGCTTATTTCAAACAGGCTGACATCACCAGTGCAACATTCTGACATCACCAGTGCTTATTTCAAACAGGCTGACCACACCAGTGCTTATTTCAAACAGGCTGACAGTGCTTATTTCAAACATTCTGACATCACAAGTGCTTATTTCAAACTGGCTGACCACCCTAGTGCTTATTTCAAACTGGCTGACCACCCTAGTGCTTATTTCAAACAGGCTGACATCACCAGTGATTAGAAAAACAGGCTGACATCACCAGTGCTTATTTCAAACTGGCTGAACACGCCAGTGCTTATTTCAAACAGGCTGACCACACCAGTGCTTATTTCAAACAGGCTGCAAACAGGCTGACATCATCAGTGCTTATTTTAAACAGGCTGACATCACCAGTGCTTATTTCAAACAGGCTGACATCACCAGTGCTACTTTATGGTGTAGTTCCCAAAGGAATACACAAGAGTAACAAGAAAAAGGTGAAAATAGAGGGAGAAAGAGAGGACGCATGTACAGTTCTCTTCGTGCTAAGCTCCACCTCTAGGCAAGTGCTAAGCTCCACCTCTAGGCAAGTGCTAAGCTCCACCTCTAGGCAAGTGCTAAGCTCCACCTCTAGGCAAGTGCTAAGCTCCACCCTTAGGCAAGTGCTAAGTTCCACCTCTAGGCAAGTGCTAAGCTCCACCCTTAGGCAAGTGCTAAGTTCCACCTCTAGGCAAGTGCTAAGCTCCACCCTTAGGCAAGTGCTAAGCTCCACCTCTAGGCAAGTGCTAAGCTCCACCTCTAGGCAAGTGCTAAGCTCCACCTCTAAGCTCCACCTCTAGGCAAGTGCTAAGCTCCACCTCTAGGCAAGTGCTAAGCTCCACCTCTAGGCAAGTGCTAAGCTCCACCTCTAGGCAAGTGCTAAGCTCCACCTCTAGCCGCTAAGCCTCAGCACTAAATGGATGTCGCCATCCACACACAGGAATCTACCTTGAAAACACACATATGGTAAAGACAGCGACTTCAAATGTTTTTCCCTTCAAAATTACCATAACTTTTTTCAAATAAAACTCGTCAGATTCTTCAGAATGCAAACAGAATAAACTGTAATCTGCTACAGGAAGCATTGAGATAAGCAGGCAATGACAAAGTATCCATCCAAGATGGCCTCCCCTCCATTGTCAGTAACACTTGATATCACAGAGCGTCTGCTGGCTGGTCAGCACAAATTCTCTACTGCTCTTCTCGGAAGCACAAACACTAATAGGGACATGGAAGAGACGGTGGAGGACCACAGTTGCGACCACCCAACCTTTTTTTGTAGATTCGCACACCCCTCAAATGGGATGTGCCCCACCTCCATTATGATGTGTACATTAATTGGAGTAATGCGTTAATTGGAGATAAAATATTTCCAACTTAGCAAGCAAGTGTCCACCCTCGAGTCAAGTGTCCACCCTCGAGTCAAGTGTCCATCCTCGAGTCAAGTGTCCACCCTCGAGTCAAGTGTCCACCCTCGAGTCAAGTGTCCACGCTCGAGTCAAGTGTCCACCCTCGAGTCAAGTGTCCACCCTCGAGTCAAGTGTCCACCCTCGAGTCAAGTGTCCATCCTCGAGTCAAGTGTCCACCCTCGAGTCAAGTGTCCACCATCGAGTCAAGTGTCCACCCTCGAGTCAAGTGTCCACCCTCGAGTCAAGTGTCCACCCTCGAGTCAAGTGTCCATCCTCGAGTCAAGCGTCCACCCTCGAGTCAAGCGTCCACCCTCGAGTCAAGTGTCCACCCTCAGGTCAAGTGTCCACCCTCGAGTCAAGTGTCCACCCTCGAGTCAAGTGTCCATCCTCGAGTCAAGTGTCCACCCTCGAGTCAAGTGTCCACCCTCGAGTCAAGTGACCACCCTCAGGTCAAGTGTCCACCCTCGAGTCAAGTGTCCACCCTCGAGTCAAGTGTCCACCCTCGAGTCAAGTGTCCACCCTCGAGTCAATTGCCCACCCTCGTGGCAAGTGCCCACCCTCTGGTCAAGTGTCCACCCTCGAGTCAAGTGTCCACCCTCAGGTCAAGTGTCCATCCTCGAGTCAAGTGTCCACCCTCAGGTCAAGTGTCCATCCTCGAGTCAAGTGTCCACCCTCGAGTCAAGCGTCCACCCTCGAGTCAATTGCCCACCCTCGTGGCAAGTGCCCACCCTCTGGTCAAGTGCCCATCCTCTAGTCAAGTGCACATACTCGGGGCAAGTGCCCACCCTCAGGTCAAATGTGCACCGTAAATATTTCAGCAAGGCGAGTATCTAGCACCCCTGTGCTCAGCAGGTCGATTACTAAACGTGTATATATTATACACAACCACACAACTTACAGTGGGCGTAACCTCATCTGGTTGCTGTATGGTAAGGATGACATTTTCATCCCTACTGGAGCATTGGAACACACGAACGCCACGCCTTTCCAAATGGGCAGAGTGAGGAATGTGCTGGAGAGAAGGGAAGCCCGGGAAGTAGACGTCTAGCATCACACCCTCAGACAACCCAGTCACCAGCTCCCCCTCAGGCACGTGGAAGACTGGTGAAGACAGCTCAGTTACCCTGAGGTAAGCAACAAACAGTATCTATCAATAATCACTTATTAGAGGAGGTTCAGGATATGTGACTTAATTACTATGATCCAGTGTGTGTCCCCATAGAGCTATTGTCAACTTACTTCAACCTTACTCAACCCAGTGTGATGTTGGTCCAGTGTGTGTCCCCATAGAGCTATTGTCAACCTACTTCAACCTGCCTCAACCCAGTGTGGTGTTGGTCCAGTGTGTGTCCTCATAGAGCTATTGCCAATCTACTTCAACCTGCCTCAACCCAGTGTGATGTTGGTCCAGTGTGTGTCCCCATAGAGCTATTGCCAATCTACTTCAACCTGCCTCAACCCAGTGTGGTGTTGGTCCAGTGTGTGTCCTCATAGAGCTATTGCCAATCTACTTCAACCTGCCTCAACCCAGTGTGATGTTGGTCCAGTGTGTGTCCCCATAGAGCTATTGCCAATCTACTTCAACCTGACTCAACCCAGTGTGATGTTGGTCCAGTGTGTGTCCCCATAGAGCTATTGTCAACCTACTTCAACCTACTTCAACCTGCCTCAACCCAGTGTGATGTTGGTCCAGTGTGTGTCCTCATAGAGCTATTGTCAACCTACTTCAACCTGCTCAACCCAGTGTGATGTTGGTCCAGTGTGTGTCCCCATAGATCTATTGCCAACCTACTTCAACCTGTCAACCCAGTGTGACCTTGGTCCAGTGTGTGTCCCCATAGAGCTATTATCAACCTACTTCAACCTGCCTCAACCCAGTGTGATGTTGGTCCAGTGTGTTTCCCCGTAGAGCTATTGTCAACCTCTTCAACCTGCCTCAACCCAGTGTGACCTTGGTCCAGTGTGTGTCCCCATAGAGCTATTATCAATCTACTTCAACCTGCCTCAACCCAGTGTGATGTTGGTCCAGTGTGTGTCCCCATAGAGCTATTATCAACCTACTTCAACCTGCCTCAACCCAGAGTGGTGTTGGTCCAGTGTGTGTGCTAATGTCAATCTACTTCAACCTACCTCAACCAAGTATGATGTTGGTCCAGTGTGTGCCCCCATAGAGCCATTGTCAACCTACTTCAACCTGCCTCAGCCCAGTGTGATGTTGGTCCAGTGTGTGCCCCCATAGAGCTATTGTCAACCTACTTCAACCTGCCTCATCCCAGTGTGATGTTGGTCCAGTGTGTGTCCTCATAGAGCTATTATCAACCTACTTCAACCTGCCTCAACCCAGTGTGACCTTGGTCCAGTGTTGAGCTATTATCAAATAATTCGAGCCCTAACATCTTCCTAACATCCTCCTAACATCCTCTACAAGTACAATATATATAGTCACAGAGCCTCACTTGACTTTACACTTGTTAATGTCCGGAAACACTTGTGGCCAAGGGGATGGGTAAAGGGTCTCCAGAACTTGTTTGTCGTGGGAGCAGATCAAGCACATACCAGGAGAATTACGTCTGATTTCCTGATAGTACAAATAACAACATTACACTAATCTTCTCAATAATCCACTTGAAATTGTATTCTCTTGACGTTTCCACTGGATGCTCTAGCCTTCTTCAGGAACATTCTTATTTATAATGGCCTCACCGGCACTACCTCTTCACTCTCGAGCTAGCCAATATAGACGGCACAGAGATCTAAGTTAAAGCTGACCTCTTTGAGGAGGTGAGAGGAGCACGCGCCCATAGCCTCAATCAGTTGGTCCTCGTCTATGAAGGGAATGAGGACCACTGCCTCCCATTCCTGCTCCTTGCCGTTCAGGTCTGTCTGGAACTGCACCGGGTAGAAATCCTTGATGGGAGAATCTTCATTCACCATCAACCCCTGCAATGGGAGAGAGAGAGTGAGGAGGAGAGAGTGAGGAGAGAGTGTGAGGAGAGAGAGTGAGGAGAGAGAGTGAGGAGAGAGAGTGAGGAGAGAGAGTGAGGAGAGAGAGTGAGGAGAGAGAGTGAGGAGAGAGAGTGAGGAGAGAGAGTGAGGAGAGAGAGTGAGGAGAGAGAGTGAGGAGAGAGAGTGAGGAGAGAGAGTGAGGAGAGAGGGTGAGGAGAGAGTGAGGAGAGAGAGTGAGGAGAGAGAGTGAGGAGAGAGAGTGAGGAGAGAGAGTGAGGAGAGAGTGTGAGGAGAGAGTGTGAGGAGAGAGAGTGAGGAGAGAGAGTGAGGAGAGAGAGTGAGGAGAGAGTGAGGAGAGTGAGGAGAGAGTGAGGAGAGTGTGAGGAGAGAGGTGAGGAGAGAGAGTGAGGAGAGAGAGTGAGGAGAGAGAGTGAGGAGAGAGAGTGAGGAGAGAGAGTGAGGAGAGAGAGTGTGAGGAGAGAGAGTGAGGAGGGAGAGTGAGGAGAGAGTGAGGAGAGAGTGTGAGGAGAGAGAGTGAGGAGAGAGAGTGAGGAGAGAGAGTGCTGCGAGAGTGGGCGAGAGCAAAGTGAGAGAAGGTGAAGTGAGAGGGTGAGAAGACTAAGAGTGGAGGTGAGAACGAGGAACAGTGACAAGAGCTTACCACAAAGACTTCAAGCCTGTATCATATTTGATGTTCATTAGGTAAGGGATATGTGCTGTCAACATTGGGGACTCTTTTTTATCATTTTTAAATTTAAACCAACAAACATGGTATAGAATAGCACCTGCTACATTTGGTTAGTTCTGGAGTGCTCTAGTGCAGCTCTTGCCAAGTCCTCTGAAGGATACTGTAGCTGATCCGTGACTGCCCCTCGTAACCTAGCAACAAGGTAATGGTGTGCTGACTTGTGCAGTGCACATCAATTAAAATAAGTTACATAAAGTGAAAAATTCCTACGCACACATGCACAATGAAGACCATATACCACTCACTCTGTGTACAAGCTCTTTCAGCAGTTTCTCTCGAATCTTCTCGCTACGTGTCAAAGCAGAGAACATGGCCACACCCACTCAAATGAGAGGGGGGGGGGGGAAGGTTGTCCTTAATAAGATCAAGCTGTCATATTGTAAAGAATAAGAATAGTGTGACTTCAGTTATCTAGTTTCCAAATACTCTCTGGTTTCCAATGTGTTCCAATAAGAGCAAACAACTACCTAATGAATAATGACTGGTGCACATGATTGAAGTGGTAAAGGGTCATCTAACTGCTTGTGGTCTACGTGGGTACCGTTAGTTTCCTTTCCCTTTTGACAGCTTTTGACAGCTCAACCCAACGCAGTTGTCTTCCCTTCAAAAAAAAATTTTTTTGTTCCAGAGTATTTGCCAATAATATTTACTCGTCAAAGCTGGTAATTGTATGTGATTACAGTTGGAGAGGCAGGCATCGGCAGAGTGGAGGAGAAATGAAGGAATGGTGGCAAAAGAGAATGGGAGGGCAGATAACAAGACAAGAGAATGGTTGAATAAAGGTGAGAGAAGGAGGAGTAGAAGGCTCGAGGAAGGTGGAGCAGCCAAGGCAGAAGCAGACTCACCTGGAAGGCTTGGGGAAGCAGGTCTTTGCTGGCGGGAGGGAGTACGGCAAGCAGCTGCTCAAAGGGCTTGAAGGGAGAGCCAGGCTTAAACTTGAACTGGAGATCTGCAAATGCCTTGATGTCGGACACAAAGGGAGCGTAGTGGTACGGGTAGAACCTGGAGAGGGAAGAGAAGGATGACACGCCCACCTTCTGGCGGCGCTTGCAATGACTAAAGAATCTTCACAAACAAAAACAAAACAGAGAACCTGTACTAGTCACACGCCATTACAGTAAAAATGAAAGACAGCGCTAAGCCCTGCCTGCTTACGTCTCCTCTACTCCACCTTTAGCTTGATCACTAGTATTGAAGGAACTACCGTGCGCTATCTTCCTGCCACCCACCCACCAACACCTGCCTTGCTCTCGACAGCAACACAAAGATCATTCACATAGGATGTATATGTCTCTACACCTCTCCGTGCATCACCCCCGTCCATTCCTCCCTCTTCCCTTCCTGCTCTCCTTCTTGCCTCACCAGCTCCAGGAAGGAACTCCATGGTAGTAGTATTGTAGCACCCACTGTATCCCCACCACATAGCACCTAGCCTGCTCGGCCAGTGCACTCTCATCCACACTCGTGAGTTCAAGCTTCTCCCGGTAGTATTTAGCCTACAGGACAAATGGTAGAAAATTTGACAATAGCTCTATGGGGACACACACTGGACCAACATCGCACTGGGTTGAGGCAGGTTGAAGTAGGTTGACAATAGCTCTATGGGGGGAAACACACTGGACCAACATCGTGGGTTGAGGCAGGTTGAAGTAGGTTGACATTAGCTCTATGGGGACACACACTTTTGACCAACATCACACTGGGTTGAGGCAGGTTGAAGTAAGTAGGTCGACAATAGCTCTATGGGGACACACACTGGACCAACATCACACTGGGTTGAGGCAGGTTGAAGTAAGTAGGTCGACAATAGCTCTATGGGGACACACACTGGACCAACATCACACTGGGTTGAGGCAGGTTGAAGTTGGTTGACAATAGCTCTATGGGGGGAAACACACTGGACCAACATCGCACTGGGTTGAGGCAGGTTGAAGTAGGTTGACATTAGCTCTATGGGGACACACACTGTTGACCAACATCACACTGGGTTGAGGGCTTGAGGCAGGTTGAAGTAGGTTGACAATAGCTCTATGGGGACACACACTGGACCAACATCACACTGGGTCGAGGCAGATTGAAGTAGGTTGACAACAGCTCTATGGGGACACACACTGGACCAACATCACACTGGGCTGAGGCAGGTTGAAGTAGCTCTATGGGGACACACACTGGACCAACATCACACTGGGTTGAGACAGGTTGAAGTAGGTTGACAATAGCTCACTCACTGGGCCACAACAACAGATTAATGCAATTCCATACAAGTGTCCTAATATGTACTGTCCTAAAGACTATATGTGTCCTGCTTGAACCCCTACATGTGTTTTGTGACATACCTTGAATTCTGCAAATTCCTTCTCAAGATTTTCTTTCCTGTCCTCGTCCTCATCATCAAAATAAGACTCCAAATCCCGAATGCCCAGATCCCGCTGGATAGCACAAGCGACAACGAATGGCTTAATCTATTACCAAGACGTGTCTTCACAATCTCCAGCTGACTAGGTCAGGCAACACTTGCCAGCTAGTCCTGCATAGGATGCTAAGACTGGGTGTGGAACGATTCCTAGCTCGACACTTTCCTCATCCCCCCCCCCCCCCTCCCACCCCCTCCCACCACCAAATCCCCTGGCTGAGTTGACCATACCACCGATGGTCAGGTAGGAGTGTCTTCACAACATCTAGCACTGATTTGGTGGACAATTCCTAAAATAGCTCAAATTAGTACTCGCCAAATAATACAGGACATTAGTCTTCTATGTTGCTCCCCTCACTAGCACACTCCACACCCCTCACCAGCACATTGCACACTCCCTACCTGTAGCTTATCCAACACATCGGGGGCCTTGTCAACCTCATTCAACACTAGACCTGCCACCTCATCTTCGTTGGCACCACCTCTATGTATGGGTGTGGCTTTGTTTGATTGGGGGTGCTTTTTTGCCTCCTTCAGACCAGTCTTGCCCTTCAGCCACTGAAGACCCCCGCTGAGGTCGTCATAGTGATCAACGTCAAACTACACAATGAAATAACCAGAGTACACCATGGAGCAATGCACGCACCTATGTGTACATGGGTGTGAGTCACAGGGTACATGTATGCAGGCATGTGTATGCATGTGTGTACATGGTGTGAGCATGTGTGTGTGCATGTGCTGTGTGTATGCCTGGTATGTATATGCATGATGCATGCATGTGTGTGTGTGTGTGTGCGTATCACCTGAGCTAATGCCTTCATACATGTGTGTGGTGTGTGTATCACCTGAGCTAGTGCCTCCATGCATGTGTGGATCAGCTGAGCTAGTGCCTTCAGGCATGTGTGTGGTGTGCGGATCACCTGAGCTAGTGCCTCCATGCATGTGTGGATCAGCTGAGCTAGTGCCTTCAGGCATGTGTGTGGTGTGTGGATCACCTGAGCTAGTGCCTCCATGCATGTGTATATCACCTGAGCTAGTGCCTTCAGGCATGTGTGTGGTGTGTGGATCACCTGAGCTAGTGCCTCCATGCATGTGTATATCACCTGAGCTAGTGCCTTCAGGCATGTGTGTGGTGTGTGGATCACCTGAGCTAGTGCCTCCATGCATGTGTGTATCACCTGAGCTAGTGCCTTCAGGCATGTGTGTGGTGTGTGCATCACCTGAGCTAGTGCCTTCAGGAATACTTCGAATCGTCTCATGTTCACATAACCTCCTTCGTTGATGTAACCTAACAAGAAACATGAACATGGAGAAAGATGAGGTGGAAAATGGGAGAGGTGAGGTAGCAGATGGGGTAGGTGAGGTGAGGGATGGGGAGGTGAGGGATGGGGTAGGTGAGGTGAGGGATGGGGAGGTGAGGGATGGGGAGGTGAGGGATGGGGAGGTGAGGGATGGGGAGGTGAGGGATGGGGAGGTGAGGGATGGTGAGGGATGGGGAGGTGTGGGATGGGGAGGGGAGGGGAGGGATGGGGAGGGGAGGTGAGGGATGGGGAGGGCAGGGATGGGGAGGGGAGGGATGGGGAGGGATGGGGAGGGGAGGGATGGGGAGATGAGGCAAGGGGTGGGGAGGTGAGGGATGGGGAGGCGAGGGATGGGGGAGGTGAGAGGGGGAATAGGTGGGAGTGTGTGTGTGGATGCTCACGGACACCAAGGGGATGGGTGGAAAATAGGGAATCCAACAACAGCAACAACAAATTGCCATCTAGTTTCCCTTGCCCAAGCACAGACACTTGAGGTTGAGCCAGCCATGGGTTGAGCGGGGAAGGATTCCCCAAATAAAGCTCAACAAAATGACGCCTCTAAATGTTATAGGGTCCATCTTAAATAGAGGAGTGACTAGTCCTATTAATGATGGGTGGGTTGGTCTGATGCCTCTAAATGTTATAGGGTCCATCTTAAATAGAGGAGTGACTAGTCCTATTAATGACGGGTGGGTTGGTCTGATGCCTCTAAATGTTATAGGGTCCATCTTAAATAGAGGAGTGACTAGTCCTATTAATGACGGGTGGGTTGGTCTGACGCCTCTAAATGTTATAGGGTCCATCTTAAATAGAGGAGTGACTAGTCCTATTAATGACGGGTGGGTTGGTCTGACGCCTCTAAATGTTATAGAGTCCATCTTAAATAGAGGAGTGACTAGTCCTATTAATGACGGGTGGGTTGGTCTGATGCCTCTAAATGTTATAGGGTCCATCTTAAATAGAGGAGTGACTAGTCCTATTAATGACGGGTGGGTTGGTCTGACGCCTCTAAATGTTATAGGGTCCATCTTAAATAGAGGAGTGACTAGTCCTATTAATGACGGGTGGGTTGGTCTGACGCCTCTAAATGTTATAGGGTCCATCTTAAATAGAGGAGTGACTAGTCCTATTAATGACGGGTGGGTTGGTCTGACGCCTCTAAATGTTATAGGGTCCATCTTAAATAGAGGAGTGACTAGTCCTATTAATGACGGGTGGGTTGGTCTGACGCCTCTAAATGTTATAGGGTCCATCTTAAATAGAGGAGTGACTAGTCCTATTAATGACGGGTGGGTTGGTCTGACGCCTCTAAATGTTATAGGGTCCATCTTAAATAGAGGAGTGACTTCCTATTAATGACGGGTGGGTTGGTCTGTCGCACACACAGAACATATAGGTCCATGCAGAAACTCTCTCATTCAACTCCCCATAGGGGGGTTCTCTCGCCAGTAATCAAATCTGCAGGCTCAACCACTTTCTTTGCAGCGTAGTAAATAATTGGCTTGGGTCTAACAGACGGCCACACCCTCATCCAACTTCTTCTGCAGCTAGAAATGCCCTGACATTAAAATAAACCCGACTACAGAACATTAATAACTAATTATCCCTGACAGTTCCTTCAAGTTTTGATATCATTAGAACAGTACACAGCAAATGCAGTGATGGCATTCAGCTCTGCTGAGGTACGCAACCAAAAACTACGCAGCCAGGGTTTCATTTGGGGGGGGGGGGCAGCCGCTTGGAACCTTTTTGCCCCCCCCCCCCCTCTTAGAAATTGTATTATTAAAATTCATTAGAAACTTTGTCACATCTTTAACCATCATGCCTCCCCCCCCCCCCCCCCCTTGGACAATTATGGAAATGAAACCCTGGCAGCGCTAGGTCACGCTTTACGAAGAAAAGCTGAAGCCTCCAGGAGCACCTCCTTTATCAAGCAAGAAGGAATCCCAAAAGGTCACCGGTACGCACGCCACGCCTGCCAGCTTTCCTCGGAGGAGGAGCTTCCAGAGACAGCAGCAGAGGCATGGGAAGAGAAGGGCAGGAAAACTGTGGCCGTTACCCCTTCACTCCCTCAAACAAGACGTACGCTTGGGCCCGGGCCGCGCAGCAGGTAAAATGAAATCCAGGAATTCAGCATTTACTGTGCGTGTTATTTATCTTGAACAAAATCCAAGCTTGCTCTTGTGGTGGTAAAAGGGTTAATATGGCAGAGTTATTTAGACACATTTGACAGGGAAACCTCGTGAGCCACTTGGAGGCTTTTAGAGCCATGCTCGACTCACCATCCAGAGTGGGCAGGACCTCCTGGTACTGGCTGTAGAGATACGTCAGAGAAGACTGCGGCAAAGGAAGGGGGGAATTGAAAACCATCGCATCAACCAGATGTGCCAAATATAACAAAACACTGATTGTGGCTCAGCGCATACGGGTATGACGATCCCTTACCTGACGAATGTGCATGTTTGGCAGATGGGGGAGGAAGTCGTTGCCCACGAGGAAGCTCATCAGAACCCAGTCGTCGATCACCTTCTCCAGGTCGTACGCAAACGACAGCTTATCCTGAGGGGGAGAGAGAGAGAGGAAACAAGCGAACAATAACACAACGCATCACCAGGAGAACACATCGTATTATATAGCCCAAGGCTATCACATGATGCACACAACAAAATAGGATTTAAAAAAATTAGGTGGATAAATCGCGCTATTTTCCCTCCTTTGTGGCATCGAAGTGACGAGACATGCTGCCCCCCCCCCCCTCGTTAAAATTACACGACATACTCCTCGGTTACTACATGCATGCAGTACGCCAGAGTTATGCACCCTTGTGGACTCTCTGTACATAAGTATGAACTCTGCGTACCTCTGAAGTAATTGCACCACACACAGTGATTACATACAATTAGTACTCTAATATCACCTACTAGTGTATGGACATGTAATTGTACCCACAGATCTCCTGCAGACTGTTTGATTTGTTCCTTGTGCACATGAGGAGTCAGGGGGAAAGGAGAGAGAAAAATGGTCACTTCTCTTTGTTTCAAAGCAGAGGGTTCTTTCCTGGCTGTCAAAGACTGCACTTCTCATGGCTACCAAAGACTGCACTTCACATGGCTACCAAAGACTGTACTTCACATGGCTATCAAAGACTGCACTTTTCATGGCTACCAAAGACTGCACTTCTCATGGCTACCAAAGACTGCACTTCTCATGGCTACCAAAGACTGCACTTCTCATGGCTACCAAAGACTGCACTTTTCATGGCTACCAAAGACTGCACTTCTCATGGCTACCAAAGACTGCACTTCTCATGGCTACCAAAGACTGCACTTCTCATGGCTACCAAAGACTGCACTTCTCATGGCTACCAAAGACTGCACTTCTCATGGCTACCAAAGACTGCACTTCTTATGGCTACCAAAGACTGCACTTCATGTAGCATTGTCCACTTCATTGGTGTTGTTTTGGCCTGCTGCTCTCATCGGTGTTGTTTTGGCCTGCTGCTCACGGCGTTCTAAGCAAAATATATATCGGATTGATGGGATGAGTTTTCTTAGGGCGCTAAAATGTGACTAAAAAATAGTCAAGCGTTGGGCACTGACAATTTTCACTGAAATTGGATTTTCTTCCATCACAAGAGAATTTGACTCTGTGCCCACGCTTGGCTACCTAGTCAAGTTTGGCACAATGGAAACACACATCCCGTGGAGGAGTAAGGCTTCTTCTTGCCACAGGTACCAATTTCAACTATCTAGCCCATTCCTATCGGGAGTCACACTTGCTGCTAATTCTGGCACTCGAGATTTTGAGGTAGTCCTCCACAAGTAACTTTAGCATGGCTATACCAATGCAATATATAATCAGGGTTTCATACAGGATTTTTGGTTGGGGGGGGGGAGAAAAGTATCCAGCTTAGCATTGACTTTTAGCACGCTATACTATGTAATTTTTGAAAATCCTGGGGGGGGGGACATCCCAGGTCCCGCCGCCCCCTGTATGAAACCCTGATATATATTTTTTAGTATTGAAAGAGAGCACACAGAGAGCTCTATCTTTTGAGCTATACATGTATATCTAGTTCATGCAGTGAAGTGTGCAGAGCCTGTGGAGCTCCCAAGCCACACCCTCAAGAACCTGTGGAGCTCCCAAGCCACACCCTCAAGTTGTTGAAAGTTGTTGCGAGTTGTTTTTTGTTGCTATTTTTCGGTTTAACCCCTTAACCGATTAAACGCCATAAGCGCCATATGGCGCGAGACCTTACATCCTTCGCCACACAAAAATATATAAAATGAACCGTTACGAGCTAACAGCCCCGGTTGGGTTCTGCACATGCCTAGTAGACTAGAGAACGTCACAAAAATGATTATTTCCGATTGATGCATCTTGCAACAAAAATCCTGCGGTTGAACGCCATTTTTGTTGGTCGAGCTTTTTTTTTTTACTGCTCAAAGATGCTCTCCTGTGAGGACGTTATTTCTCAACTTTTAGCCAACGATTCTGGCGATTCTGGGTCAGATTCATTTGGGGAAGAAGGTGAAGACATCTATGCATACCGAGGAAACACTCTGGATCCAGTTGCTCTAAGAGAAGAGGCGCGCTTGGATGGACTTCTCGATTGTAAGTTTCTTCTAACCTTAGCGCTTCATAGCCTTTGTTTACCATAGTCAACTGAGAGTGTACTATTGCCAAATACTAGCTTATTCTGTTGGTATTCCAAATTCAGACAGGATAGTTATAGAAAAAAGTTATAGCTAAGAGTGTAGGTTGGAGTTGTTGATGTTGATTTTCATTTGAATTTGAATTTACAAATGTTGACCACAAACTTGATATATATATATATCTTGTTTTTCCCACCCTCCCCACTACTTTTCCTACAGCATCAGATGATGAGAGTGGAGATGAGGCATCTATGACTCCTTTTGTTACATTGGAGGATGAGGAAGCCTTGCCTGAGGTCTCTACAGGGCGTGGGAACACGACTGGTGCTGGAGTTTTGCGAGGGAGAGGCGGGCGAGGGAGTACTGGCCGAGGGAGAGGCGGGCGAGGGAGTACTGGCCAAGGGGGAAGCAGCTCAAGTGGTAGTGGAGTCGTAAGTGTTGCTAGTGGTCCTCCAAAAGGTACTGGTAGTAGGCGGGCCAGAGGTTATAGGCGTGTGCGAGCATCTGGCACTGGTTCTGTCCGAGCATCTGGCACTGGTTCTGCCCAAGCATCTGGCACTGGTTCTAGGCTAACTGAGGTCACAGGTAAGTGGGAAATAAAGGAGCCAACTCCTTTGAAATTGGACTATACAGCAACAGCTGGTCCAACTTCTTCATTGCTTGGTGCATCAAGTACATTTTTAGATGCATTTTACCTTTTTTTTACTCTTGAAGTGTGGGAACTCCTAGTAGCAGAGACGAACAGTTCTAGGATGGCTAGTCTCTCCAGGCCATGGGTAGATACTAATATAGAGGAAATGAAAGCTTTTGTAGGAATGTTGATAATAATGGGAGTTTCCACACTTCCATACTTAGAATTGTACTGGTCCACTAATCACTCGGATTTGTCTGGATCTTTAATGCCTAGGACTCGGTTTTTGGAGCTAATGCGTTATGTACATGTAAATTCTATTGATGGTTTGTTGGTTACAAATTTGATAGAAGCTTGTTTATTGAATTCATTTATTTTGTTTTCTTCTGTCCGAGCTCCAATATCAGTAAGGAAGGGTAATTACCTAGAAGCTAGGATTGTTCTAGCTAAATCTTTGATTGGTTCTTTCTCTTCTCGGCAGCGTGCAGGTCAACGTTGTAGTCAGGCAAATAGTCAGCTAGATCGCCTCAATTTAAAACTAGGTCATTTCCCACAGTGCTGTGCAAAGAAGCGCTGTGTAGTTTGCATTAGTAAAGGTTACAGGCATGAGGCAAGGTCCCAGTGTTGTTTTTGTAAGGTTCCTTTGTGTGGTGGATCAACAGGCCGTGACTGTTTTCGTAATACCATACCTTGGTGGACTATCAGTAATGTTTATGCACCCCCTGCTCCTTTCTGTGCTTCTCTCTTGTTCCCTGCTCCTTCGTCTACTTCTCTCTTGTTCCCTGCTCCTTCGTCTACTTCTCTCGTTCCCTGTCCCTTCGTCTACTTCTCTCGTCTCTCCAGTATTCAAGTGTTATTCTTATCCTGGTATCTCATGTTTGTGTAGAATAAAAACATGGTGAAATATCATGCCGGAGACCAAGCAAGCTATACCCAAGACTGAGCAAGTTCTACTCTACCCGTGACAGCAAGACCGGAGCTCTACCCAAGACACTCCCTTACATAATTGTGTTTTATATTATGGTTTTATTCTAGTATGTGTTAGCATTTTCACTCTCTTATAATTTGTTTTTTGTATTAGCATTTTGATGGGGAAAACAACCCACTGGCTTTGCAGCTGGTAGAGGGTTTGTAAATAGATGCTCCATCTTGTGTTGGCATTATAATGTGTATATAATAGTGCGAAAATATGAAAATATTCACCCCCAAGAAGATGACAAGGTTTTATAATGCTGGTTAGTTCTGCCCAGTTGGTAAGGAAGGCTCGATTTTTTTACAGGAAGTAGAGCTATCATGTGGCTGAATATGACCCAAGTTTGATGGGTGGAGTCCCTGCAGAACAGAAGATATAAAAATAATAAGTAAAATACCTCGTTAATTCATGAATAATTTGCCCGCGGGTACTAGGAATACGGCGTGCAATCGGTTAACTAACCAATTGCATGCCAACTTTACTTGAGGTTGTTTTAACAGTTCTATTTTTGGCTATAACGTGTGTGTTTTTTACTTCCCAAACTGGAAATATCTGCAGTTGGTATAAGAATCTGCTCCATTGAAGTGAGCAAACAAGAGAAATGCAGCGCTACGTCGCTATACGTCTACAACAAAACTTACAGCAAGGAAACCCATCCACCCAGGAGGCACCTCCCTGCTCAAGAACGAAAGAATTCAGAGTGATTCCTGGTAAGCAGGTTTGAGTCTATGAATCGGACCTGACCTGGTTTTTTCAGGTGAGGAACAGCGTGTTTCCTGCAACTACTATTGTCGGTGGTGCTAGTGGCAGTGGTGTTGTTACAGATTGGGCTGGGAAACGTATTAGGACTCCATTCATGACCAGCATTCTGTAATAATCACCTTACTTTTAAGATACAAAGAGAACACGGAAGCGAGGACAACTTCCCATCTGAAATCCCGGTAAGCCCACCAGCATGCTGGACGAGGCAACTGGTGCCAGGATGGAGGCAGCCGGTGCCAGGATGGAGCTGGTGCCAGGATGGAGGAGCGGGAGAGGAAGTGGATGCTCCTTCAACAAGTACGTGAGAGGAAACGTCGTGAGGAAGAGAGGCTTGAGGCAAATGTAGTGGCCTGGGTGCTCCACCTCTCTCCAACCATCTAGCCATTCACAAACACATGCACAAACTAACGTGTTGAGGCACTCGCGTAGAACGGGAAATGGTCGTCAAGTGGATGTTTGGTCGTCACACGGATGTTTGGAACAATCCATGGATGTTTGGTTGTTCCACGGATGTTTGGTTGTTCCATGGATGTTTGGTTGTTCCACGGATGTTTGGTCATCACACGGATGTTTGGTTGTTCCACGGATGTTTGGTTGTTCCACGGATGTTTGGTTGTTCCACGAATGTTTGGTTGTTCCACGGATGTTTGGTTGTTCCACGGATGTTTGGTCGTCACACGGATGTTGGTTGTTCCACGGATGTTTGGTCGTCACGCGAATATTTGGTTGTTCCATAGATGTTCGGTTGTTCCACAGATGTTTGGTTGTTCCATGGATGTTTTGTTGTTCCACGGATGTTTGGTCATCATACAGATGTTTTGTTGTTCCACAGATGTTTGGTCATCACACGGATGTTTGGTTGTTCCACGGATGTTTGGCTGTTCCACGGATGTTTGGTTGTTCCACGGATGTTTGGTTGTTCCATGGATGTTTAGTTGTTCCACGGATGTTTGGTCGTCACACGGATGTTTGGTTGTTCCACGGATGTTTGGTCGTCACGCGGATGTTTGGTTGTTCCACAGATGTTCGGTTGTTCCACGGATGTTTTGTTGTTCCATGGATGTTTGGTTGTTCCATGGATGTTTGGTCATCACACGGATGTTTGGTTGTTCCACAGATGTTTGGTTGTTCCACGGATGTTTGGTTGTTCCACGGATGTTTGGTCGTCACGCGGATGTTTGGTTGTTCCACAGATGTTTGGTTGTTCCACGGATGTTTGGTTGTCACACGGATGTTTGGTTGTCACACGGATGTTTGGTTGTTCCACGGATGTTTGGTTGTTCCACGGATGTTTGGTCGGCACACGGATGTCTGGTGCAAAAATCTTCGACAAGCCTGATCTAGTGCATGGCAGCCACCAGAGTCCCGTGCATGATCTAGTGCATGGCTGCCACCAGAGTCCCGTGCATGATCTAGTACATGGCTGCCATCAGAGTCCCGTGCATGATCTAGTGCATGGCTGCCACCAGAGTCCCGTGCATGATCTACATGACTGCCACCAGAGTCCCGTGCATGATCTACATGACTGCCACCAGAGTCCCGTGCATGATCTAGTACATGGCTGCCACCAGAGTCCCGTGCATGATCTAGTGCATGGCTGCCACCAGAGTCCCGTGCATGATCTAGTACATGGCTGCCACCAGAGTCCCGTGCCTGATCTAGTACATGGCTGCCACCAGAGTCCCGTGCATGATCTAGTACATGACTGCCACCAGAGTCCCGTGCATGATCTAGTACATGACTGCCACCAGAGTCCCGTGCATGATCTAGTGCATGGCTGCCACCAGAGTCCCGTGCATGATCTAGTACATGACTGCCACCAGAGTCCCGTGCATGATCTAGTACATGACTGCCGCCAGAGTCCCGTGCATGATCTAGTACATGACTGCCACCAGAGTCCCGTGCATGATCTAGTACATGACTGCCACCAGAGTCCCGTGCATGATCTAGTGCATGGCTGCCACCAGAGTCCCGTGCATGATCTAGTACATGACTGCCACCAGAGTCCCGTGCATGATCTACATGACTGCCACCAGAGTCCCGTGCATGATCTAGTACATGGCTGCCACCAGAGTCCCGTGCATGATCTAGTACATGACTGCCACCAGAGTCCCGTGCATGATCTAGTACATGACTGCCACCAGAGTCCCGTGCATGATCTACATGACTGCCACCAGAGTCCCGTGCATGATCTAGTACATGGCTGCCACCAGAGTCCCGTGCATGATCTAGTGCATGGCTGCCACCAGAGTCCCGTGCATGATCTAGTACATGGCTGCCACCAGAGTCCCGTGCATGATCTAGTACATGGCTGCCACCAGAGTCCCGTGCATGATCTAGTGCATGGCTGCCACCAGAGTCCCGTGCATGATCTACATGACTGCCACCAGAGTCCCGTGCATGATCTAGTACATGACTGCCACCAGAGTCCCGTGCATGATCTACATGACTGCCGCCAGAGTCCCGTGCATGATCTAGTACATGACTGCCACCAGAGTCCCGTGCATGATCTAGTACATGACTGCCACCAGAGTCCCGTGCATGATCTAGTACATGGCTGCCGCCAGAGTCCCGTGCATGATCTAGTACATGGCTGCCATCAGAGTCCCGTGCATGATCTAGTGCATGGCTGCCACCAGAGTCCCGTGCATGATCTAGTACATGGCTGCCACCAGAGTCCCGTGCATGATCTAGTACATGACTGCCACCAGAGTCCCGTGCATGATCTAGCGCATGGCTGCCACCAGAGTCCCGTGCATGATCTAGTACATGACTGCCGCCAGAGTCCCGTGCATGATCCTGATCTAGTACATGGCTGCCACCAGAGTCCCGTGCATGATCTAGTCCACCAGAGTCCCGTGCATGATCTAGTACATGACTGCCACCAGAGTCCCGTGCATGATCTAGTACATGACTGCCACCAGAGTCCCGTGCATGATCTACATGGCTGCCACCAGAGTCCCGTGCATGATCTAGTGCATGGCTGCCACCAGAGTCCCGTGCATGATCTAGTACATGACTGCCACCAGAGTCCCGTGCATGATCTACATGACTGCCACCAGAGTCCCGTGCATGATCTAGTACATGACTGCCACCAGAGTCCCGTGCATGATCTAGTACATGGCTGCCACCAGAGTCCCGTGCATGATCTAGTACATGACTGCCACCAGAGTCCCGTGCATGATCTACATGGCTGCCACCAGAGTCCCGTGCATGATCTAGTGCATGACTGCCACCAGAGTCCCGTGCATGATCTAGTACATGGCTGCCACCAGAGTCCCGTGCATGATCTAGTACATGACTGCCACCAGAGTCCCGTGCATGATCTAGTGACTGCCACCAGAGTCCCGTGCATGATCTAGTACATGACTGCCACCAGAGTCCCGTGCATGATCTAGTACATGGCTGCCACCAGAGTCCCGTGCATGATCTAGTACATGACTGCCACCAGAGTCCCGTGCATGATCTAGTGCATGGCTGCCACCAGAGTCCCGTGCATGATCTAGTACATGGCTGCCACCAGAGTCCCGTGCATGATCTAGTGCATGGCTGCCGCCAGAGTCCCGTGCATGATCTAGTACATGACTGCCACCAGAGTCCCGTGCATGATCTAGTACATGACTGCCACCAGAGTCCCGTGCATGATCTAGTGCATGGCTGCCACCAGAGTCCCGTGCATGATCTAGTACATGGCTGCCACCAGAGTCCCGTGCATGATCTAGTACATGGCTGCCACCAGAGTCCCGTGCATGATCTAGTACATGACTGCCACCAGAGTCCCGTGCATGATCTAGTACATGACTGCCACCAGAGTCCCGTGCATGATCTAGTGCATGGCTGCCACCAGAGTCCCGTGCATGATCTAGTACATGGCTGCCACCAGAGTCCCGTGCATGATCTAGTGCATGGCTGCCGCCAGAGTCCCGTGCATGATCTAGTACATGGCTGCCACCAGAGTCCCGTGCATGATCTAGTGCATGGCTGCCGCCAGAGTCCCGTGCATGATCTAGTACATGACTGCCACCAGAGTCCCGTGCATGATCTAGTGCATGGCTGCCGCCAGAGTCCCGTGCATGATCTAGTACATGGCTGCCACCAGAGTCCCGTGCATGATCTAGTGCATGGCTGCCGCCAGAGTCCCGCGCATGTACAGTAGAAGTACCCAAAACTTGGCGTTGCGTTTAACCGTTTCACCGCCGTATCCGCCATATGGCGGAGTTGTAAATGACCGCGACAAAAAAATATATATAAAATCGTTAGTTTTAGCTACGCATGTGCTAAATATACCTGGGGGTGTCCCTTGCTTTGCTAGAGCTGGAATTAAAATAGCTGACGTATGGTGCCTAGGTAACCAAGGTATTCGTGACGTCAAATTCAGCTGATCGATTAAAAAATGGCTTCTAGACTAAATTGGACGATGTTTTGGCAATGCTGGATGACGACGAATTCGGTCTGTCTGAGGTTGAAAGCAGTGATGAGGAAGGAGAAGGGCCTACCACGGAGAACAGACTAGAGATCCTGAAGAGCTAGCAACTCTGAATGACATCGTAGATTCAGAACCTTTTTTTGCCAGTCCAGAGATAGTAGCGCTGATTTGCGTAGGGATCCAGGTCTTGAGACTGACGATGGTGAAGAACAGGAACAAGATGTCCCAGGAAAATAAATAGCCATACACATGTAAGATCCTTTAGGCATTACTGCTTTTTTTCTGACTTGTATAAAAAATAGCATTTACCTGGGTACTTCGCGGGTACTAGCTATCCATCTATATAGCTATAATAATATAAAGCTAGTAGGTAGTTTGTTAGCTATGGTTTCTAATTATCTGCCCTAGTAAAATATGACACTGTCATTTTATTATATTTACATCATGATGTAATCTCTGTCCATATTCTGCCTAAAAATACAATCAAAACAAACAATCAAATGTTATAATGATATTCATCGTATGTGGTCAGTTGCTAGGCAACCTACAGTTGACCACAATGTTTGTCAACACCAATGCTATAACATCAACCATGGTTGCTAGGGACATTTGTGCACTCTCTGGTTGAATATAAAATATTATGTAAAATAACGTCACTATTTAAATAAAGTGCTGTGTAAATCCAGCGGTGGAAGGGTTAAACCCAACGTACGTGCAACACACGACCATTGACCAAAGAAACGTTGAAGAAATGTATAGTGCAGAGCGTTTGAACGCTCGCTACGTTTTATCGCAAAAGCTCGCATGTTTTATTGAATCATATCTCACACTAAGAGGCGCGTGCATGGACCTCCAAGTGAACAGAAGGAAAACAGCGGAGAAATGCTCTAACTACAGTCACTAGTTCTTCTGAGAGCGTCCTGCTGGAGTCGTTTGTCTTCGAGTTATTTCAGTTCAGTAAGAGAGAACAAATGGAATACTGGATGGTACTTCTCTAGCTAATTTTGTACTAATGAAGCTATATATTTATTCCTGATCTAGAGCATCTAGTCGAAACGTAAAATTTGAAGCTGATTATTGAGAAGGCGATTATAATATTTGTCTGGTCATCAAATTGATTCATGTCGTGTTATTTGGTATTTTGGCCCATGGAGGCGGACTCTGTGTCTGTCCCACAAGGCAAAGTTCTGGGGGACCTTGCTGGGGGATACCTGCAGAGTGAAGGTGTGGACTTCCATACCCCAGAACATGCCTCGAGGCAATTCAACTGGCACTAAACAGGATGGGACTACAAACCAAGAAATGAATTGCTGTTGTAATATTTTGTTTTTGTTCATAAGTCTTTCATTGACTTGTTTTGTTGTTGTAGACATCTGCAACCACATCTAAGGACCATTATGTAAACATATATTTTTTAATTTACAACTCTCTTTCTCCAATTTGTAGGATTTGCTCACACGGCATTAAATTACAAGGGAAAAACAGTATATTGTTCTTTGCAGGTTGACCAATCTTCCTTTGACGAGCGTCAGTGTGTTTCAAGCTGGGACTGCATTCGTCTGTCCAGAGGACATTCTCGAACCCTTCAGATGGTCATGAATTGCCTTGGCCACAGCAACCTCTTGATCTAAAGATGGTTGTGAGGTGATTCCTCCTCACCCAGCCCACACCAAACCCCTCAATGGCAGTACCTTGTGAGGTGACTCCTCCTCACCCAGCACACACCCCAAACCCCTCATGGCAGTACCTTGTGAGGTGACTCCTCCTCACCCAGCACACACCCCAAACCCCTCAATGGCAGCACCTTGTGAGGTGACTCCTCCTCACCCAGCACACACAGCAAACCCCTCAATGGCAGTACCTTGTGAGGTGACCCTCCTCACCCAGCACACCCCAAACCGCTCAATGGCAGCACCTTGTGAGGTGACCCTCCTCACCCAGCACACATCCCAAACCCCTCAATGGCAGCACCTTGTGAGGTGACTCCTCCTCACCCAGCACACACACCAAACCCCTCAATGGCAGTACCTTGTGAGGTGACTCCTCCTCACCCAGCACACACAGCAAACCCCTCAATGGCAGCACCTTGTGAGGTGACTCCTCCTCACCCAGCACACACACCAAACCCCTCAATGGCAGCACCTTGTGAGGTGACTCCTCCTCACCCAGCACACACCCCAAACCATTCAATGGCAGCACCTTGTGAGGTGACTCCTCCTTACCCAGCACACACACCAAACCATCCAACCCCATCTTATTCTTCCAGCCTAACTCAATAACAATTTTCCACTTCTTCAGACCCCATCCTTCGCCCTCTGGTAGCTATCACCACTTCTACCATTGGCAATTAGCAAAATTAATGTGTATAACTAATTGAGCTGGTTGCATTTAATTGGTTGCATTTAATCAGCTAGCCAGATCCCCTCACACATGTGCATGTGAGAGATCACTAGCCAGACCCTCTCACATGTGCATGTGAGAGATCACTAGCCAGACCCTCTCACATGTGCATGTGAGAGATCACTAGCCAGACCCTCCCACATGTGCATGTGAGAGATCACTAGCCAGATCCCCTCACACATATGCATGTGTGAGATCACTAGCCAGACCCTCTCACATGTGCATGTGAGAGATCACTAGCCAGACCCTCCCACATGTGCATGTGAGAGATCACTAGCCAGACCCTCACATGTGCATGTGAGAGATCACCATCCAGACCCTTAAACATGTGCATGTGAGAGTTCACTAGCCAGACCCTCACACATGTGCATGTGAGAGATCACTAGCCAGACCCTCACATGTGCATGTGAGAGATCACCAGCCAGACCCTCACACATGTGCATGTGATAGATCACTAGCCAGACCCTCACACATGTGCATGTGAGAGATCACTAGCCAGACCCTCACACATGTGCATGTGAGAGTTCACTAGCCAGACCCTCACACATGTGCATGTGAGAGTTCACTAGCCAGACCCTCACACATGTGCATGTGAGAGATCACTAGCCAGACCCTCACATGTGCATGTGAGAGATCACCAGCCAGTCCCTCACACATGTGCATGTGATAGATCACTAGCCAGACCCTCACACATGTGCATGTGAGAGTTCACTAGCCAGACCCTCACACATGTGCATGTGAGAGATCACTAGCCAGACCCTCACACATGTGCATGTGAGAGGTCACTAGCCAGACCCTCACACATGTGCATGTGAGAGGTCACTAGCCAGACCCTCACACATGTGCATGTGAGAGATCACTAGCCAGACCCTCACACATGTGCATGTGAGAGATCACTAGCCAGACCCTCACACATGTACATGTGAGAGATCACTAGCCAGACCCTCTCACATGTGTGCATAATCAAATTAATCCTCATTAAACTTTGTGACGGACGTACATTTGTGATTAAGGATAGTATTAATGAATTCTGAGCATTGCTAGGCCAGAGCAAGTACTTGTAAGCATAACATAAACAGATGCTAAATGTCTTCAAACGCATGTCCTCGATTGCCTGCAACACTTGGTGGGTTAATGATACGTACGATTCGTACAATTTTCTTTCAGATTTTGTCTTCGGGTCTCGGCCACTTCCAAGCATTTGCACTTCTATGCATGACGTTTAATTCAACATCAGAATCCTCTATACAGATCACCTCCCCTGGAAACTCTTCACCATCATACTCCATAACAACCCATAATCGAATTGTCAAGTTCAGTGCTGGTAGCTGAGGCTGGGCATCGTCTTCGATTGGATAATCCTGTTCAATTGTTGAATTGGTCGGAGGAGAGTGACATCATTGGTGTTGCGGATTCGACAAACTCGGAAACATTTCTCTATCTCGTTGGAAGTATCGGCTACTTTGACCTCATCCGCACCAGAAGCTTGAATACAATGAACTTTGTGTGTTTGGGGGACTGCCATCACTCCCTCCCATTTGGCATCCAAAAATGCAGATTGTTGATCAATCTCACTCTTGGCAATCAACTTGAATATTTGGGCAAAGCTGTTTGGCGAGTGCTGAATACTCTTGCGGAGTGGTGATATGTCTTTTCTCTGACCGAATGTGTCTCCAAACTGCCCTCTTCACTGACCCTCCAATCCCGTCTACGACACCTTTTCCATGAGATGTGGCCAAAAAAATCCATCTGATAGAGATGTCATGGTCTTACTCCCAGTAGTGGAGATTTGAAAAAGAGGAACCTCTGCTTAATAGAGAAGACCCTTTTTCCCTTTTTTTTCCTCCTTTTTTTCTCCCCCATCATTCTATACCTTCACTATTAAACTAGCAAGTTTCAACATTTTATTGTCAACCATTCTTGAGTTATGATACTTTTTATGCTCCCATTTCATTGCGCAACTCGGCGCGATGAACAAGAAGAAGCCTGAATAAACGCAGTAAGTTGGATCGTTCATAATATAATAACCGTTCATGGCCAAGACTTGAAACTTGGCTAAAATATCGCTCCGTCATTTCCGTGCTCTCTGCGCAAAGGGGAGTATAAAGGTCTTCTCCTGCGCACGCCACGTTGTTCTTTCTCAGTTCCCAACTTTGGAAATTCATATTGAGTTAGTGTTGTACTTTTCAAACTGATTTATTATGAAATGTAATTTTCATGTAGTGACATCACATGATACCGTGTAACTTATTCAATTTTTGTCTATAGTAAATAATTTTTATATATTATGAAAGCTCTTGCATTACTCCTTGTTTTCAATACATTTCTAACCAATCCAGTCATTTTCTGATGAGATATAGTCAGTCTGACAGCATAAAAATGAAATTGGGGGTATTGGGAGGGAATAAAAATAAATAAATAAAACAAACTATTGAAAACACGTATCTGTGATCACTCTAATATCACCATAATATTACCATAAATAGCAAGTGTTGAAGACCTGTGGTTCGGGTACAGGAGCGCATCTAAACATTTTAAAGGACCTTTGTGGTTTTGCCCATGTTTCAGTCCTAGTTTATTGCAACACCATTATTCTTATGTCATTGGAAAGCACCTAGAATGAGCTACATTTTGAGACCATAATCTTTGGAAATGGATTAAGCATTCAATAGTTATGACACGTGTTTTTTAAAACCCACAAAATAGTCGACTCCCCCCCTTATTAAACTGAGAAGTTGACCCATCACTGAAAACATTGACGGTTTCTATGCTTGGGAATTTCTCTCAGAGACTTCGGAAACGAAAATGCTGTATTTCGTGTGGTCGAGGTCGTCTGAAATTACCACCTACTGAAATTGGTAGCATTGTTGATCCAAGTGTGAGTGGTGAAGATGGTTGCCTGAGCGTGGTGCCAGTGGGCTGCTTGTACTTCTTTCTGTGCTGCAATCGTTGCATTTTCAGAGAAATTGACTTGCAAAACAATCCATCACAGGAGTTCTTCAAGGAGTCAAACGAAGCTGCTTGCTTGCTCTCTCTTCACAAAGGTATGGAGTAGGAAGGTACTCAGCTGTTTCTTCAGCTCACTAAAGACTGCTTCCACTGTATCAGTCATGTCTACCTTCTCAATTCGGCTATCCGTAGATCTTCACTGGTAGTACTGCAAGGTCCCCGAGCTGCTTTGTGGTGCAAACGCATCAGATCCACACAGGTTGAGCATTCTCGTGTCATGCACTTCTTGGAAGTGGCGTCACAGGTCACTTGCTCAATGAAGAACGAAACAGGAACACACTTCCCAAGGTCTTGCACTCCCCAGCTGCTCTAGTAAAGTCTAGCCAAACATTGCTGCATCTAACTTCCCCACTCCCCAGCTTCCCTACTAGAGTTTACAGCAGGGATGTAGATTCATATTCACCAGTTCTTCCCTAAAAGGGATGCCTGTAGCACACAGAAAGGAACCTAGTGAACTACGTACTTCTTAACAGATCTTGTAAATTCCTCAATGCCAGCTGCTAAAATAGTTTTACTTGCAGGCTAGATAGTGTATGTATTTGGGGAATGACTATCAGTTTGTAGCTATAACTCAAGCAGCAGCTTTGTTTCTTTACCAGCTTACCTTCCTGGCTACAGGCTTTGTTTCTTTACCAGCCTACCTTCCTGGCTACATGCTTTGTTTCTTTACCAGCCTACCTTCCTGGCTACAGGCTTTGTTTCTTTACCAGCCTACCTTCCTGGCTACATGCTTTGTTTCTTTACCAGCCTACCTTCCTGGCTACAGGCTTTGTTTTTTTACACCCTAACCTCTAACCACAGTCATTGTCCAAGGTCATGGTCCAAGCCTAACCCAGGTCATGGTCCAAGCCTAATCCTAGTCATGGTCCAAGCCTAATCCTAGTCATGGTCCAAGCCTAATCCTAGTCATGGTCCAAGCCCTAATCTGTACAAGTCATTGTCCAAGCACTAACTAGAGTCATTGTCAAAGCCCTAACCCTAGTCAATGTCCAACCCCTAACCCTAGCCTTTGTCCAAGCCCTAACCCTGATCAAGGTCCAACCCCTAACCCTAGCCTTTGTCCTAGCCCTAACCTTAACCTTTGTCCTAGCCCTAACCCTGGTCAAGGTCCAACCCCTAACCCTAGCCTTTGTCCTAGCCCTAACCCTGGTCAATGTCCAACCCCTAACCCTAGCCTTTGTCCTAGCCCTAACCTTTGTCCAAGCACTAACCCTGGTCAATGTCCAACCCCTAACCCTAGACTTTGTTCAAGCCCTAATCCTGTGTATATATCCAACACCTAACCCTAGCCTTTGTCCTAGCCCTAACCCTGGTCAAGGTCCAACCCCTAACCCTAGCCTTTGTCCTAGCCCTGACCCTGGTCAATGTCCAACCCCTAACCCTAGCCTTTGTCTAAGCGCTAACCCTGGTCAATTTCCAACCCCTAACCCTAGACTTTGTTCAAGCCCTAATCCTGTGTATATATCCAACCCCTAACCCTAGCCTTTCTCCAAGCCCAACCCTGGTCAATGTCCAACCCCTAAACCTATCCTTTGTCCAACCCTAACCCTAGTCATGGTCCAAACACTATACCTATCCTTTGTCCAAGCCCTAACCTTGTCAGCTGTATAATGGTGACAATCAGTCTAGTCAGTTTAGAATGTTCTAGAAAATGTAAGGTAGCAAACTATAAATGGAAGATTGAATTAGTGCTGTAGCCATTCTGAAGATCGAATTGTCAATGCAGAAAGACAAACAAAGAAAAGGGCAAAGATTAAGGCTGTACAATAACAAATTCTACATCTTTTAACAATGTCTAGATGGGAATTTGTTAAGCTGTGATGGACGGACGTACAAAAACCTTGTACGTCCGTCACAGGTTTTCCCGTAAGTCATGGGTGTGTGGCCTTTCCATTAAGGGTGGAAGTTATGCCTAATAGAAAACCAAAAGAGAATATGAAATGGTTTTAGTTAATACTTTAATATCATTGAAATAATTAATAAAGATGCACATATTTGTGACGGACGTACGGCATCAATTATACCACAAATCGTAAAGTATTAATTAATTAGTGGGTGCAACCAAAAAAAATCCATTGAATCTACTTAAAAATTATAAAAATGATCCAAATAGACAATTTGGAGCAAAATTCAATTCCCAACTGTAGGAGGTGTCTGATTAAAACAGAACAAAGCTTCTGTCATAATATGTTACTATGGCAATAACATAAAAACGAGCATATCTCGTTACCCGCTTGTCATATTGGGTTAAAAATTGCAGAATATGACACTTCATTTATTTAGGTATATTAGAGCATACTCAAAACCCAATTTGAAATTTTGACCCCTTGGTTGACATTTCCCCGGAATTGCCCTATAATATATCTTCCCTTCCCTGCCTTTCCAGATGAAAAGAATTCAAAAGATTGGAATGAATCTGGCATTTTCTTGGAGAGGTGACTTGTGGCATAGAAGACGTTATATGGACTGATGAATGCAGTCCAACTCGAGATCCATAGACTGCACTCAATTCTTCCAAGGATTATGATTATTGAACTACAAGAAGCAGCAACTGGCTATTGAATGTTGCTGCTTATTCACTGGTAGTTCATGCATATACGTATACAAAACTGCTATTTGTTCCCAAGGTAACCATAATCATTGAGCATGCATAACTATCCTATTAACTTGTGTTGTGGTTGGCTTTCACAACCAAGACACCCAATTGGCAGGGTTTATTAAGACATCTTCATATAATAAAAGATGACAGTCAGTTACAAAACTAACACTTATTTTGCGAGCATAAACACTTATATGCTTGCTGGATCGACTCCAAACACTTATCCCATACAAGCTCAAATTCAGTAGGGTCCATGAAGAGGTGAGTAGTTGGAACCAGCGAACCAAACTCATCCTATAACTCCACCATAGAAGTCTGAGCTCGTGTTGCATGCACAGCAAAACGTAATAAAGACATCCACTATGCAATAGAGGAATGCATTGCAGGAATTTTACACTCCTGATGGAACTTTTCCACTCGTACAGTACACCTGTCACCAAACACATGACCCCACCACCGTACTTAGGGGCACCACTGACACCAAGTTCTCCGTTGGGCAAAATATCAATGCATAAATGAATCAGCTCTTGGTCTATACACGGTCGATGTGAGGCCTAATATTCTAGACTTGGCTTGTTAGGCTTGTTACATACAAAAGCTTAGCTAGAGGTAAGGCAAGTCCTGCTAAGCTACTAGATGTTCTGTAAAATCTTCAACATTTCTAAGGCAAGGCTTGCTGAGCTAGAAGTGTCTCGAGGCAAAGCTTGCTAGCTACTAGAGATGCTTTAAAAAGGGGCTTGTTTTACAAGCCTTGGTATATACCAGGCTTTGCCTAACACTATGCTTAGGAAACCTAAACTCTACAAAACTATATAGCAAGCTTTGTCTAATGCATCTTAGCTACACACTGTAGCACTGAACTAGAAGGCAAAGCTACTAATACTAAGTTGAGGTATACCTGAAGGACACACTAGTGGGCACAGGCCAAAAGGTTAAGAAGAGAAATAACTAATACTTACTTCAGTCAGCAATTAACTTCTTGATGGGCAAAATGACATGTGGGAAGAAGGAAACACAGTGAAACAAAAAAACACTCGCTAGAGTTAGCTTGTTGTAAACAACTGGGGCGCCTGCCCCATGTGCGCGTGAATGCGTGCGCTCGCATTTATAATAAAAATTGCAAAATTAAAAACGTAAACTTAACGGCATTTCATTATCCGTCGGATTTTTTATGTGTTGATTCTGCGTTTCCAATTCCTAACATTAGCGTTGGAACGGGTACGGAACTCAAAACTTTTTTTATGTCTCCTACTGTACCTCAACAACCTCAGCTGAAGACAACCTCAGCTGAAGACATGGTGCATACATTAACAGCCTTTCAGATTTGGCCAACATATTTTGACCGTCAAGGTGATGGTGAAATGACACATGACGTAGTGTGCTTTTAAATAGAAAAGCTCGGTTGTCTTAGCAACCAACACAAACAAATTCTGTCTCGAAAAATGGAGTTTTCACCCTCACCCCCCCACCATGACCAACTTCTCCTTACCTTCAGGCCTTTGAAGTCATGGTCTAAATACTCTCGCAGGATGGAGAGGTGGAGGAGGTGAAAGGTCACTGTGCTGGGGGAAGTGCTTCTATTCTGATTTTTACGTCCAAACCTAATCTCCTCTCGGAGCAGACAGAAGTGGGGCTCGTGAGAGAGTAATGCCAACAATATCTGAAGGAATGGAGGGAGGAAGAGGGGGAAGAGGAAGGAAGAAGAGGAGGAGAGGGAGGAGGAAGAGAAGGGGAACAAGAGGAAGGGAAGGAGGAGGGGGAGGGGAAGGAGGAGGAGGAGGAGGAGGAGGAGGAGGAGGAGGAGGAGGAGGAGGAGGAGGAGGAGGAGGAGGAGGAGGAGGAGGAGGAGGAGGAGGAGGAGGAGGAGGAGGAGGAGGAGGAGGAGGAGGAGGAGGAGGAGGAGGAGGAGGAGGAGGAGGAGGAGGAGGAGGAGGAGGAGGAGAAGGAGGAGGAGGAGGAGGGGAAGGAGGAGGAGGAGGAGGAGGGGAAGGAGGAGGAGGAGGGGAAGGAGGAGGGGAAGGAGGAGGAGGGGAAGGAGGAGGAGGGGAAGGAGGAGGGGAAGGAGGAGAAGGAGGGAAAGGAGGAGGAGAAGGAGGGAAAGGAGGAGGAGGAGGGGAAGGAGGAGGAGGGGAAGGAGGAGGAGGAGGGGAAGGAGGAGGAGGGGAAGGAGGGAGGGGAAGGAGGAGGAGGGGAAGGAGGGAGGGGAAAGAGGAGGAGGGGAAGGAGGAGGAGGGGAAGGAGGAGGGGAAGGAGGAGGGAAAGGATAGTTAGGAAAGAAGTAACAATAGCACTTTAACCAGACAATGGAAAACAATAGACCAACAGAACATAACAACAACGACAAACCAGATCAGCGTCCAGTCCATACAGACAGTGCCTGGTGTTGGGGTCATACTCTGCCTGGGCCTTTCTGTAGCGGATGAAGTCCATAATCTTATGCTCCCCTTCACCAGGAACCTACATTGAGGGTGTGGAACGGTCACCTCGTAATCATGATCACATTGGAAGAGGAATGCGCCGACCACAATCTATACACACACTATCTGTCTGCACTGTTGCCCTAGTAACCAACAAACCCTAGTAACCAACAAAGAATAGTTCTCACCATTGGTGAGCAGCTTCCTAAAAAATTTTTTTTATTTATGAGAAACTGTTTTCAGGGCAAGAACAGCGGCCTCCCAGGTTGACTGCAACTAATCTTTCCATTGTGAAGCTGTAGACGAGGCCATTCCTCCTCAGCAGCTGCTGTTGACTCACCAAGGATTGTAAAACTATGATTAGATTGCCTATGGGCAGCTAGCGAACTTTAATTAAAGGAGAAGCCATTAAATTTCCCATTTCTGTTCTGCTGACGCCTCAGTTCTGTTGGCTTCCCAGTGGAAACTTACATGGAGACAGTTGACAGCCGTGAAACTCGTTTTTAAGCAGTAAGCAAATTAAACAGGCTGTAACTCGGCCTGGCTTCAAAGTCTCCATTTGAACATTCCATCAGCTCAGTGGCTGTGTTGATGCCCGAAGGTATTTCAGTAGACCCTCACACATCCCAACCTTGATTATGCCAGAAGGTACTTCAGTAAACCTCACATATCCCAACCTTGATTATGCCAGAAGGTACTTCAGTAGACCTCACATATCCCAACCTTGATTATGCCAGAAGGTACTTCAGTAGACCCTCACACATCCCAACCTTGATTATGCCAGAAGGTACTTCAGTAGACCTCACATATCCCAACCTTGATTATGCCAGAAGGTACTTCAGTAGACCTCACATATCCCAACCTTGATTAGCCAGAAGGTACTTCAGTAAACCTCACATATCCCAACCTTGATTATGCCAGAAGGTACTTCAGTAAACCTCACATATCCCAACCTTGATTATGCCAGAAGGTACTTCGGTAAACCTCACATATCCCAACCTTGATTATGCCAGAAGGTACTTCGGTAAACCTCACATATCCCAACCTTGATTATGCCAGAAGGTACTTCAGTAGACCTCACATATCCCAACCTTGATTATGCCAGAAGGTACTTCAGTAAACCTCACATATCCCAACCTTGATTATGCCAGAAGGTACTTCAGTAGACCTCACATATCCCAACCTTGATTATACGAACGCCCAGTTTATCCAAACTCAGTAAAACATGGTAATGATCATCCACAGGGAATTAGTTGGGCAGGGCAGATGAGGCACATTGGGTCTGATGTGTATTGGGTATGTGTATTGTGTATGATGTGTATTGGGTATGATGTGTATTGGGTATGATGTGTATTGGGTATGATGTGTATTGGGTATGATGTGTATTGGGTATGATGTGTATTGGGTCTGATGCGTATTGGGTATGTGCATTGGGTATGATGTGTGTGTATTGGGTATGATGTGTGTGTATTGGGTATGATGTGTATTGGGTATGATGTGTGTGTATTGGGTATGATGTGTATTGGGTCTGATGTGTATTGGGTATGATGTGTATTGGGTATGATGTGTATTGGGTATGATGCGTATTGGGTATGATGTGTATTGGGTATGATGTGTATTGGGTATGATGTGTATTGGGTATGATGTGTATTGGGTATGATGTGTATTGGGTATGATGCGTATTGGGTATGATGTGTGTGTATTGGGTATGATGTGTGTGTGTATTTGGTATGATGTGTATTGGGTATGATGTGTATTGGGTATGATGTGTATTGGGTATGATGTGTATTGGGTATGATGTGTATTGGGTATGATGCGTATTGGGTATGATGTGTGTGTATTGGGTATGATGTGTGTATTTGGTATGATGTGTATTGGGTATGATGTGTATTGGGTATGATGTGTATTGGGTATGATGTGTATTGGGTATGATGTGTATTGGGTATGATGTGTATTGGGTATGTGTATTGGGTATGATGTGTGTGTATTGGGTATGATGTGTGTGTATTGGGTATGATGTGTGTGTATTGGGTATGATGTGTGTATTGGGTATGATGTGTGTGTATTGGATATGATGTGTGTGTATTGGGTATGATGTGTATTGGGTATGATGTGTATTGGGTATGATGTGTGTGTATTGGGTATGATGTATTGGGTCTGATGTGTATTGGGTATGATGTGTGTGTATTGGGTATGATGTGTATTGGGTATGATGCGTATTGGGTATGATGTGTGTGTATTGGGTATGATGTGTGTATTGGGTATGATGTGTATTGGGTATGATGTGTATTGGGTATGATGTGTATTGGGTCTGATGCGTATTGGGTATGTGTATTGGGTATGATGTGTGTGTATTGGGTATGATGTGTGTATTGGGTATGATGTGTGTGTATTGGGTATGATGTGTGTGTTGGGTATGATGTGTATTGGGTATGATGTGTGTGTATTGGGTATGTGTATTGGGTATGATGTGTATTGGGTATGATGTGTGTGTATTGGGTATGATGTGTGTGTATTGGGTATGATGTGTGTGTATTGGGTATGATGTGTGTGTATTGGGTATGATGTGTATTGGGTCTGATGCATATTGGGTATGTGTATTGGGTATGATGTGTGTGTATTGGGTATGATGTGTGTATTGGGTATGATGTGTATTGGGTATGATGTGTGTGTATTGGGTATGATGTGTGTGTATTGGGTATGATGGGTATTGGGTATGATGTGTATTGGGTATGATGTGTATTGAGTATGATTGGGTATGATGTATATTGAGTATGATGCACATTGGGCCTGACCATACTATATATGTATATATACACTGAGACAATAGCAGGGTTATATCGGGGGGGGGGGGGGCGGGGGAAGAGAGATCGATCAGGGTATGTATCCCCCCCCCCCCCCCCGAGAGGACACATCCCCTCTCTCTGAATTTACATGAGAATGTGATAATTAACAGAATTTTCACGCATTCCCTCAATTTGTTTTTCACCTCTAGATAAAACCCTGCATAATAGTGACCGTACCTATCACATGACCAGCTAGAACTAGTCAAGTGCCTGTCATACAGCATAACACGCACTTACATCCTGCCCAGAGAGGATGATCTCAACGCCCTGCCAACTGGGATCCGTGGAAAGCTTCTTCTGGACAAAGTACTTGAGATGCTTCTGGAGGCGGTCCATGAATTCTGTACCTGGCGTGATGCAGTTCGAGTCGAAGCGAGGAGAGGACGGGAGAGCTTCTTCTCTCTGAAACACAAGTCACAATGGTGTGTGGTTAGCCGACCCCACCCACTCATCCTAGTATACGAGTTTGTGCACGTGTCTCCGGAAAACACTTGTCCAATACCGTCACAACGTTTCCCAGGACACTAGGGATGACCCGGGACACTGGGGATGACCCGGGACACTGGGGATGACCCGGGACACTGGGGATGACCCGGGACACTTGAGACCATCCCAGGATTGTCCCTGGCAAGGGTGACTGGCCGTACATCATGGATCCCAGACCAGGGCTAGGGCTAGGGCTAGGGCCATGGGTATTTTATGACTAGGGCTAGGAGATCCTCGAGTTCAGAGGACAATCCCGGGAGAGTCCCAAGTGTCCCGGGAATGTCCTAGGAAAGGTTGTGGCAGAACTGGACTCCCACTCCCAGTCAATGTGACACACCTCCATCATCATGTGCCTGCATCCTTGTTACAACTCACTATTGAAGCACACCTCTCTAAGGTCAACATGGGTGCAATGTCACTGCATACAAACCTCCTTCACCCCATGATGACGGGGCTAGGTAGAATGGTGAATATGATAGCACGTTGCTAATATATGAAACCTCCGCTCATACCTAGTTGTGTACTAGCAGGCAGCTGTCCTCCACATGGCAGCTGCCATGAACTTATAGAGCAGCGTGTGCGTGTGTGTGGAACACCATGCATGACAGTGCTCCTCCAACTGATCTCTCTCACCTTCTCCCTCCTCTTCACCTTTTCTCACTCACCTTCTCTGTCCTCCTTCCCTCGCCAGTTACTTCTCCACTTCCACGTTTACTTCCCCCCCTCTCATCTTCTCCTCCCTTATCCCCCCTCCTCTAATCTGCCCCTTCCCCCCCCCCCCCCCTCCACCTCCCACTTGCCCCTCCTTTCCCCCTCACCTGCATGGCCTTGCGTAAGAGGTCTTGTGCCTCCCTCGCTGACCTGAAGCGCCTGCCTCTCTGCTGGTTCATCTTGGCTCGTGGCGCTACGCCATCCACTGCCATGAACATCACCTTCTTGGGTTTGATGATCTTAAAGAGAGCCTGCAACAGGAGAAGATGCGGACAATGTGATGGATAATAACCGCGCTAAAATACTCTAAATATAAATACACAACAAACAACATGCAACACAACACAACAACAATTCAGCAACACAAATACAATTAACAACACATAAGAACAACAACCAAATACAACAACAACAAGCAACAACAACAAGCAACAAGCATCAACAGCCACGACCAACACACTCAACAACCTCAATGTAGTTGAAGATGTCAGAGAAGATTTTATCCTCGGAGATGCGGAAGGTCGGGTCATCGTCATTAGGGTGTGAGCAGATGTGGATAATGCCATTCATATCCAAGTAGAAGTGGTCAAACTCCGGGATCTGGAAGTAGGAGGAGGGGGAGGGGGAGGAAGGAGGAGGGGGGGGAGGAGGGGGAGGAGGAGGGGGAGGAGGAGGGGGAGGAGGATGGGGGGGAAGGAGGAGGAGGGGGAGGAGGGGGAGCGAGGGGGAGGAGGGAGGGAGGAGGAGGGAGGGAGGAGGGGGAGGAGGGGGAGGAGGGGAAGAAGGAGGTGGTGGAGGAGGAGGAGAGGAGAGGAGGAGGATGACTTCAGAGACAAGTGATGCAACTCAGTGCACAAGATAAATCAACACCCACAATGACTATTTCTAGTCTTAGCTAAGCCCCCACGAGAAGTGGTAAGGGGGGGTCCACCAGTACTGTAGACAATCCCGGGGGATGTCTAAAAGTTCATAGCTGCTGTCCACCTAATTCTAGCTCTACATCCCAAGCCCTAGCCAGTATTAGGCGACAAAGCATTTGAACTTTAGGCATCCACAGACGACCCTGAGATTGTCCTTGTCACCACTACACACACGAGAAAAAGGCACCGTGTCCATTAACTAAATGAATTTCTTTTCCCCCGTATACAAGTGACGATTGGCCTCCACAAGTGCATACAGGCATAAACTCAGACATCGTTTATAAACTCTGACCTCGCTTATAAACTCGGACATCACTTATAAACTCGGACATCGCTTATAAACTCGGACATCGCTTATAAACTCGGACATCGCTTATAAACTCGGACATCGCTTATAAACTCGGACATCGCTTATAAACTCGGACATCGCTTATAAACTCGGACATCACTTATAAACTCGGACATCGCTTATAAACTCGGACATCGCTTATAAACTCGGACATCGCTTATAAACTCAGACATCGTTTATAAACTCAAGACATCGCTTATAAACTCAGTCGTTTATAAACTCAGACATCGTTTATAAGCTCAGACATCTATAAGCTCAAACATCATTTATAAGCTCAGACATCGTTTATAAGCTCAGACATCGTTTATAAACTCAGACATCGTTTATAACCTCAGACATCCTTTATAAACTCAGACATCATTTATAAACTCTGACATTGTTTATAAACTCAGACATCGTTTATAACCTCAGACATCCTCAGACATTGTTTATAAACTCAGACATCGTTTATAAGCTCAGACATCGTTTATAACCTCAGACATCCTTTATAGACATCGCTTATAAACTCAGACATCATTTATAAACTCTGACATTGTTTATAAACTCAGACATCGTTTATAACCTCAGACATCCTCAGACATTGTTTATAAACTCAGACATCGTTTATAAGCTCAGACATCGTTTATAACCTCAGACATCCTTTATAGACATCGCTTATAAACTCGGACATCGTTTATAAACTCGGACATCGTATATAAACTCGGACATCGCTTATAAACTCGGACATCGCTTATAAACTCGGACATCGCTTATAAACTCGGACATCGCTTATAAACTCAGACATCGTTTATAAACTCAAGACATCGCTTATAAACTCAGATATCTATAAGCTCAGACATCGTTTATAAGCTCAGACATCGTTTATAAACTCAGACATCGTTTATAAACTCAGACATCGTTTATAAGCTCAGACATCGTTTATAAGCTCAGACATCGTTTATAAACTCATACATCGTTTATAACCTCAGACATCCTTTATAAACTCAGACATCATTTATAAACTCTGACATTGTTTATAAACTCAGACATCGTTTATAACCTCAGACATCCTTTATAAACTCGAGACATTGTTTATAAACTCAGACATCGTTTATAAGCTCAGACATCGTTTATAACCTCAGACATCCTTTATCCTTTATAAACTCAGACATCGTTTATAACCTCAGACATCCTTTATAAACTCAGACATCGTTTATAACCTCAGACATCGTTTATAAGCTCAGACATCCTTTATAAACTCAGACATCGTTTATAACTACAGACATCGCTTATAAACTCAGACATTGTTTATAACCTCAGACATCGCTTATAAACTCAGACATCGTTTATCAGCTCGGACATCGTTTATAAACTCGGACATCGTTTATAAACTCGGACATCGTTTATAAACTCGGACATCATTTATAAACCGTTTATAAACTCAGACATCGTTTATAAACTCAGACATCGTTTATAAGCTCAGACATCGTTTATAAGCTCAGACATCGTTTATAAGCTCAGACATCGTTTATAAGCTCAGACATCGTTTATAAACTCAGACATCGTTTATAAGCTCAGACATCGTTTATAAACTCAGACATCGTTTATAAACTCAGACATCGTTTATAAACTCAGACATCCTTTATAAACTGACATTGTTTATAACCTCAGACATTGTTTATAACCTGACATACTTTATAAACTCAGACATTGTTTATAAACTCAGACATTGTTTATAAGCTCAGACATCGTTATAACCTCAGACATCCTTTATAAACTCAGAAATTGTTTATAACCTCAGACATCGTTTATAAGCTCAGACATCCTTTATAAACTCAGACATCGTTTATAACCTCAGACATCGCTTATAAACTCAGACATTGTTTATAACCTCAGACATCCTTTATAAACTCAGACACCCTTTATAACCTGACATTGCTTATAAACTCAGACATTGTTTATACTCGGACATCCTTTATAAACACAGACATCGTTTATAAGCTCAGACATCGTTTATAAACTCAGACATCGCTTATAAACTCAGACATCGCTTATAAACTCAGACATCGTTTATAACCTCAGACATCGTTTATAACCTCAGACATCCTTTATAAACTCAGACATCGTTTATAACCTCAGACATCGCTTATAAACTCAGACATCGTTTATAAACTCAGACATCGTTTATAAACTCAGACATCGTTTATAAACTCAGACATCGTTTATAAAAAAAGAGAGATAAATGGAAACACGCGTGCTAAACAAAGGATTTCCTGCACATGCCCAGTGCTGTTGTATTGTTATTAAATAGCCATAGAAGTTTGACAGGGGGGGAAGGAGGGAGGGGAGAAAGGACGTGGGAAATGGCTGACAATTGGTCTCTTCCTGACCATTACAAATGTCTGGAAGTCCTTCTTTGAGAACAAAAGGCTGCACATGCACCTCCACTTGCCTGGAATCCTCTCAATCCCTTTCTCAAGGGAAAGGAAGTTTTGTTGAATGATGAAGAGATGCGTAGCTCTTGCTTGCTCACCTCAATGACGCTGATTCTTATACCAAACTGCAGCTTAGCCTGGAAATAGTTTTGAAAAGTTTATCCTTGACAACAAAAAGGTTATAGCGTCGGTGGTCGATCAGTTACTGATAGGCTGGCAGTAGCCTTGGGGGTGTGGGTCAGGCACTAGAACAGGTCTAACAGGATTCCAGTAATAAAGTTAATTCTAACCAAGATACAACGGCAGAGATTGATGTAGAATCTTTCCATCGACGAATGTCAGTTTGTCAGTTGGAAGATCCTGTTGCTTCATCTTGCCCTTCCTGCTGCTTACAAGAGAATATCTTGTTTCCAGAGAGTTCAGACATAATACTAATCCAAGCAACTTAAATTAAAGGGAATTTTTCTTTATTTTTTATTATTATTATTATTATTTTTAAGTTAATTTATTTATTTATTTTTTTACTTACCAAGGGGCGTTCATAGGGGACTTTTTGGTAGTAAGTTTTGGTAGTAAGGGGAGGGGGGGAGAAATAAAAAACTTCTGGTTCGACTTTGGAGCCCCCCATAGATTCTGCTCCTTCACTGTATGAACAGCTCAAAAGATAGGTCTCTCTCTGAGCTCTCTTTTGAATGTTGCATAATGGTAAGGTTACATGCAGCTAGAGATAAGAGGACTGCAAAATCTGAGGGTCTGCTTGAGCACAGCTGCAATGACTGGCTGCAGGTGTGGCTCCTTATTGGAAAGGCTAATCAGCTAGTGTGGCAAGCATCCACAACCATTAAGTGCTAATGGAGAGAAAAATTCTTTCCTTTTTTGGAAGATACATAGTAAATATTATTTTATATATAATTTATATAGTATGCATAATAAATACTATATGTAATGTATACATATAATGTATGTATATATATATAGTCCCCTCCCCTCCCCCTCCCCCCCACTTTAAGAGGTCATCTGGTGAAGAAAATTGATATTCATGATGCAGGAGCCCACTCTCTTTGCACGGCTTCCTGTAACCACTTTTAATCACAGTTGCCTACACAGAACCAACACCTGGTCATGCTCCCGGTGGGGTTGAAAATCAAATTCCTAAAATTATTGTACCTTATGCATGACCACGTACTTACATTTTAGCGCCAAATGAAAACACTCTTATTGCTATAGCCACTGGTGCTAATTTCAGCTGTCTAGCACTTGACAATCTTAGACTTGTTGCAAAATCAGGCATTCAGGGACCCAACTATGACAGCCTTTAACTTGGACATGGTTATACCTATGCAACAAATTTTTGGTATCAAAATAGAGCACAGAGAGAGAGAGCTATCTTTTGAATTATGAAGCGTGCAGAACTTATGGAGCTCCAACGTCATAACATCATAACAGTTGTTGTTTATCATTAAAGTCATCCAGAAAACTGCATAATGAGGTCCCACTGACTAATATAATCATCATCAACATTTATTTCACTAGTCTAAGAGACGGAGGGAGGAGGAAATGTTGTCCCTCTCCCACCCCCTTGGATGAGTATCCGTCACAGAGCTCAAAATCAGCTCTTTTTAACATGCTTTCTTAACGATCCAAACAGTAAGAAGCTCTGAAGCATCTTTCTTTTTCTTTTAAGGAGAAAATTAAAAATAAATCATCACTGGTGCAATACAAGTGTGCTGTACAATATGAATATGCAGTTTCTTCAATCAATAAAAGTCGTCCCAAACACGGTACAGAATATCACATGGCACAAACATTAGTGTGCTAATCAGAAAGGTGTGTGTGTGTGTGTGTGTATGGGGGGGGGGGGGGGGATGCAATATGCTTAGACACACTGTGCTGCTACAAATTGAATGTGGTACTTCTGCAAAATCTCTACTCCCCCGAAGTTAACCCCAATTGTAGCCCACCTGATATTCTTTGATAACCTGTGATAGACATGGGTAGCGTTCACTAATCCAACGGTAGAACTTGGGGATACCCATCTCGTCTCTACCCTACACAAAACACAATAGTAACCGAAACAGTTGTAATAGCAGTGGATACAGGTCTAGGTTGGTTAGGTAAGCTAGCCCCCGCTCGTTGCAAGCCTAATGCAGCCTAATGCAACCTTAGTAGCTAGTTTCTAACCTTGGCGGTGGGGTAAAACGGCAATTTATCCTGCAAATAGAAGGCCTTATCAACTGTCCACAACCCTATATCAGTCGCAAACTTCAGAAGCGGAAGTCGTCTTACCTGCACAAGAGTGGCTGCGTCTCGTGCTCGAGTATTTGTCCCTCGTGGTAGGAAAAGGTTGTGGGTTGTGTACGTTATTTTTTTGGCAATGATCATCTTACTTGAATTTTACTCTCTCGACGTTACGACTAGATGCTCTAGCCTCATTATTCCTGATGAAGGCTATAGAGTATTTAGTCTAAACGTCGAGAGAATAAAATTTAATTGTTCTGTTTAACTTGAGAGCATTGTAATTTCTGTCAGTTTGTTGAGAGTTTATAATAAAATTTAATTGTTCTGTTGAGCCTTGATAGGCCATCACTAAGTGCGTACAAACAATAAATGACAAGACTACTAGAAAACAACAACATGAATTAACTAATTTTACAGCAAAATAATAGTTTGGGGACGATGAGCGGGAAGGGGGAGGGTGTAAGTGATAGTTTATTATTTTTTTGTCGCATGTAAAAACAATTTTTGGTTTTATAATTTTATTGATATTTTGGACAGAAATCCCAATTTTTTAGTTATCTAATGGAAAAGGGGAAGGATGTGTGTGTGTGTGTGTGGGTGGGGGAGGGGGTAAGTGTGTGTGGATGGGGGAGGGGGGAAGTGTGGGGGAGGAGGTAATGTCATTGAGTGATTCAAATCCATGTTTATCAAACTCAAAAAAAATCATAAACAATATATGGGTAGTGTAGATGGTGTACAACCTGCTGGCTAGTATGCTTAGGTCTGGCAATGGTGCCAAAACTAGAGGGATTATGATCATTACAATATAGAAAAGTGTTCCATTTACTAAATAAAAACTTGAGACTGGCATTGTAAAAATGTTCTAATTTTAGCAAGAGCTACCTTTTTTTTGGCTTAAAATCCAACAAATTACATGATTTGCTTCAATATATTGGCACTATTTCTGTTGTTCTCATACAATATTTATGCATTTTTTTAACACATTAGTGTGTGTGTGCATGTGTGTGTTTATGATGATCTTAATTCAATAAGTCCTAAAATACCATCCACCTATATATATATATATACTATATACCTGTCTGTAAAAGTAATTGGGTTAACTGCTTCAAAAACGGGGGGGACACGGGTAGAAATAGTACTTTCTTTCAAAAAATAATAACTCTGTAACTACTGTGAGTTTATGTTGGAAATTTTACCTTTTGCTTGATGGAGGACTAAATGACTAAATAAAAATTTTAACAGGACAAGTGGGTGTGGCTTGATAACTTTCGCTGCGAAAATGGGAGTTGAGTACAAAATAGAGTCATTTTTCAAGGAATATTCTAAATTGGGAAGATCCTGTGGCTGATTTTGAGGACCATTATACACAGGTAAGACAATGACTGAAGTGTGATATCCTGCTTGGTTTGTTCAGGTATGATGTACTCGTGCCTTTTTATGCAATCTCCAACATGAAATTTGCTTTTTACAAGTATACCTCCCTATATATCTTTCTATGTAATGCTATTTTAGAGCAGGATATCACTGAGACAATTCTCAAATGATATGTAAAATCATATTTTAAGATTTTTTTCAAGGAAATTATGATTTTCCTAGCATTCCAAAACATGTATTTTGGGAAATCGCATAACTAGTAGTAGTAAGAGTATAACTTACCATTGGTTAGACGTATACATCCCAAACACAAGGTATACATACATACATAATAAACATACTCTAAAAGTAAAAACATTTTCTAGTGTTAGTTAAGTTGGGTTTTTTTTGCTCTTTTACTTGGTCCTGGGCCCGCTGTGACATCAACAGCCCCATCAAATGTCCCTGCACTATAGAGTACCCCTTCCTCTTCATCATGCTTGTCATTGTAACCCTTGCGTTTCACACTCTAGATGCTCTTCGTAGATCCTTGTAGAGATCTGTGACTTTGTAGTCACTCTTTTTGATACGGCTATAGTCTCTTGACTATAAAACGAGTTCGCAATGCCTAGATGGCTGAAGACCCAGGCTCTCTGACACATTCTTGAGGGACGAGGTGCCGTCGTTGAAGACACAGACTGCAATAGCGCATGCAGTATCAACAGCCAATTTGCCTAAGAATAATTATTTGGGACAAAGTTTCCAAACTATTGCATGTAATGATTCATTAGGATTTTGGTGTATCCCCCAACACACCACACGAGTAGGTCCTTGCTGCCTAGGCATTTGTAGATTGGCTTTAGAAGATTAACTATGGCTGCAAGGATTGGCTTTTTTGGTGTTGAAATGGTTCATTATTAGCTTTTGCTTTTTGCCATTTACACCATGAATCTTTTCCCGGAGGACAAAGGTTGTAACGTGGAGTTTCATCAGTAGAATTGCAGTGATGTAGGGATGCTTGGACAGAGATCACCTTTGCAACCTCTAATAGCTTGACCATAGTAATTCTGAAGAGTGTCTATTACCTTAGTAGTAAGTCTACCAACTCCTTCAATTGTCTTTCCATCAGTTCACCTCTTCGTTCTTTCTTGAGATTTCGCATGGCTGTTCCTATTCTCTTTTGTACGTGACCAACACAGTCAACCTTTTCTACTCATTATCTTTACCAGAACCATATGGCTTGTCTTCAAGCAAAATGGAATGAGTTTTACAGTCTCCGTCACACATAAGGCACTTGTACCTTAATTTGTAGTCAGCGAACATCATGGATATCCCTTTCGGTTCCATAGCCACAGCTGAACCCTCATGGTTTGCTACACAGCGCGACTCATGTTCCTTTTTCCACTCTTTGTACCTCTCGCTCTTGTGATCACGTTTATCCCAGTACTTGCAACCAGAACAATGCCGAGATAAACTTGGTAGTCAACTACTTTATCGGACTCATGCAAAAACAACACCGTATAAGGATGAAAAACCACGCCTCTGCCAAGTACCATTGGAACTGATAGTAATGTCAACAACTGCGTCGCCTGATACATCACAGCATTCACGAACTTCTTTTCAAGCTTGACACATACTTTTATTAGCTTGTGCAATACAATGTGTATTGATAACCACTGCATGATCCCTGTATGATTGTTGGGAAACTGGTGAAAGCATGGCACAGAAGATTTTGAGTGAACTGCGAGTTCCTCCTATGCACTTGTTAGCAAATATGATTTTACAATTAATCCGTAATGCATGGCTTTTATCGTCAACTGTAGTGAAAGGGACACCAGTATAACAGCGCCAGTCCTCACAGTGTAAGAACAGGTAAGTACAAAGGCCAACTGACATGGTCTTATCTTCATGAAATTTCACAGGACCAGACAAACAGAACTTACAGACTACAGCTTTCTCTAGAGCAGGTACTAAACTCTCCTTCTCAAGATTAACAGCCTTACTCCCTTGCTGACTGGGTTTCAAACTGGTCTTCTTCTTTTTAGAGAAGATGCTACTAGGAGACTTCACAAGCTTAGATGCTGACACCTGTTGAGAAGGGGCCTTTCTCTTATGTGGAGGGCAAATTTTCTTTCTCTTTACTGTCCTTTGTTTGATCCTGGCATTTCTCCCACTGAAGGTTAGTCACTGAAGGTTAGTCACTGAAGGTTAGTAAAAAACTTGAACAGTTAAGTCAAAAACTTGAACACGTAGCCCCATATAGTGCATATAATTGCGTATAAACCAAGGTATAAACTTATTTCAAAGGCTTCCTTCTAGAAGGGTTCAGAGTATTATTGATTATATCAACTGAAAGAGCATGCTTTTCTAATTATGGGTTAAAAGTCAGCAAACTTACCATGAAGGAGATATGGCTATCTAAAAAATGGCAAGAAAATGGAGGTTGCTTCTTCCTGGGAAGTGTAACGGTGGTGACATAGGTGTGTATTTTCACCTCCAGGTACTTTCTCATGCAAATTCAGACTTTTAGAAGCAGTGTATCATGATTTGCAATAGATATACTTCATAGCTATTAAAAAACAGAATTTGTTTTTTTAAAGAATTTTACCACGTGTCCCCCCCTTAAATATTCAATCCTCGTTCTTCTGCCTGACAAGTCGCTGTTTTCAGCATCCTTTTCCAGCTCATGATCACCACAGTGGTGTAGCTACCTTCACAGCCATATAAGACATTAAGGGGGTCCACTACCCAAAAAAACAAAACAAAAAAAACACAACCTCTCTCTCCTTCAGAATTTTTATTTGAAATCTTGTATGATGTGTACCTATATACAGACCTACCTTCTGGTGCTGTGCCAACTACCCAGCTCCAACTGATCCGGCCTTAGTGAACATTTAAAATTTCACGAGGACGGTCATATTTGGAGACTAGTTTACTTTGGGATTTCACAACTTACCACAGGGGAAATTACAAAGTATGAAACACAATATAACATTGATTTTTTTTTAAATAGTGTGATCATGGACTTTAAAAACTATTGCAATTTCTAGGTAGCATTTTCATTGTTTTTTTGTACCTGTTGACATCATACTTGCTTAAAATTAAAAACAGAGAATGTCATCTTGTAGCTCTCATTGAGAGGAAACAGAATCTATATAATTTTGTCCGATTACTCCAAATATGAAGAAGGGAGAACCGTCCTTGGCCAAAAAAACAACTTTTTCGGGACAGGCATTTTAAGGACTAGCATAGTATTTCAATGGTTGAACTGACCATACCATTAAAAATAAAAAAAAGTGGTATACATATACATACTAGAAAAATCAAGAATAGGGAGGGTAAGTTTGGTCTGTCCTCTATAGGCTGCTTCCTAAGTGGATGACCAGAATCACTGGTTTGCTTCCCTTGTCAGTCTCCACGGCCATTGAAACTCACTATTATGTGAAGCGTCTTTTTCGCAAATCGGGAGTACTCAAGTTAGTATAAGTCCAGAATGGAGCATCCAAATCTTCTCCAATTTGGAAGGCAGCATCTTGCATGTACAGTCATCATATTTGGGGGGGGGGAAAGAAGAATATTTTTTTGGGGGGTAGTGGACCCCCTTAAGACACCTCCAATAAAAGTCAGCAAGAGTCGCTGAATTTTGGCACAGAGAGATGTTTATTGTGCTCATCATATATATAAAACAAGTCATAAGGTAGCACACATCTTTCTTAATTATGCTAGGGTGTAAAACAAGGCATTAGGGAGGGAGGGAGGGCTTGAACTTGTTTTAAAGCTTTCTTTTTCCACCATGCCTGGGAGGAAGGGTGATTGAGGAGAGTAGATCTGCTGTAGAGACTTTTCCACCAGAAAATAAACATTATACAAAGGTTTATAATAAATTTAAAAAAACTAAAATTGGGAGGGGGAGGGAGTTTGAAACCATCAATAAAACCAAGGCAACTATACTGAAGGGTCCGGAACTCTATTCTAGATGAGATCATGGGTTGAGGTAATGGAGGAGCAGGGTTTCCATCTCGGAGGAGTTTGCTGGTACCACTCTCAGGTTGAAGATGCAAGAGTAATTATAGAGGAATATCATCCATCGGAGGAGTTTGCTGGTACCACTCTCAGGTTGAAGATGCAAGAGTAATTAAGAGGGCATCCATCGGAGGAGTTTGCTGGTACCACTCTCAGGTTGAAGATGCAAGAGTAGGGATATCATCCATCGGAGGAGTTTGCTGGTACCATTCTCAGGTGGAAGATGCAAGAGTAATTAAGAGGGCATCCATCAGAGGAGTTTGCTGGTACCACTCTCAGGTTGAAGATGCAAGAGTAATTAAGAGGGCATCCATCGGAGGAGTTTGCTGGTACCACTCTCAGGTTGAAGATGCAAGAGTAATTAAGAGGGCATCCATCGGGGGAGTTTGCTGGTACCACTCTCAGGTTGAAGATGCAAGAGTAATTAAGAGGGCATCCATCGGAGGAGTTTGCTGGTACCACTCTCAGGTTGAAGATGCAAGAGTAATTAAGAGGGCATCCATCGGAGGAGTTTGCTGGTACCACTCTCAGGTTGAAGATGCAAGAGTAATTATAGAGGGGATATCATCCATCGGAGGAGTTTGCTGGTACCACTCTCAGGTTGAAGATGCAAGAGTAATTATAGAGGGGTATCATCCATCGTAGGAGTTTGCTGGTACCACTCTCAGGTTGAAGATGCAAGAGTAATTATAGAGGGCATCCATTGGAGGAGTTTGCTGGTACCACTCTCAGGTTGAAGATGCAAGAGTAATTATAGAGGGATATTAACTATTGGAGGAGTTTGCTGGTACCAATCTCAGGTTGAAGATGCAAGAGTAATTAAGAGGGCATCCATCGGAGGAGTTTGCTGGTACCACTCTCAGGTTGAAGTTGCAGCAGTAATTATAGATGGGATATCATCCATCGGAGGAGTTTGTTGGTACCACTCTCAGGTTGAAGATGCAAGAGTAATTATAGAGGGATATCATCCATCGGAGGAGTTTGTTGGTACCACTCTCAGGTTGAAGATGCAAGAGTAATTATAGAGGGATATTAACTATTGGAGGAGTTTGCTGGTACCACGCTCAGGTTGAAGATGCAAGAGTAATTAAGAGGGCATCCATCGGAGGAGTTTGCTGGTACCACTCTCAGGTTGAAGATGCAAGAGTAATTAAGAGGGCATCCATCGGAGGAGTTTGTTGGTACCACTCTCAGGTTGAAGATGCAAGAGTAATTAAGAGGGCATCCATTGGAGGAGTTTGCTGGTACCACTCTCAGGTTGAAGATGCAAGAGTAATTATAGAGGGATATCATCCATCGGAGGAGTTTGTTGGTACCACTGTCAGGTTGAAGATGCAGGAGAAACATCCATCTCGGAGTAGTTTGTTGGTATATATATATATACCACTCTTAGTTTGAAGATGCAAGAGTAATTATAGAGGGGATATCATCCGTCGGAGGAGTTTGCTGTTACCACTCTCAGGTTGAAGATGCAAGAGTAATTAAGATGGCATCCATCGGAGGAGTTTGCTGGTACCACTCTCAGGTTGAAGATGCAAGAGTAATTATAGAGGGATATCATCCAGTGGAGGAGTTTGTTGGTACCACTCTCAGGTTGAAGATGCAAGAGTAATTATAGAGGATATCAACTATTGGAGGCGTTTGCTGGTACCACTCTCAGGTTGAAGTTGCAAGAGTAATTATAGAGGGATATCATCCATCGGAGGAGTTTGTTGGTACCACTCTCAGGTTGAAGATGCAAGAGTAAACATAGAGGGATATCAACTATTGGAGGAGTTTGCTGGTACCACTCTCAGGTTGAAGATGCAAGAGTAATTATAGAGGGGATATTATCCATCTCGGAGGAGTTTGTTGGTACCACTCTCAGGTTGAAGATGCAAGAGTAGGGATATCATCCATCGGAGGAGTTTGCTGGTACCACTCTCAGGTTGAAGATGCAAGAGTAATTAAGACGGCATCCATCGGAGGAGTTTGCTGGTACCACTATCAGGTTGAAGATGCAAGAGTAATTATAGAGGGATATCATCCATCGGAGGAGTTTGCTGGTACCACTCTCAGGTTGAAGATGCAAGAGTAAGGATATCATCCATCGGAGGAGTTTGCTGGTACCACTATCAGGTTGAAGATGCAAGAGTAATTATAGAGGGATATCATCCATCGGAGGACTTTGCTGGTACCACTCTCAGGTTGAAGATGCAAGAGTAATTAAGAGGGCATCCATCGGAGGAGTTTGCTGGTACCACTCTCAGGTTGAAGATGCAAGAGTAATTATAGAGGGATATCATCCATCGGAGGACTTTGCTGGTACCACTCTCAGGTTGAAGATGCAAGAGTAATTATAGAGGGATATCATCCATCGGAGGAGTTTGCTGGTACCACTCTCAGGTTGAAGATGCAAGAGTAATTAAGAGGGCATCCATCGGAGTAGTTTGCTGGTACCACTCTCAGGTTGAAGTTGCAGGAGTAATTATAGACGGGATATCATCCATCTCGGAGGAGTTTGCTGGTACCACTATTAGGTTGAAGATGCAAGAGTAATTATAGAGGGATATCATCCATCGGAAGAGTTTGCTGGTACCACTCTCAGGTTGAAGATGCAAGAGTAATTATAGAGGAATATCATCCATTGGAGGACTCAGGTTGAAGTTGCAAGAGTATTATAGAGGGATATCATCCATCGGAGGAGTTTGCTGGTACCACTCTCAGGTTGAAGATGCAAGAGTAATTATAGAGGGCATCCATTGGAGAAGTTTGCTGGTACCACTCTCAGGTTGAAGATGCAAGAGTAATTATAGAGGGATATTAACTATTGGAGGAGTTTGCTGGTACCACTCTCAGGTTGAAGATGCAAGAGTAATTATAGAGGGATATCATCCATCGGAGGAGTTTGCTGGTACCACTCTCAGGTTGAAGATGCAAGAGTAATTATAGAGGGGATATTATCCATCTCGGACGAGTTTTTGGTACCACTCTCAGGTTGAAGATGCAAGAGTAAATTATAGAGGGTTATCATCCATCGGAGGAGTTTGTTGGTACCACACCACTCTCAGGTTGAAGATGCAAGAGTAATTATAGAGGGATATCATTGGGAAATTGTGCAGCAAAAGTCTTTAACTGGTTGGTAACAGGAGATTAAGGAAGTTCTGCGAGGATAGAGTTTTCATGAGGACATGAGGAACAGGGAGGTTTCAGAAAGAAGAGGAGATGCACAGACCAGTCAGTGGTTAAGTGTATCTACAAGATTTAAAAAAGGAAGGAGAGATCATCTCACCTAGTCTTTCTAGACATCAGTAAGGCTTACGACAGTGCGTGGAGGGATAGCTTGTTGTATATGATGAGGCAGGCGGGAGTGGAGGAAAAGAATGTTATGAATGTGTGAAGGCTCTCTACATTGGAGTGAAAGCTAGGATAGTGTCGGATGGAGGTCAGTCGAGGTGGTTTGGTAGTAATGCTCTCAATTTGAACAATAATTCATTGAGAGAGGTTTTATCAAAGGCCTTGAAAAAAATCCAAATATATTGCACCAATCTGATTCTCATGCCAGATGCACAAAAGATCAGGTCTAGGTTGGAGATAGACTTATAGTCAACGTATTCTGGAGAAAACCAAACTGGGCATTTGATATTTGGGGTGAAAGTAAGCCGATGTCGTTTTACCAGCTTATAAATGCAACAGGAGATTTTGTCTCGGGACTTATTGTATATTGGTGATATTCTGTGGATTTTCCATTCCTATGGTATGTATGACTCTGCTGATGCCAAGCAGAGAGAACAGATGATGTTTGATGGGATGGGGAAGAGATCAATGCTAAAGCTGAACATTTAGGAATTCTTGGAAGGATGTTATCTGGAGCCATGGCCTCAGAGTGGTCAACAGATGCCAGGACTATGTACACATCTTCTTCAGAAGTGGAGTCCAAACTACATTTGGGCTGACATCGACGATTGAGCAAACATCTGGTGGCAAAAACTGTAAAACACCTTTGTACATACTTGAAAACTCTACCATTACCAGACATATATATATGCTCCACAACATCGTTTAAAGGACTTCCATGAAAAATTGAGAGCAATATTATGCCAAATTAGGAGCACATTTGGGACAAGCCCGTCTATATAATATGCTAATGGTAGTTGTCTCAAGTACCTGTCAAAATCTCAAATTTTTTAATTACAAATTCCAATGTTGTGTGTGCATGTGTGACACATTAAAAAATTATCATTCAAAATACTTGCATTATCAATCACCTGTTCAGCACTCATTGGAGATGCTCACACACCTGTGTCTGTTGTCAGTTGCAGATATTTTAATAAAAATTGTTAAAACCACGTCCATCACATCACAACTCAAAATTGCACGTCTAAAAATAAGATGCTGCAGATATAACAAGTGTTAGCCTTGTATCAAACACATAAAATGCATACTGCTGTAATGTTGAGTTCACAAGAAAAAATAGAAACTCAGTAGAGAATTGCTCATTATACAGTAGCTATGTTGGATAAGTATATATACAACCAACCTGCATAACAAACGCGTGCATTACCAGTTTTTATCAGAAATGTGACATAAAACACCCAACCAAATTGCATTCTAATGAGCATCCTAATCTACCATCTCGCTCATCTGCAGCAGCCAGCCAGCTGCTCTGTTCACCTTGTGCTGGCAGTGAGTCAGGGCTCTCCGGCAGTCCGCCTCAGAAATATTTGACAACTTCATGTCGAGAAGAAGCTGGACTCTTATGCTCTCCTTGGCTCGCTCCACCTCATATCCTGCTTGCATCAGGGCATATTTGCAGATTTCCGCATTGCAGTCACTGAACTCTTCGTCCGAAAGAAACTCCTGGAGTACCCTTTCCTCCCTGACATCGTGAAGGGATGTGCTTCCATTGCTGTTAATGGTCCTTCCATTCCTTGCTTCCGGGGCCACGCACTTTCTACTCTGGTTAACATGTTTATATTGCTCTACCTTTGAGGGGAAGGTGGTTTTAGTTGCTTTGAGAGTTTTTGAAGAAGGCACTGCAGATGGTATGATCATGTAAGCATTACTGTCCTTGCTAAAAGTGGTGCGAGTTAACGACTGGTAGTGTGTTGAACTGGAGGGAACATCATCTGATATTGATTTTGTCTGGGGTGGGCGGGCATCGAATGAAGATGCTAAATCTGAAAAGGGTACTTGATAGTCTCTTTCGGGGACTTCAGGTGGAGTTGCTGGTGCTGACTGCAACGGAGTTTTCAGCTGTCCTTTAGATCTAGGCTCAAAAACACCATACTTTGGATTGGAAATGTCTGCTGCTTCTGGCACAAAGGACAAAGGAACATGTGAAGGTTTTGCTGGGTCTGGCAAGGGTCTTGAGTTGTAACACACTTTTTGCGGGTTGATAGCTTCATCAGAGCCAGTAGACTCATGAATCATAGGACACAAAGACGATGGGATGTCACTTGGCCTTCGACGCAACTGATTAGGAGTAGCCGGGGAGGAATAGCTAGCAGAGGTATCACCAAGCCCTCTTCTTGAGTTATTGGGAGGCGGTGAAGAGGTGGAAGAGAGAGGAAGCTGATTTGATTGACTGGTTTCCATGTTCAACAAAGAGCCGCGTTTGCATAAAGGAACATTGCTCCTAGGTACGTCATAATGAGCTGGCACATCATAATGAGTTGGCACATCATAATTAGCTGGCACATCATAATTAGCTGGCACATCCTTTGATTGAGTGGGATTCGATGCTGACGGTGACAGAGGTAACTTGTCATCACTAGAGCATCTCCTGTTCCTGGTGGTAGTAGTAGCATCACTTCTGCCAGGGTCATGGCCTTTACTGCCCAAGAGATTTTGGATGTAGGCCTGAGGAAACATAAAAGTTACCGGAGCCGAGGACTCCCCCCGGGTTCTTCGTGTTGGCGTCCCCTGAGAGGCAGCTGACTCACTACTCGGCGTTTTCATGCGAGGTCGAGGAATAGGGGGAAGAGGAGGTTGAGAAGAGCAGGATAGAGAGGGTTCTCGCTGTAACTGATGCGATGTCGACTCTGCGGCTGTGGGAGTGCTTCTGGTGCGAGTCTTAGGGGTGGGGGCGAGGGAACGATAATTAGTGGAAGGCTCTGTCTGAAACTGGAAAAGCTCTGGCTCTGCGGTGCTATTTGGGGGAGACTTAGGGATGGGGGGAAGTGGTGGAAATTGGGAAGAGAAAGAGTTTTGGGTGCCATCTGTCAGCGTGGCACTTCTTCGCTTCACCTTCTTAGAAAGATCAGGCGAAGAATTGGGCGAAGAAAGTTCGCTCTTTCTTCTTTCCAAAAAGCCAGGCTGTGCTTTAGCTGAACACGACAGCATTTTTACATAGGGTTTAGTTAGGCTTGGCAGATCACTACTACTTCTTCGGCCATCACCAAGTCTGCCTAGTGTTTCTGCACGAGTTAGGCTGTGCACAGAAGCAACAGCTGGCCCTGTGGAACCATCCTGCTTCAAGCCCCTGAGATTACCCTTGGGAGTATCTTCTAGACCTCTCTTGCCATCTTTATCATCTGGTCTGTGTGGTAGAAGGTCACTCCGACTTACTATTGTTGATTCCTTGATGAAAGAGGTTGTAGGAATGAGGTAAGACACCGGTCTGCTAACAGAACTGCCTCCACTGCCAGTGTCAGCAGAGACTGATGATGGTACACCTGGGCACAATGAATGTACAACATGCATGTGTACAAGTGTATGTAGAAGTAACAAGAAGGGGAGTTTACAGAGCTATCTAACTTTCTTTGCTGGAGCTGCAAAGAAAGAAACTCCAAGGCACTCTATAGGTTGTTATCCTCCCAATGTCTGCCAGTAAGCCACCAAAGGTTAACTTAAGTCTACTTTCTAGAATTGAGAGTGATAGGATGGGGGGGGGGGGGGGGGATAGCTATCAATCATACATACATACAAGTATGTCATATTTCTGACTGCATTTACATAATCAAATTTACATGTACATTTACACAATGTACATTTACATGTACATTTACATGTACATGTAAATATAAATGTACATGTACATGCTGGAAGTGTCAGGTTACACATTGGATTAACCCAACCCACATTACTGCCAGAAACATACAAATGAGCTCATGCCTCTATTTAGAGTTTACATGTTCCCTGCTTTCCCGGGGAGTTCCTGGCATCCAGGATGTTTGAGGTTGGAGACGAGGCAGACTGTGTTAGATGCTTCAGGTGAGGTGACGTGGGTGACAACAAGTTCATGTCGCTGTGGAAATTATACCTTATAAAGACGAGGAGGTGAGGATTTCTCTCCATTAAGTCTGTCACACGCACTCACCTATCCTGTGCACCCTCCGAGAACCACTTAGTGCCATCGTGTTTGACGTGCATCACATGATCTACGTCTGTGGGCAAACCAATGCTGATGTTTGAGACACTGATTTTACCTGAGGCAACCTTGGCCTTAATGTCGTCCAGTGGAGCGATGATGTCAGACACATGGTCAGAGTCTAGGAGTCCGCAAGCTCCACCGCTTTTCATGCCATAGATCCAACCAGCATTAGGCCTGAGCAGATGGTAGACGTCAAATATCAGGATCATGCATGTATGAGGAGACACGAGAGAGACAGAAATGAACCAAGAGAAAACCAGACAGCTAAGAGAGAGCTGGAGAGAAGGAGAACTAGAGAGAGAGAACTGGAAAAAGAGAGCTGGAAAGAGAAACAGCAGCCAGGGCAGAGAGAGCTAAAGAGAACTAGAGAAGGAGCTATATAGAGAGAGGAAGATAGGCGAGCCTGTTCGTACTATGCCTAAAAGGAAGTGCATTCAGTCCTGAACAACTTGAATTCAAATCAGAACTTTAGTCGCTCAACATTAGCATATGAACTTTAGTCGCTCAACATTAGCATGTGAACTTTAGTTGCTCAACATTAGCATGTGAACTTTAGTTGCTCAACATTAGCATATGAACTTTAATTGCTCAACATTAGCATATGAACTTTAGTTGCTCAACATTATCAACATTAGCATATGAACTTTAGTTGCTCAACATTAGCATATGAACTTTAGTGGCTCAACATTAGCATATGAACTTTAGTGGCTCAACATTAGCATATGAACTTTAGTTGCTCAACATTAGCATATGAACTTTAGTCGCTCAACATTAGCATGTGAACTTTAGTTGCTCAACATTAGCATGTGAACTTTAGTTGCTCAACATTAGCATATGAACTTTAGTTGCTCAACATTAGCATATGAACTTTAGTTGCTCAACATTATCAACATTAGCATATGAACTTTAGTTGCTCAACATTAGCATATGAACTTTAGTTGCTCAACATTAGCATATGAACTTTAGTGGCTCAACATTAACATGAACTTAGTCGCTCAACATTAGCATATGAACTTCAGTTGCTCAACATTAGCATATGAACTTTAGTGTCTCAACATTAGCATATGAACTTTAGTGGCTCAACATTAACATGAACTTAAGTTGCTCAACATTAGCATATGAACTTTAGTCGCTCAACATTAGCATATGAACTTTAGTCGCTCAACATTAGCATATGAACTTTAGTTGCTCAACATTAGCATATGAACTTTAGTTGCTCAACATTAGCATATGGACTTTAGTTGCTCAACATTAGCATATGAACTTTAGTCGCTCAACATTAGCATATGAACTTTAGTTGCTCAACATTAGCATATGAACCTTAGTTGCTCAACATTAGCATATGAACTTTAGTGGCTCAACATTAGCATATGAACTTTAGTGGCTCAACATTAGCATATGAACTTTAGTGGCTCAACATTAGCATATGAACTTTAGTCGCTCAACATTAGCATATGAACTTTAGTTGCTCAACATTAGCATATGAACTTTAGTGGCTCAACATTAGCATATGAACTTTAGTGGCTCAACATTAGCATGTGAACTTTAGTTGCTCAACATTAGCATATGAACTTTAGTCGCTCAACATTAGCATGTGAACTTTAGTTGCTCAACATTAGCATGTGAACTTTAGTTGCTCAACATTAGCATATGAACTTTAGTTGCTCAACATTAGCATATGAACTTTAGTTGCTCAACATTATCAACATTAGCATATGAACTTTAGTTGCTCAACATTAGCATATGAACTTTAGTTGCTCAACATTAGCATATGAACTTTAGTGGCTCAACATTAACATGAACTTAGTGGCTCAACATTAGCATATGAACTTCAGTTGCTCAACATTAGCATATGAACTTTAGTGGCTCAACATTAGCATATGAACTTTAGTGGCTCAACATTAACATGAACTTAAGTTGTTAGCATATGAACTTTAGTCGCTCAACATTAGCATATGAACTTTAGTCGCTCAACATTAGCATATGAACTTTAGTTGCTCAACATTAGCATATGAACTTTAGTTGCTCAACATTAGCATATGGACTTTAGTTGCTCAACATTAGCATATGAACTTTAGATGCTCAACATTAGCATATGAACTTTAGTTGCTCAACATTAGCATATGAACCTTAGTTGCTCAACATTAGCATATGAACTTTAGTGGCTCAACATTAGCATATGAACTTTAGTGGCTCAACATTAGCATATGAACTTTAGTGGCTCAACATTAGCATATGAACTTTAGTCGCTCAACATTAGCATATGAACTTTAGTTGCTCAACATTAGCATATGAACTTTAGTGGCTCAACATTAGCATATGAACTTTAGTGGCTCAACATTAGCATGTGAACTTTAGTTGCTCAACATTAGCATGTGAACTTTAGTTGCTCAACATTAGCATATGAACTTTAGTTGCTCAACATTAGCATATGAACTTTAGTTGCTCAACATTAGCATGTGAACGAGGAGAGGGAAAAGAGGAGGGGGAAAAGAGGAGGGGGAGAAGAGGAGGGGGAGAAGAGGAGGGGGAGAGGAGGAGGGGGAGAGGAGGAGGGGAGAAGAGGAGGAGGGGGAGAGGAGGGGGAGAAGAGGAGGAGGAGAAGAGGAGGGGGAGAAGAGAGACACTCAGGGACACATGTGTATGGGTACAAGAGGGAAGAAAAATAGTTAGAAGAGCAAACTGAAGAGAGGCGCTGCAAAGCACATTTCCCAAGCACAAGTTACCTGTCACAAGTTACCTGTCTATAATGTAAATCAGGTCCCCAGTCTTGAAGGACAGGTGGCTGCGGTCATCATAGATGGTGTGAGATCTGGTTGCCCTCACTTGCTTGGGAGATAGCTAACAACAACAACAAGTCATAATTATTATTATTAATGCTGCAAGTGCAACCATCACTTTTATATTCCAATACAAAACACAAATGTAAACAGGTGTGTGGTTAAAGTCATTCCATTTGAGATGGCATCACACACACACACACCACACATCACACACACGCACGCACACCGTATTTCCTCAAATAGAACACGTTCATTTCATGAGCTGTGCATACTATTTGAGGGAGCTCTTTCTATTATTTGACATGACTAACAGCCATGCTCACAATAGCTGCACGAGATCACCAGATCTCAAACAGGTGATAGTAGCAGTGTTCGTGCACTAGCCATCGGCCTCTATTCTAGTCGGCTTCATCGCTTGCGAAGGGACCGTCATGGAAAGTCCCTCCCACCTTTTTGTGGAGTTTGGCCATCTTGCTGGCGATGTTTGCCGCAGCACTTTCTGTTTATGTACTAGCCCGGGCTTTCACTATCATGTGACCCATCAGCTCGACTGAAATACCACTTGATTATCACTTGAGTGGGGACAGATTTGTCTCATTTTCTCTGCAGTTTTCATACTTCTGCTAGTGAGCATTCTAATTGTGTTCTACTGTATCTATTATTTGATGGTGGGTGGCTAATCGAGGAATATGGTAAATATGTATATATATATATATTATTAAACTCCAAAGCTGAGCTATGTAGCAGCAAGGGAGAAGGTAAGGGGATATCACCTATAGGCTCTTGTCTCAAAGACTGAATAAAATTTCATTTGATTTCATCATAACCCACTCAGTTATAGCCACACCCACACAGCTAAATAGCTCGCGACCATTCCAATTTAAGCCACACTGCTGCATCCGATCAAAAGGCACTCACACGATGGCCGAGTTGGTTTGTCCCAGAGGAGCTTTGGTCCAAGGAACTTAAACCAGCTACTGCAGAGCAGCTAACCCAGTGGGTAAACCAGCTACTGCAGAGCAGCTAACCCAGTGGGTAAACCAGCTACTACAGAGCAACTAACCCAGTGGGTAAACCAGCTCTACTGCAGAGCAGCTAACCCAGTGGGTAAACCAGCTACTGCAGAGCAGCTAACCCAGTGGGTAAACCAGCTACTGCAGAGCAGCTAACCCAGTGGGTAAACCAGCTACTGCAGAGCAGCTAACCCAGTGGGTAAACCATCTACTGCAGAGCAGCTAACCCAGTGGGTAAACCAGCTACTGCAGAGCAGCTAACCCAGTGGGTAAACCAGTTACCAGAGCAGCTAATCCAGTGGGTAAACCAGCTACTGCAGAGCAGCTAACCCAGTGGGTAAACCAGCTACTGCAGAGCAGCTAACCCAGTGGGTAAACCAGCTACTGCAGAGCAGCTAACCCAGTGGGTAAACCAGCTACTGCAGAGCAGCTACCCCAGTGGGTAAACCAGTTACCAGAGCAGCTAACCCAGTGGGTAAACCAGCTACTGCAGAGCAGGTAACCCAGTGGGTAAACCAGCTACTGCAGAGCAGCTAACCCAGTGGGTAAACCAGCTACTGCAGAGCAGCTAACCCAGTGGGTAAACCAGCTACTGCAGAGCAGTTAATCCGGTGGGTAAACCAGCTACTGCAGAGCAGCTAATCCAGTGGGTAAACCGGTTACCAGAGCAGCTAACCCAGTGGGTAAACCAGCTACTGCAGAGCAGCTAACCCAGTGGGTAAACCATCTACTGCAGAGCAGCTAACCCAGTGGGTAAACCAGCTACTGCAGAGCAGCTAACCCAGTGGGTAAACCAGCTACTGCAGAGCAGCTAACCCAGTGGGTAAACCAGTTACCAGAGCAGCTAACCCAGTGGGTAAACCAGCTACTGCAGAGCAGCTAACCCAGTGGGTAAACCAGCTACTTGCAGAGCAGCTAACCCACAGTGGGTAAACCAGCTACTGCAGAGCAGCTAACCCAGTGGGTAAACCAGCTACTGCAGAGCAGCTAACCCAGTGGGTAAACCAGCTACTGCAGAGCAGCTAACCCAGTGGGTAAACCAGCTACTGCAGAGCAGCTAACCTAGTGGGTAAACCAGCTACTGCAGAGCAGCTAACCCAGTGGGTAAACCAGCTACTGCAGAGCAGCTAACCCAGTGGGTAAACCAGCTACTGCAGAGCAGCTAACCCAGTGGGTAAACCAGCTACGCAGCTAACCCAGTAGGTAAACCAGCTACTGCAGAGCAGCTAACCCAGTGGGTAAACCAGCTACTGCAGAGCAGCTAACCCAGTGGGTAAACCAGCTACGCAGCTAACCCAGTAGGTAAACCAGCTACTGCAGAGCAGCTAACCCAGTAGTAAGACTCTTAGATACCATTGGGGACCATCACTCAGCATAGATTATTCTCTATTGTATTGGGGGGGCATTATGAATATGCTGGGTTTATAGGGAGGAATATGCAGTGTTTTATATCGGGGTGGGATGACCTAATGCAAACATGCACAAGAGCGTAATGACACTAGCAGCACATCCATCCGTCCATACATACCTGCTCTAGCTGCCTGCATATCTCTGTGAACATTCTGACATATCCATCCATACATACACTGTACATACCTGCCTGCATATCTCAGTGAACATTCTGACATACCCATCCATACATACACTGTACATACCTGCTCTAGCTGCCTGCATATCTCAGTGAACATTCTGACATATCCATCCATACATACACTGTACATACCTGCTCTAGCTGCCTGCATATCTCAGTGAACATTCTGACATATCCATCCATACATACACTGTACATACCTGCTCTAGCTGCCTGCATATCTCAGTGAACATTCTGACATATCCATCCATACATACACTGTACATACCTGCTCTAGCTGCCTGCATATCTCAGTGAACATTCTGACATATCCATCCATACATACACTGTACATACCTGCTCTAGCTGCCTGCATATCTCAGTGAACATTCTGACATATCCATCCATACATACACTGTACATACCTGCTCTAGCTGCCTGCATATCTCAGTGAACATTCTGACATATCCATCCATACATACACTGTACATACCTGCTCTAGCTGCCTGCATATGTCAGTGAACATTCTGACATATCCATCCATACATACACTGTACATACCTGCTCTAGCTGCCTGCATATCTCGGTGAATGTTGGCCTCTGTTTGGGATCCACATGCCAGCACTCCTTCACCAGCTCAAATATATTCGAGGGGCATCTTTCAGGACGACCTAACCTCTCTCCAGCAGACAGCACATCCATGATCTCCATGGGACCCAGTCCTTGCCAGGGAATCTTGCCAAGAGAGAAGATCTCCCAAACGGTGACACCATAACTCCACACGTCAGAGGCAGATGAGAATGTGGCTCTAGTCAGTGCTTCTAGTGGAGTCCTGTGGTCACATGCACATACACACAATATATATGTATAGACAATATATATGGAGAGACAATATATATAGAGACGATATATAGAGAGACAATATATATAGAGACAATATATAGAGACAATATATATAGAGACAATATATATAGAGACAATATATATAGAGACAATATATATATAGAGAGAGAGCACTTGGAGACCGCAGACCTCTGCCACTCCCATCAATTTTGCTTTCATAATCAATTCTGAACAAAACTATTGGATTACTTGGACAAAGAAAGTGTCTCCGGGGGTACGGGGTGGTGGATGGGGGGGCAGCTCAGCCTAGCAAGCAAACTGCTTGCATTAAGCCATCTCTAAGGGATCTAGAGAACTTCATTATCGCCATGTGGTGTAATTTGTGAGTTATCGTTGCAAATGCCAAAGCCACATGTACGGGTATATAACTAAACAAAATGGCCGCCACCACCAAGTGCGGGCTTCTGGTGGCTTCTAGCAAACGTGTATCATGCCCAAATTTTAATGGATTGGTTCCTGACCCCTTCCTAACCTCCTGACCCCTTCCTAACCTGTGTCCATAAAATATCGTGAAAATCCATCGGTAAGTTTTCTAACAGACAGACAGGCAAACCAACCAACCAACAAACCAACCAACCAACAAACCAACAGGGGTGGAAACACAACCGCCTTGACGGAGGGAATTAAACACCGACAAGCAGGTTATCAAAGTAGTTATGTACGCGTGTCTAGTAAACTACAGAAGTACTTTAATGAGTTACATTGAGTAACAGTCGCACAAACTCTAGACCCAAAGTTAATGAATGTGGTGTTACATTGAGTAACAGTCACACAAACTCTAGACCCAATGTTAATGAATGTGGTGTTACATTGAGTAACAGTCACACAAACTCTAGATCCAATGTTAATGAATGTGGTGTTACATTGAGTAACAGTCACACAAACTCTAGACCCAATGTTAATGAATGTGGTGTTACATTGAGTAACAGTCACACAAACTCTAGACCCAATGTTACTGAATGTGGTGTTACATTGAGTAACAGTCACACAAACTCTAGACCCAATGTTAATGAATGTGGTTCAGTCGAATACTTTTTAGTTTGGCTATTGCTTTTCAGGTGGGACCCTACAGAGTGTGCTGGTGGGAGTGGAGTACAGCTCTCTGTGGGTGCAGAGATGGAAGCTTATGGTGATCAAGCAGCAGCTGCACGTCACCAACTTTGTTGTCTAGGGAGGAGGCAAGCAGGAAAGCTTGCGGTCACCAAACATTTAGGGAGCGGCATAACTATGAGAGAGAAGGTCGTTTGATTATTTGTGATTTATCTTCAAGAGTCGACTAGTAGACAGTCAGTATGTGATAGCTTCATCAGCTGGTGCTAATGGCTTCAGTCAGCGCAGAGGTAAGGATCCCTGAGTGTGTCCACCATACTATCTAGCTAGAAAAGATGGCGCACAATTAAACTGTTGCAAGCACAGCCTGCGAAGTGGTGGACATCGCATCATCATGGTTGTCTGGTCTCCAGAAATGGAGTCATCACAGTCACGAGTGACACTTCTTAGAGGACAGAACAACACTCAAGTAGGCAACATTCAATACAGATACCCACCAGCACAAGGCAGCCTCAGTCACTGTGCACACACAATAATATTACAAATAAACTATGTGCAAAGAATGACAGACTTTATACGTGCACCTTCCCAGTAGACTGCTCTATCATTATAAAATAGTCAGCTTCCAAATAAAAAGAAGAAAAAGGGTGTGTGTGTGTGGGGGGGTGGGGGGGGGGGTGGGGTGGGGGGAAGGAGACCTTCATCCGATGACCTTTACTACCGTTTCTGGTAGCTCTTCTGCTGGGTATAGCCTCACAGACAGCTTTGCTCACCTGGAACCACGCTGAATCCCTTCACTCTTGAAAAAGATAGCATTCTGGATGGCTTTCTTTGCTCTAAGTTTGTTGTGGATTTAGAAGGAGGAAGCACTGCATAGCTATTGCTTGCTTGCCTCAATGGAGGCGATTCGTACACCAAATTGCAGCTTATTGTGTTAAAGGATTACTCGGTATAGTATGTGTACACAGAAGTGTAGCGACAGTTTATCAACGTTTTTGAGTTATAGTCCATTGACAGGATTCTAGGTGGAGTGCAATGTGTTGATGCAATATCATCATGGGGTCCTTATTATATCACGGTGTCATCGTATATTCACGATGAAGCACTCCTCTAGTGGATCACTGCAACAAGTCTCTGGACGACACGTCCTTACCTACGCACTCGACTTTAGAAATGAATGCAAAGGCACTTGTGTGGCGAGATGGAGCACCCGACACACTTTTCCTCTCCTGACCTTTTTGTAAGTGTTCTTTAGAGATGCTCACGTATGGCTGCACAACCAGACGCCCTGCACCACAACTGGCTGGCTGGTTGAGGAGCAGAAGCACATGTGTGAAATATCTACGGTTGAGAGAGGAGGGTTCTGTTACGTGAGATCGGCTTCCTTGAGAATGGAAACACACTATGAGTGATGTCATCAGGTAGTGCGTGCTGACTGATGGAATTGTCAGAGTACGGAAGGGAAACCCTCACAATAGCTGACAAGAACTCTGTTTCAGATATCACACACTCTTGATATAACATTTGTGTTCAGATGTCCTCCACCACTAGAATATCTCTCCTCTCCTGACCACATGCAGGCAGTCTCCTCTCCTCTATGCACCACCTGTACAGCTGCCCCCTGTTGTGCCCTCTCCTCTATGCACCACCTGTACAGCTGCCCCCTGTTGTGCCCTCTCCTCTATGCACCACCTGTACAGCTGCCCCCTGTTGTGCTCGCTGTCTCGAGTGGCAGGGCACACAAGCATTGGGCGCCATTTTCTTGTTTTTGCCTTGCCAAGCTTGAGATGTCTCTACACACTCATGACAAATGGTGTCTCCTCCTCCATAGCTATTGTGAGGAGAATTGAGCAGGCAAGTCACGATGGAACTCCAGCATCCTTGCCCAGACAGCTGTAACTAGGCAACATCGATACTCCAGTGCACACAACTCTCTTTCATTGGTCCACAAATCCATCTGCCAGTTATTTTATCACTGATATGACCATTTCCTGGTTTACATATGCACCGTTTATAAGACGGGTGATCCGTTCATATGTTTTATGGGTGAATCTTTTCCACCCAACTCCTCAGTGAGGTATCGCTTCGGTCGCGAAATAAAATGTTGCTGCTCAGAAGTGGTTTGTGCGCTCATTCTCATGTGTGTGTGTGTGGTGTGCGTGGCGTATGTGTGGTGTGTGTATGTGTGTGTGTAGTGTGTGTGTGTGTGAGGTATGTGTGTATGAGGTGTGTCTGTGTGTGTGTGTATGTGTGGTGTGTGTAACAGCAGTACTTGCAGTGGGTCAGGCAGAGACAATAAAAGAGAACACACATCGTCATGACATCCGGGGAATGCCATCAGTAAGACGACACCTTGACCTCCACATCAATCTACATACTTGATGACAGCTGGACATAACATTGACATTTGAGTGAGTGTTTAGAGATATTTATTACCTAAGCAGCAACATATGGACGGGTGCAACATTCCCAGGTGTTTCCCAGGCTTAGAGCATGGCCTCATCAATTTCAAACTAACAAGACATTTATGTAACCATGACAACCAAGAAACAGCATTAGAATGAGATACAATGGCTTGCAAGGTGAATGAGATACAATGGCTTGCAAGGTAGGTAAAGTTCACTGGCTAGAGCTAGGGCTAGGATTAGGTGGGCAACAACCCTAAATCTGGAGATGCACAGACCAGCCTCCCCAAGACATGCAGTGTTTATTTTCTAACATTACTACAAGCACTACCACCACCAAGGACTCCATTGTTGACCTATTTTAAATAGCAATGATGACGAGTGTCACTTTGATCAGCCTCGTAGAGGTCGTCGCATTCTGCACAAACACCAGACTCCATCCTTTCCAGACGTGAATTTGTCTCTATGCACAAACGTCGAGTAATACTCCAAACAGATGTTTACATGTGTAGTGGATACACTTCCTTGAGGATTGGGTGTCATCATTGCGCCGTGCACGTGTAGTGGATACACTTCCTTGAGGATTAGGTGTCATCATTGCACTGTGCATGTGTAGTGGATACATTTACACTTCCTTGAGGATATAATTCCTTAAGGATTGTGGAGTCATCATTATGCCATGGTTCCTGGTTTAAAATTTCTGAATGTTCTCGGACCTAGTGTTGCCCCATCCCCCATTGTAATGGATCCTTGGGCTGGGTTTCAGTGTTGCTAATAAACAAAGACCGTTGTACAGTTGCCATGCAAGTGTCACCGGATGTTTCCAAGGTGTTGGTGCAAGGTGCGAGTGAGAGGGGCGAAGGGGAAATATTCAGGGATTATTTGGCATATTATAACACCTGGTCTACTTCCCTTCGTTGTACCTACTTCAAATATTAATTACAGAATGTGCACCTCGAATGAACTCCTTATGACCCCGTGTTCTCGTGCTGGTTTATTCGGTGGGGGTGGGGGGGCAGGAGTCACTTGCTTTCCACATGTAAAAGAAGAGTTGTCGCTAGAGTTGTAGATGTTCCTAAGCAATGATGCAATATATACAAGCACACACACACATGCACGCACAAGGCTAGCTCCATGTCGTAGTAGTCTCTATGCAAATATCTTGTTCCGTCTCATTACTTCCAGTTTCAGCATGTAATGTGCATGTTCGTGTCCGTTGTTGCTTATCCTACAGGATGAATGGCATGAGGCACGACTACAGACTATTCCACCAAGCTGGTCAGCACCATGTGGGTGAGTCAAGCTTCCAACCAGAGCTTTGTTTGTTTGCGGAAGGGAGGGTGTGTGAGAGAGAGAGGGAGGGAGAATGGGAGGAGTTTAAACAACTGTGCTTCTTTAAAATAGCCCAGCTCCAAAGAAGAATGAGTTAAAAATAGTCCATGCAGTCTTGGGGGTGAAGTTTGGATTTGAAAGTTGGTAGTGAATTTGACCACAGTAAATTAGCACATGATTTCTAGGTTGGGTGGGTGGAGGAGGGGGCACCTCAGGGGTGGGGGGATCTCAGGGGAGGGGGGACCTCAGGGGAGGGGGGACCTCAGGGGTGGGGGGACCTCAGGGGAGGGGGGACCTCAGGGGAGGGGGGACCTCAGGGGTGGGGGGACCTCAGGGGTGGGGTGACCTCAGGGGAGGGGGGACCTCAGGGGAGGGACGAAATGTCCCAGTGCTCGAGACCTGTGCATGCGTGGGTAGTAGCAGTTGTGTGGCAGGTCAAGATAATCTGTCGTTGCTCTATCTCCTTTGCTGCTAGCAGCCTAGCAGGTAGACAAGAACCAGCTCCATTGAGGTGAGCAAACAAAAGCTATGCAGTGCTACAACTTTCTATCTCTACAAGGAAATCCATTCGAGTTGCCACCTTTCTCAAAAGTGAAGAGACTCAGAATGGCTGCAAGTGAGCAATGGCATCTCATCAGCTGGCAACCTCCCCAAAACAGCAGTTAAAGTCAGGGAGAGCTAGACAATGACGGCAGTTGTGATCACCAGCCTTTCCCCCCCTCCCCCGTCCCCCCTCAAACTGGAAGTGACTATTTAATAATGATACAGCATCTACTGGCAAGACAAAAGAACAACAACAACAAATTCGTGCATGGTTAATTTCCTATAAATTTTTGTTTGAATGATCTCCCAAGATGGCCGACGTCTCCACCCACATAATTGTTAGGGTCTTTGTAGAAGGCAACTACAACATGATTTTAAATGAAGAGCTATTTGGTGGAGTGTCTCACCCCGGGATAATGAGGAGACGATCGATTGGTGAGTGAAGCGAGCCCTCAGTGGGGAGTTGGATGAAAAACTTGGTATTGCTGTGCATGGCTTACGTATGCATCGTACGTTCCCCCATAAAAAAATATGAATGGGTCTCTAGCCTTAAATAAATATGTAAACTGGAAATGATCATCATAGTGCAGAGAGCAATGGACAGCAGATTCAAAAGCTAGAGGAAAGAAAACAGACTGCACGGGCCAGTGAGAACATTTGCATGTGTATGCTGAATAGCTGACGGGAAAGGAAGCTGGAATTCCATTCTGACAAGTCTACTCAATCCATCAGCGTCCTCTAGCTGTGGAGGTGAGTCACAGCGTCCTCTAGCTGTGGAGGTGAGCCACAGCGTCCTCTAGCTGTGGAGGTGAGTCACACAGCGTCCTCTAGCTGTGGAGGTGAGCCACACAGCATCCTCTAGCTGTGGAGGTGAGCCACAGCGTCCTCTAGCTGTGGAGGTGAGCCACACAGCGTCCTCTAGCTGTGGAGGTGAGCCACACAGCATCCTCTAGCTGTGGAGGTGAGCCACAGCGTCCTCTAGCTGTGGAGGTGAGCCACACAGCGTCCTCTAGCTGTGGAGGTGAGCCACACAGCATCCTCTAGCTGTGGAGGTGAGCCACACAGCATCCTCTAGCTGTGGAGGTGAGCCACAGCATCCTCTAGCTGTGGAGGTGAGCCACACAGTGTCCTCTAGCTGTGGAGGTGAGCCCCGGCCTTGAATAAAAGTTTTGTCCATGTAGAGTATCAGATTATTCTCTCAATGAACTCTCAGCTGACATAATAACATTATACAATAACCTTCTCAATAATCAACTTGAAATTGTACTCTCTCGATGTTTCGACTAGATGCTCTAGCCTATTCCTGATGAAGGTTGGAGCATCTAGTCGAAACGTCGAGAGAATACAATTTCAAGTTGATTATTGAGAAGGTTATAATCAGATTATTTTTGTTCCTCCCTTTTTCCGGCTTCTTCACTCACTTGTCCTTGCATATATTACTAGCTACAAATTATCTCCATCTCCCGGGAACACAGAGGCAAGCTCACACACACCTTATCTCCCGGGAACACAGAGGCAAGCTCACACAGACCTTATCTCCCGGGAACACAGAGGCAAGCTCACACACACCTTATCTCCATCTCCCGGGAACACAGAGGCAAGCTCACACACACCTTATCTCCCGGGAACACAGAGGCAAGCTCACACACACCTTATCTCCATCTCCCGGGAACACAGAGGCAAGCTCACACACACCTTATCTCCCGGGAACACAGAGGCAAGCTCACACACACCTTATCTCCATTTCCCGGGAACACAGAGGCAAGCTCACACACACCTTATCTCCATCTCCCGGGAACACAGAGGCAAGCTCACACACACCTTATCTCCCGGGAACACAGAGGCAAGCTCACACACACCTTATCTCCCGGGAACACAGAGGCAAGCTCACACACACCTTATCTCCATCTCCCGGGAACACAGAGGCAAGCTCACACACACCTTATCTCCCGGGAACACAGAGGCAAGCTCACACACACCTTATCTCCATTTCCCGGGAATACAGAGGCAAGCTCACACACACCTTATCTCCCGGGAACACAGAGGCAAGCTCACACACACCTTATCTCCCGGGAACACAGAGGCAAGCTCACACACACCTTATCTCCCGGGAACACAGAGGCAAGCTCACACACACCTTATCTCCCGGGAACACAGAGGCAAGCTCACACACACCTTATCTCCATTTCCCGGGAATACAGAGGCAAGCTCACACACACCTTATCTCCCGGGAACACAGAGGCAAGCTCACACACACCTTATCTCCCGGGAACACAGAGGCAAGCTCACACACACCTTATCTCCATCTCCCGGGAACACAGAGGCAAGCTCACACACACCTTATCTCCATTTCCCGGGAATACAGAGGCAAGCTCACACACACCTTATCTCCATCTCCCGGGAACACAGAGGCAAGCTCACACACCTTATCTCCATCTCCCGGGAACACAGAGGCAAGCTCACACATACACTCCAAAACCAGAGCACAAGCTGCATGCACACACAAACGTATGCCACATACCAAGCTACTGGTATTGCGTCCCCGCTGCTTGATAGCGTATAGACGTCACTGCCCTCCAGTACTCGAGCCATTCCAAAATCACTTAGCTTCACCTGGGGGGAGAGGGGATGGGGGAAGGGGAGAGGATGAGGGAGAAGTAGGAGGTGGGAAGGAGAGGATGACAGTGGAGGACAGTGGAGGGAGTGGAAGAGAGGGGGAGGGAGGGAGGAGGTTAGGGGAGGGAGGGGGGACGATAGGGGAGGGGAGGTTGACATAATAACATTACACACACTGGACCAACATCACATTGGGTTGTGGCAGGTTGAGTGTTGGTCCAGTGTGTGTTCCCATAGAGCTATTGTCAACCTACTTCAACCTGCCTCAACCCAGTGTGATGTTGGTCCAGTGTGTGTCCCCATAGAGCTATTGTCAACCTACTTCAGTGTGTAGAGCTATTGTCAACCTACTTCAACCTGCCTCAACCCAGTGTGATGTTGGTCCAGTGTGTGTCCCCATAGAGCTATTGTCAACCTACTTCAGTGTGTAGAGCTATTGTCAACCTACTTCAACCTGCCTCAACCCAGTGTGATGTTGGTCCAGTGTGTGTCCCCATAAAGCTATTGTCAACCTACTTCAGTGTGTAGAGCTATTGTCAACCTACTTCAACCTGCCTCAACCAAGTGTGATGTTGGTCCAGTGTATGTCCGCTATTGTCAACCTACTTCAACCTGAGTGTGATGTTGGCCCAGTGTGTGCCCCCATAGAGCTATTGTCAACCTACTTCAACCTGCCTCAACCCAGTGTGATGTTGGTCCAGTGTGTGTCCCCATAGAGCTATTGTCAACCTACTTCAACCTGCCTCAACCCAGTGTGATGTTGGTCCAGTGTGTGTCCCCATAGAGCTATTGTCAACCTACTTCAACCTGAGTGTGATGTTGGTCCAGTGAGTGACCCCATAGAGCTATTGTCAACCTGCCTCAACCCAGTGTGATATTGGTCCAGTGTGTGTCCCCATAGAGCTATTGTCAACCTACTTCAACCGGCCTCAACCCAGTGTGATGTTGGTCCAGTGTGTGTCCCCATAGAGCTATTGTCAACCTACTTCAACCTGCCTCAACCCAGTGTGATCCCCTTTACCATCATTTTTCGCCACTGTTGTTAAGATGATATTAAATGGTAAAGGTCGTCAAACTGGGGTTAATGGATACAGTCTCTTGTTTCTATTATCCAATTATCATTTGTTGGGTATTAAAAAAAAAAATTTTTTTTGTTCTTTTAAGGGATTAAAACAACGAGACACACACGTACGCCTTCTTCATGGCATGAGGGCTCCATCAGGTGAGCACTGTTGATATGCTAGGTAGCACAGCAACAATCAAAACACTTGCAATGTTTCTTGTTTGTACAGCATTTGTTTGTACAGCATTTGCATTTAGGCCAAAGACTAGAGCAGTCATTTCACCTTTATAACTGGCACCTCGCTCTTCTAAGCTCGAGTAAGACAGGCAATGATTTCCTCCAAGAGCAGTTCCATGTCATATATATATATATATACACACGTCTATTATCAGTGTTTGCATTTTACCCGGGTAAAACCTATTTAACCCAACCCAGTGGGTAAAATCTGTGTTTTAGGTATTTCGCCCAGGTTTTACCCCTATTTATTTTACCCGGGTTTTTTACCCGAGTTTTACCCAGGTATTACCCAGTGATATAAAACACTTATTTGTAGCCCTGTCACAGCCCTGTCCCAGAGCCACAAGTGTCTGGGTGGCGGTGGACACCAGGGCTATTTAAAAGGCAAGCAAATACCACAGGTCATTATTCACTGCTTACAGTTTAATAAGTGTACTGCAATTACAAAAATGAGAAAGCCCAGAAACTCGTCTTCTGCCACAGGCTCCTGCGAGAACCTCAGGAGATTGACTATTAAATCTGTTTAACTTGCATATCAATTGGACTTTAATCCCATGAATCTTGTTTAAATATTCAAAAATATATTCTCTAGTAGACAACCTTGTCACTTGGTAACTAAATGCTGAGTGAAACACAGCTCCTGTTTTTGTCTAGTTCTTTACAGTTGCCATTTATTTAATTCCTGATTACAGAGTTAATTTCTTATAATATCTTTACAGTTTATAATAAATCTATTGTATCAATTATTTTATCCTGGGTTGTATCCATGTTTGAGTAAAACCTGGGTAAAACCCGGGTTACACCCAAGCCCTGGGTAAAACCTGCGAACTCTGTCTATTATACATACATATATACACATATGAATACATATATAAATGTATATATGTATTCATATCATAGACATATGTATGTATACATACATATGTCCATATATACACATATATATGTATTTACATATGTATGTATGTATACATACATGTCTATATACATACGTATAATATATACGTACATATGTATATATACATACATGTCTATTATATATTATACATACATATATACACATATATATGTATATATGCATACATGTCTATATACACACGTACATACATATATACATGTATATATGAAATCATTTGCCACTTCACTAGAGCTAGCATACAACTTGTGGCTACTCAGCCTTTTGCCGAAGACAACGACCCTGCCATCACAAACCTCGCAATTGTTAGCACCTGATGTGTTATTCTAGGGTTAAGATGCAGCCATGCCAATCAACACCTTGAGTTGGATGGCACTTATGCAAGTTCTAGCAAAGATTTTTAGGTAATAGCTTCCAAGTTGCAATCTTTGTTCAGACATATCGGATATCAGCTCTAAAGAGTTTAGGAACCAGAACTATATAATTCTGGATGATTTCATTATTTGGGGGAGGTGGTCCTTTCCTTTTACAGGATTATGGACAAATGCTTGTTTGACAGGTTTGATTGCCGAGCAGACCCTCTCACCAAGAGTGTCTTATGGACACAAGGAAGTCTACACAGTCATTCAGAGAGCAAGCGACTAGAGAGGGTGACAAGACTCAGGCTCGCTGCAAGAGAAACTTGACGGCCGCCATACGACTTCACAATGTCATGCCAAGAGAAACAAACTTAAACTTGAACGTCAAAATCGCATCTGAACAGAAACTTGAACCGAAGGAGAAAACCTGCCAACAGTACGCCAGCAAGCAAAGCCGCCTGCTTGCGTGCCCCGATTTCCTCACCTGCTACAAGACAAGGATCTATAGCAACCAGATGCTCGGAGGTGAGCTTGATTTTGCCGAACTGCAGGCTCGAGTAATGTTCGGTCAGAGAGAGAGACAACGTCTTCATACACGCACTGAAGGTACTAACACGCGAGCAAACCAGGCGGGCGTGAAAGGCGGGGGTTGAATGTGGGCATGGAAGGTGGGCGTGGAAGGTGGGCATGGAATGTGAGCATGGAAGGTGGGCATGGAATGTGGGCATGGAAGGTGGACGTGGAATGTGGGAATGGAATGTGAGCATGGAAGGTGGGCATGGAATGTGGGCATGGAAGGTGGACGTGGAATGTGGGCATGGAATGTGGGCATGGAATGTGGGCATGGAATGTGGGCATGGAAGGTGGACGTGGAATGTGGGCATGGAATGTGGGCATGGAAGGTGGACGTGGAATGTGGGAATGGAATGTGAGCATGGAAGGTGGGCATGGAATGTGGGCATGGAAGGTGGGCATGGAATGTGGGCATGGAAGGTGGATGTGGAAATGGAATGTGGGCGTGGAAGGTGGACGTGGAATGTGGGCATGGAATGTGGGCGTGGAAGGTGGACGTGGAATGTGGGAATGGAATGTGAGTATGGAAGATGGGCATGAAGGCGGGCATGGAATGTGGGCATGGAATGTGGGCATGGAATGTGGGCGTGGAAGGTGCCGCCACTGACCTGCCTGCATGCAGCTGATGTATTCTACCATGTACATGTAGTTATTCTCTGTCCACACTCTCCCTGCCCATGCAGCACAGGGCGTCCCTCTGGATCCACACACTTACCAAGAAGAAGAACTAAAAACATGGAGAGCATTATGCCACCTTACATACCCGGGACAGAACAATTCTCAAACTTGGAACTCTTTTTTAACATACACACGGACCATAGTGCCTGCATGCTATCTCTGCTGTCTCGTAGATTACTAGTACAACAGACCATAGTGCCTGCATGCTATCTCGTAGATTACTAGTAGAATGGACCACAGTGATCTCATGCTATCTTGTAGATTACTAGTGCCTGCACTATCTCGTAGATTACTAGTAGAACAGACCATCGTTTGCCGCCAAAAAATCTCAACCTGTTGCAAAACAGCCCTATCCTGGATGACTGCTTGATGAATACAGTAATGTCATCAGCGACATCATCGGTGACATCATCAGTAACACCATTAGTGACATCATCATGTCCCGGGTAACTTACGAGATCAACTCGAGCGAGGAGGATGTTCCTGATGGCCAGGTCACAGTGGATAATCTTCTTCTCCTGCAGGTAGGCCATGGCGTCAGCTGTCTGGCTGGAGTAGGTGTGGAGCAGCTTCAAGGTCACCTGGCCACCCTCTCTCCGAATGTAGTCGGCCAGACAGCCAAAGGGAGCCAGCTCTTCAATCTGTCACATTTAGTAAAAATATTAATAACAACAATAACAATAACAACAACAATCTAATAATAAAATTATTGATTATCATTATTATTATTATTGCAGTAAATATAATAACAAGAATGAGAATAATAATTGCTATATTGAAGCAACACAACACAGCAACAACCCATTACCCCCTACCAGCATGAGTGGCTGAGAGAAGGACAACACAACACAGCAACAATCCATTACCCCCACCAGCATGAGTGGCCGAGAGAAGGACAACACAACACAGCAACAACCCCTTACCCTTCACCAGCATGAGTGGCCGAGAGAAGGACAACACAACACAGCAACAACCCCTTACCCTTCACCAGCATGAGTGGCTGAGAGAAGGACAACACAACACAGCAACAAACCATTACCCCATTATCCCCTACCAGCATGAGTGGCTGAGAGAAGGACAACACAACACAGCAACAACCCATTCCCCCCACCAGCATGAGTGGCTGAGAGAAGGACAACAGAACACAGCAACAACCCATTACCCCATTACCCCCTACCAGCATGAGTGGCTGAGAGAAGGACAACACAACACAGCAACAATCCATTACCCCATTACCCCCTACCAGCATGAGTGGCTGAGAGAAGGACAACACAACACAGCAACAACCCATTACCCCCCACCACCAGCATGAGTGGCTGGAGAAGGACAACACAACACAGCAACAACCCATTACCCCATTATCCCCTACCAGCATGAGTGGCTGAGAGAAGGACAACACAACACAGCAACAACCCATTACCCCATTACCCCCTACCAGCATGAGTGGCTGAGAGAGGACAATGCCAAAGAGCTGGATGATGTGCTTGTGATGGAGCAACGTCATGGAGTTTGCCTCCTTGATAAACTGCTCCTGTTCCTGCACCCCATTCAGGATCTTAATCGCCACAGGTACCTAGAGACAGAGAGGGAGAGAGGACGAAATGATGTCAGGGGGGTGGTTCTGGGTGGCAAAGAATTCATGCATAATCTAGTAATGTGATTATCCTTTAACTAGTAGGGAGCTGAATGGGAATAAAGTTCAGAACAGTAGAAGGTGAGTTACCCGAGTATGTACATCTACACCGGAGGGTATTCGGATAACTGAAATGCTATGTCACACCATTCTCCTGATATTAAGGACAATCCTTTACCTCTTTAGAGTAAGTGTAGCTGCTTTGGCATGGAGTCATGGAGTCTGTTGGAAGAGCTTCCGTGTATATATTTGCTGTGAGCATGCACAGAGAAATTTTCCCCCCATGAAATGAAAAAAAGTAAGCAGCCAGCATTGCCGTGGGTGTGGCTTCTTGTAGTGTTGGGTAGAACAATGCTTCTGATAACTGAAGTTCGGATAACTGACTCACTCTTGTATGGATTACATGTCTTCAAGGTTATACCACCGTTGGATTGACTCAGCACTTACAATTTTGGAATGCACAAATGTTACAGCTAACCATGGTTAATGTTCATTGGTGTTGACATACATTGTGGTCAACAATAGGTTGCTTAGCAACATACCACAGAATGAATATCTTTATTTAGCTTCTTTGGCATAATATGGATAGCTAGATTACTGGAGATTACAACAGATAATGTGAGCACACACTCACTATTTGCTTTCTCTACTCCACTCAACATTAGTCAAGTAAACACTGCATGCTGTATAACATGAACTCAACATTAGTCAAGTATACACGGCATGCTGTATAACATGAACTCAACATTAGTCAAGTATACACTGCATGCTGTATAACATGAACTCAACATTAGTCAAGTATACACTGCATGCTGTATAACATGAACTCAACATTAGTCAAGTATACACTGCATGCCATATAACATGAACTCAACATTAGTCAAGTATACACTACATGCTGTATAACATGAACTCAACATTAGTCAAGTATACACTGCATGCTGTATAACATGAACTCAACATTAGTCAAGTATACACGGCATGCTGTATAACATGAACTCAACATTAGTCAAGTATACACTGCATGCTGTATAACATGAACTCAACATTAGTCAAGTATACACTACATGCTGTATAACATGAACTCAACATTAGTCAAGTATACACTGCATGCTGTATAACATGAACTCAACATTAGTCAAGTATACACTGCATGCGGTATAACATGAACTCAACATTAGTCAAGTATACACTGCATGCTGTATAACATGAACTCAACATTAGTCAAGTAAACACTGCATGCTGTATAACATGAACTCAACATTAGTCAAGTATACACTGCATGCTGTATAACATGAACTCAAACATTAGTCAAGTAAACACTGCATGCTGTATAACATGAACTCAACATTAGTCAAGTATACACTGCATGCTGTATAACATGAACTCAACATTAGTCAAGTATACACTGCATGCTGTATAACATGAACTCAACATTAGTCAAGTAAACACTGCATGCTGTATAACATGAACTCAACATTAGTCAAGTATACACTACATGCTGTATAACATGAACTCAACATTAGTCAAGTATACACTGCATGCCGTATAACATGAACTCAACATTAGTCAAGTATACACTGCATGCTGTATAACATGAACTCAACATTAGTCAAGTATACACTGCATGCTGTATAACATGAACTCAACATTAGTCAAGTATACACTGCATGCTGTATAACATGAACTCAACATTAGTCAAGTATACACTGCATGCCATATAACATGAACTCAACATTAGTCAAGTATACACTGCATGCTGTATAACATGAACTCAACATTAGTCAAGTAAACACTGCATGCTGTATAACATGAACTCAACATTAGTCAAGTATACACTGCATGCTGTATAACATGAACTCAACATTAGTCAAGTATACACTGCATGCTGTATAACATGAACTCAACATTAGTCAAGTATACACTGCATGCCATATAACATGAACTCAACATTAGTCAAGTATACACTGCATGCTGTATAACATGAACTCAACATTAGTCAAGTATACACTGCATGCTGTATAACATGAACTCAACATTAGTCAAGTATACACTGCATGCTGTATAACATGAACTCAACATTAGTCAAGTATACACTGCATGCTGTATAACATGAAATCAGCATTAGTCAAGTATACACTGCATGCTGTATAACATGAACTCAACATTAGTCAAGTATACACTGCATGCTGTATAACATGAACTCAACATTAGTCAAGTATACACTGCATGCTGTATAACATGAACTCAACATTAGTCAAGTATACACTGCATGCTGTATAACATGAACTCAACATTAGTCAAGTATACACTGCATGCTGTATAACATGAACTCAACATTAGTCAAGTATACACTGCATGCTGTATAACATGAACTCAACATTAGTCAAGTATACACTGCATGCTGTATAACATGAACTCAACATTAGTCAAGTATACACTGCATGCTGTATAACATGAACTCAACATTAGTCAAGTATACACTGCATGCTGTATAACATGAACTCAACATTAGTCAAGTATACACTGCATGCTGTATAACATGAACTCAACATTAGTCAAGTATACACTGCATGCTGTATAACATGAACTCAACATTAGTCAAGTATACACTGCATGCTGTATAACATGAACTCAACATTAGTCAAGTATACACTGCATGCTGTATAACATGAACTCAACATTAGTCAAGTATACACTGCATGCTGTATAACATGAACTCAACATTAGTCAAGTATACACTGCATGCTGTATAACATGAACTCAACATTAGTCAAGTATACACTACATGCTATATAACATGAACTCAACATTAGTCAAGTATACACTGCATGCTGTATAACATGAACTCAACATTAGTCAAGTATACACTGCATGCTGTATAACATGAACTCAACATTAGTCAAGTATACACTGCATGCTGTATAACATGAACTCAACATTAGTCAAGTATACACTGCATGCTGTATAACATGAACTGATTAACTTAAGGGGGCGGTTCACCTTTAACTGGTAAAAAACGTCTGTTGACTTTGAATGCCCATAACTTTTTTAATAATTGGTTTGTGTAGATAATGTTATGCTCAAATTGTTGCTTGTTCTATGTGCTTTCCAATGATATATAAAATATCTCTAGAGGCATGTTTTGTCAGAAGATGCATGCAGAAACATCCAAGGCAGGACCCTCCTCCTCTTGGCAGACCCCCACTCCCACTACTCATTAAAAAAAATCAAAAGCTGTAAATTGGTTTGTAGCTTGTCAAAGCTAACAGCTGTGATTGGGCTGATTTTATATTGCAATAACTAAAGTAGTTGTTGAATGGCAACGTGTGGTTTGATTACAGCACGTAATCAAATACACTCATATCACAGCTGTTAGCTTTGACAAGCCACAAACCAATTTACAGCTTTTGATTTTTAAAAATGAGTAGTGGGGGTCTGCCAAGAGGAGGAGGGTCCTGCCTTGGATGTTTCTGCATGCATCTTCTGACAAAACATGCCTCTAGAGATATTTTATATATCATTGGAAAGCACATAGAACAAGCAACAATTTGACCATAACATTATCTACACAAACCAATTATAAAAAAAGTTATGGGCATTCAAAGTCAACAGACGTTTTTTACCAGTTAAAGGTGAACCGCCCCCTTAATTGATTAACTTAATTAAGCAGATAGCTTAATTAAGTTTATCAATTAGCCTAGGGGATAAAGGCCTGTCCACACTGCACACTGAATGCGCGTTAGATCTCAACGAATGCGCATTCGTTGCGTCCACACTGAATGCGAATTAGATTTCTTGGACCTAACGCGCATTAGGTCCAGTCCACCTTGATAGGTGGTTTGAGTCGAGCCAGAGCAACAAATCCAAGCGTAAAATTAATTACGCGGGTGCGCGTTAAAAGATAAACCACGCTGGCGATATGGCTGCAGGCTGAAACTATGAAGAAACAAGAGCGCTGATCAGTGTATGGAGCCATGCCAGCACTGAATGCGAATTAGATTTCTTGGACCTAACGCGCATTAGGTCCAGTCCACCTTGATAGGTGGTTTGAGTCGAGCCAGAGCAACAAATCCAAGCGTAAAATTAATTACGCGGGTGCGCGTTAAAAGATAAACCACGCTGGCGATATGGCTGCAGGCTGAAACTATGAAGAAACAAGAGCGCTGATCAGTGTATGGAGCCATGCCAGCACTGAATGCGAATTAGATTTCTTGGACCTAACGCGCATTAGGTCCAGTCCACCTTGATAGGTGGTTTGAGTCGAGCCAGAGCAACAAATCCAAGCGTAAAATTAATTACGCGGGTGCGCGTTAAAAGATAAACCACGCTGGCGATATGGCTGCAGGCTGAAACTATGAAGAAACAAGAGCGCTGATCAGTGTATGGAGCCATGCCAGTCTCCAGGAGCTACTCGACGGAGTACAAAGAAACAGAATCATTTATGAAGTTGTAGCTGATTCCCACCAGTGCTTACTGCGTGGCTTGCACCAAACCTGGCGCACAGATGGATGCTGGTAGCCAGCCATCATTGCCACAATCAAAGGACCTATAGCAGGCAAAGATCAAGCTAAATACTATTATAGCTAAAATAGACTTAGAAAATTTTACCACCGCAGCCTTCTTTTATGGAGTTCATGGAGCGCCATCCGTCTACTGCATTGCCTTTTTCTATTTATAAATCCTTCTTCTCCTCTGCAGCATATGCTTCCTTCGCGTCTGTAGGTATCTCGTCCATAACAGAAATCCAACAACTACACCGTATCCATTGTGCAAAGGCGACTACTCACGTGACGTGGGTGCAGTTTCCTTGGAGTGGTTTTTATGCGCGTTTGGTTTATTGTCATGTCAGTGTGGACGCGACGTCGTGACTGGACGTGCATTGAGACTCTCTTGATAGCTAGTGTGTCTCAATGCGCATCCAGTTATTGTGCAGTGTGGACAGGCCTTAAGACACTGCCATCAACTACAGACACTTTGTTATTACACTATTTAGTGTTCAGATGTCCTACCACTAGAATATCTCTCCTCCCTTGCCCAGATGCAGGCAGCCCCCTCTCCTCTATGCACCACCTGTAAAGCTGCCCCCTGTTGTGCTCGCTGTCTGAGAGAGCAGCACACAAACACGAGTGTCCGTACACACAAGGAAATGTGTTTCTACCTTGCCAAGCTTGGGAGAGCAGCACCTACAAGAGCCCGTATACAAAGGGAATTGTGTTTCCACCTTGCAAAGCTTGAGACAGGTTCTACACTGTCATGGCAGGATTTATATCCACTCTCCATGGTTACGTGGGGGGACTGTAGGTCAGCCACCAAAGTAGTATAAATCGCCATAACTTTTTTCTATACACTAAATGCAGATAATTTTTCCCCAGTGTGTTCCTTATGCTTTGTGCTTTCTAATGGAATGTTGAATATCTCTGCAGATATATTTTCTCGGAAGATACATCAAGATCCCTAAAAAAGTTGACCTAACTTGCACATAACTGCCCTAATTATCAAGATCAAAGTCCCAGATTTGATCGGCTGATAGAGGAGGCACTAATCTGTGCAATGCATGAACAGATTATGTTTTTGAGTGGCAGGCCACCGCTTTTGCAACTGGAAAACACCAGGGAAAATCCTAAACCTCACCACTTCAAATCACCATAACTTGCCAACACTTATAGTAATAAAAAATTTGTTTCATGCATTGCACAGATAATTAGAAGAGCTATCCAGTGATATAATATTTTAGTGAAGTTATGAGCTTTACGGCAACCCCCCCCAAAAAAAATAAAAAAATAAAAAAAAATTATGAGAAAAAAATATAGTCCAAGTTAGGGCAATAAAATGTTTGGGTTTACAATGAAATATCATGCAAGATGTGTTCTCTTTGTAGTTTCTTGATCTGTTACATGGACAAAAACTAACATAACTTCGAAATGGAGCATCCAATGCCTCTCAAAGTTTGCAAATGGCTAGAGGATAGATACAAGAACAGTTTGAAAGAAGGAAGGAAAAAAGGGGGGAAGTCTAGTTTTTGACGTACAGTCCCCCCTTGTAAGGGTCTAGTTTCATAACCTTGCGTTTACGACTTTGGAGCTCTGTATATTCTGTGTATGAACTAGATATGTAGCTCAAATGATAGATCCCTCTGTGTTCTCTCTTTTGGTATTAAAAAAAAGCTGCATAGGTATAACTATGCTAAAGTTACATGCAGCCAAAGTGGGGAATATCAAAATCTGAGTGCCGGAACCGGATACTGTTGAGGTTCCTGATTGGTAAGTGCTAGCCATTATTATCTACGCTAGAGAAAGCCCGCCTCTACAAATTGCTGCTTATATTTAGGCACTAAAACGCCAGGAAGTAGGCAAGTGCGGGTGTGAAAAAGAGTTTTCCTTACAATAATCTTGTATTCTCTCGACCATTCGACTAGATGCTTTAGCCTTCATCAGGAATCACATGATCTGCTATATGTCGGTTGCTAGCTATCCACCATGTGCTACTGGAACACACGTCCAGCACGTGTTCCAGATGTAAAATAATAATAATAACAAATAATAATAATAATAATAATAATAATAATAATAATAATAATAATAATAATAATAATAATAATAATAATAATAATAATAATAATAATAATAATAATAATAATAATAATACTGTACTACTATAATAAAAAAATAATAATAAATATAATAAAGTAATACATATATTATAGACAAAACAAATTATATAGACAAAATAATAATAATAATAATAATAATAATAATAATAATAATAATAATAATAATAATAATAATAATAAATAAATAAACAATAAATATAATAATAAACAAATAAATTAATAACAACAACAACAAACAAAATAATAATATATATAAAATAACTAAATAAATAAATAAATAATAAATAAAATGATAAAATAAGAATAATTATGTTATAGTGGCCGTAAGTTCAGGCTGCTCTTGAGAGTAGCTCCCCAGCAGCCCATTCCACAGTCTGGATTGAACCGCTCACACTTTGATGCTAGGCTAATGTGCAATGCCTCCTTCACTAGCAGTTCTTTCTGTCTTCGGGCCTGGTCCAAGATGGTGGCTTCCTCCCACAAAATAGGAAGTCCATTACCCCATGCATCCTCAGCAATTGCAGACTTCTCTTTAGCACACTTTCTACAGGCATCTTGATGTTCTTTCACTCTGGTCTCCAGTCTTCTGATGGTCTCCCCTATGTAGTATCTTCCACAGCTACAAGGGATGCGGTACACAACACATGAGTGAATATTAGCTAGTAAAACATCCTTCACTCTGCTCAGTTGGGTCCTCAGAGTTCTTCCCGATCCGAAAACAACTCCGATGTTGAACTTCCTGCAGACCCTCCTGATGTCTTCACTCATCCCTGCTACATAAGGAATCACTACCATAGGATCCTTCTTTTTTGACACCTCGTGGCCCGTATAGGTGTACTCATCTTCCTTCCTTTCTCTCTTTAAAAAGTGCAATACACTTGTCTAGACAAATGAATTCCAAAATGTCTCCACTACTGACTGCCTCATGTTGTTGCAAACAAATGGAAACAATTAGGCCACTACTGCCTCATGTTGTTGCAAACAAATGGAAACAATTCCTAACTGTTGCCTCCACTACTGCCTCATGTTGTTACAAACAAATGGAAACCAGTAGAACACTCACACCTTGGGTGTCTTTACGGTGTTCCACTTCCACCACACTCACACCTCAGGTGTCTTTACGGTGTTCCACTTCCACCACACTCACACCTCAGGTGTCTTTACGGTGTTCCACTTCCACCACACTCACACCTCAGGTGTCTTTACGGTGTTCCACTTCCACCACACTCACACCTCAGGTGTCTTTACAGTGTTCCACTTCCACCACACTCACACCTCAGGTGTCTTTACGGTGTTCCACTTCCACCACACTCACACCTCAGGTGTCTTTACGGTGTTCCACTTCCACCACACTCACACCTCGGGTGTCTTCACAGTGTTCCACTTCCACCACACTCACACATCAGGTGACTTTACGGTGTTCCACTTCCACCACAATAGCGGAAAAGTTGTTTAATCCACTGGCTAGATCTATAGAACTAGTTCACTCTAATTAGAGGTAATGATGCCTCCATCTACTTCATCCTATAAGGTCCTGCTCATGCTGAGCCAGCACAAACATAACAGTTACAGCCAACAACAGTCACTTCTTAGCAAACAAGCTTCATTATAGTTGCCTACGCCTCAGAGAGAAGGTTATAGATGACCTATGCCTCAGAGAGAAGGTTATAGATTGTCTAAGCCTCAGAGAGAAGGTTATAGATGACCTATGCCTCAGAGAGAAGGTTATAGATGGCCTATGCCTCAGAGAGAAGGTTATAGATGGCCTATGCCTCAGAGAGAAGGTTATAGATGGTCTACGCCTCAGAGAGAAGGTTATAGATGGCCTATGCCTCAGAGAGAAGGTTATAGATGGCCTATGCCTCAGAGAGAAGGTTATAGATGGCCTATGCCTCAGAGAGAAGGTTATAGATGGCCTATGCCTCAGAGAGAAGGTTATAGATGGTCTACGCCTCAGAGAGAAGGTTATAGATGGCCTATGCCTCAGAGAGGTTATAGATGGCCTATGCCTCAGAGAGAAGGTTATAGATGACCTATGCCTCAGAGAGAAGGTTATAGATGGCCTACGCCTCAGAGAGAAGGTTATAGATGGCCTACGCCTCAGAGAGAAGGACATTCTAAAATGAAAGTTTATTTCACACGTGGGTGGAGAGGGAGGGGTGGGGACAGTGGAGTGCGCTATGATCACTAGCTTGTTACGTTAGGAGGTTCTGGAAATAACCCACTTTTTCTGGGAAGTCCTTTAGATTAAACTAACACCAAAATTGGTTAAGTATGTCTGTTTTGAATGGCTGTGTACATTGCATGTCCCTTCATGTAGAGGCATTACACACCTTATGTATGATGGTGAATATGATCGTGTGTCAGTAACAACGCATTCTTACCGTGATGTGTGTGTGGGTGCATGTGTGTGTGTGTGGCCCATTCTAATCTTCACCCTCTAGTCTCTCTGCTGCTCATAGTCTAGTCCTGTCCAACCTCTTCACCCTCTAGTCTCTCTGCTGCTCATAGTCTAGTCCTGTCCAACCTCTTCACCCTCTAGTCTCTCTGCTGCTCATAGTCTAGTCCTGTCCAACCTCTTCACCCTCTAGTCTCTCTGCTGCTCATAGTCTAGTCCTGTCCAACCTCTTCACCCTCTAGTCTCTCTGCTGCTCATAGTCTAGTCCTGTCCAACCTCTTCACCCTCTAGTCTCTCTGCTGCTCATAGTCTAGTCCTGTCCAACCTCTTCACCCTCTAGTCTCTCTGCTGCTCATAGTCTAGTCCTGTCCAACCTCTTCACCCTCTAGTCTCTCTGCTGCTCATAGTCTAGTCCTGTCCAACCTCTTCACCCTCTAGTCTCTCTGCTGCTCATAGTCTAGTCCTGTCCAACCTCTTCACCCTCTAGTCTCTCTGCTGCTCATAGTCTAGTCCTGTCCAACCTCTTCACCCTCTAGTCTCTCTGCTGCTCATAGTCTAGTCCTGTCCAACCTCTTCACCCTCTAGTCTCTCTGCTGCTCATAGTCTAGTCCTGTCCAACCTCTTCACCCTCTAGTCTCTCTGCTGCTCATAGTCTAGTCCTGTCCAACCTCTTCACCCTCTAGTCTCTCTGCTGCTCATAGTCTAGTCCTGTCCAACCTCTTCACCCTCTAGTCTCTCTGCTGCTCATAGTCTAGTCCTGTCCAACCTCTTCACCCTCTAGTCTCTCTGCTGCTCATAGTCTAGTCCTGTCAAACCTCTTCACCCTCTAGTCTCTCTGCTGCTCATAGTCTAGTCCTGTCAAACCTCTTCACCCTCTAGTCTCTCTGCTGCTCATAGTATAGTCCTGTCCAACCTCTTCACCCTCTAGTCTCTCTGCTGCTCATAGTCTAGTTCTGTCCAACCTCTTCACCCTCTAGTCTCTCTGCTGCTCATGGTCTAGTCCTGTCCAACCTCTTCACCCTCTAGTCTCTCTGCTGCTCATAGTCTAGTCCTGTCCAACCTCTTCACCCTCTAGCCTCTCTGCTGCTCATAGTCTAGTTCTGTCCAACCTCTTCACCCTCTAGTCTCTCTGCTGCTCATAGTCTAGTCCTGTCCAACCTCTTCACCCTCTAGTCTCTCTGCTGCTCATAGTCTAGTCCTGTCCAACCTCTTCACCCTCTAGTCTCTCTGCTGCTCATAGTCTAGTCCTGTCCAACCTCTTCACCCTCTAGTCTCTCTGCTGCTCATAGTCTAGTCCTGTCCAACCTCTTCACCCTCTAGTCTCTCTGCTGCTCATAGTCTAGTCCTGTCCAACCTCTTCACCCTCTAGTCTCTCTGCTGCTCATGGTCTAGTTTTGTCCAAGCCCTCCATTCTCCAATCTTTCTGCTGCTCATGGGAGGAGAAGAGTTAATGCTTGTCCTCGTGTGTAATTAGCTGCATGGTCATACTGCCAGACATAGTAGTGGTCCTGTTGTCATAACAAAGAGTGAGCCAATTAATGGTTGTCAACCACAAATCCACACCAACATATCCTTGCTGTGGATAAAAAATATTTGTGGTTGAGACTGATGTCTTCAGCTTTGTGAACTGACAAAGATATTAGCTGCTGAGTTCTTGAGGAGAAGCAGGAAGAGGCTGTTGGGTTATGGTTATGCCTGAGCTGAGCTACACTGATGCACTAGTGTTTCTTCCCAGGTTTTGTAAGGCCTGATCTAGGCTTGGGTGCTCTTTGCATTTGGCCAGAGGATAGCAATGTCTTGCACAAGCCACAGCTGTCTGGCATCTTCAAAGAAAAGTTAGTTTCGACTGCAATCTGCATTAAGCTGCAGAAACATTCACTCTTGTTTAAACATTCTCATATGACAGACTGAGATTCAATCAACACCCACCCACCCCCCCCCCCCCCCCCCATCCTCCAATTATCTTGGGGTGTCTTGGCACTCGTAGTTCTTTTCAGCATATATGGTGGTGGTAGCGGTGGTGGGAACAGGGCCGCAAACAGGGAACTCTTCTACCTAAGACGTCTACTGCTAGAGGAATCCTGCACTTCTGTGGACCTCCTCACACAGAACATCACCAAGATTCAGCAATGTGTTTAGCAATTGGCGGGTGTGCTTAAACTCTAATGTGTTTGTTCTTCTCTATGAACTCATTGAGAAAGAACCCTTGGGTGTGCTTAAACTCTAATGTGTTTGTTCTTCTCTATGAACTCATTGAGAAAGAACCCTTTGGTCTGGAAGCTCTGCATGGACTTCAGGGCTACAAAACCTATTGCATACTTTTCTAGTCTAGTGCAAAGAATAGAGTGTAGTTTGTGAATTTTTTAATTTGCATAATTTTTATTTTATTTTTAGAATTATGGATAATTAGAAAAGTCGTATGAAAATTTCATCGAGGACGCACAGATTTCCAGTCCTCCTTGTGGAAGACTTTGCAGAGTATTGTTCAGCTTCCAGATGCCATGCAGTCTCTGCTTCCCCTTGTCCCAAGAAAAGCTTTGACTCTCCTTGTGCACCACTAATCTTTCGTCCTTTGAAAATACGATGGCATATTGATCTCTCCAACCCTTCACATCCCTCTTGCAAGGCAGAGCTTCTCCAACAGCAGCCGGCCACATTTCCTTAGAAATATGGCACCCTGGAATAAACCGATACCTCTCATGCACCTCCAGCTTCATGGTTGGTGACCTTTGCAGAGATCTTTGTGCAAGACTGGAAAAAAATAGAAATCTCGTAACTGCCCTCATGTAGTAGAGTTATATCTCAACGCGGGTCAATGCATATGAAAATGGAAAATTATAATCATGACTTGTTATAGAAACGGAGAAAAAAATCACATCTTCAGTCTATGGAGTGTACCAGGTATTACTCGGGAGCACTGAAAAATGGATTGAGTTTTAGTCGTCTATCTAACCTCTACTGTACCACTGGTACATGCTTAGCAAGATAGAGCGTAGTGTGGGAGATGAGCTGTTTCTGAGCTACCATTACGGCTGACAGTTGGTTCAGTCACACAGAGCCAGTGCTGTGAGTGAGCTACACTCCACCTGCCAAGCTATCAGTCATACTGAGCCAGTGCTGTGAGTGAGCTACACTCCTCCTGCCAAGCTATCAGTCATACAGAGCCAGTGCTGTGAGTGAGCTACACTCCACCTGCCAAGCTATCAGTCATACAGAGCCAGTGCTGTGAGTGAGCTACACTCCACCTGCCAAGCTATCAGTCATACAGAGCCAGTGCTGTGAGTGAGCTACACTCCACCTGCCAAGCTATCAGTCATACAGAGCCAGTGCTGTGAGTGAGCTACACTCCACCTGCCAAGCTATCAGTCATACAGAGCCAGTGCTGTGAGTGAGTTACACTCCACCTGCCAAGCTATCAGTCATACAGAGCCAGTGCTGTGAGTGAGCTACACTCCACCTGCCAAGCTATCAGTCATACAGAGCCAGTGCTGTGAGTGAGCTACACTCCACCTGCCAAGCTATCAGTCATACAGAGCCAGTGCTGTGAGTGAGTGAGCTACACTCCACCTGCCAAGCTATCAGTCATACAGAGCCAGTGCTGTGAGTGAGTTACACTCCACCTGCCAAGCTATCAGTCATACTGAGCCAGTGCTGTGAGTGAGTTACACTCCACCTGCCAAGCTATCAGTCATACAGAGCCAGTGCTGTGAGTGAGTTACACTCCACCTGCCAAGCTATCAGTCATACAGAGCCAGTGCTGTGAGTGAGTTACACTCCACCTGCCAAGCTATCAGTCATACAGAGCCAGTGCTGTGAGTGAGTTACACTCCACCTGCCAAGCTATCAGTCATACAGAGCCAGTGCTGTGAGTGAGTTACACTCCACCTGCCAAGCTATCAGTCATACAGAGCCAGTGCTGTGAGTGAGCTACACTCCACCTGCCAAGCTATCAGTCATACAGAGCCAGTGCTGTGAGTGAGTTACACTCCACCTGCCAAGCTATCAGTCATACAGAGCCAGTGCTGTGAGTGAGCTACACTCCACCTGCCAAGCCATCAGTCACACAGAGCCAGTGCTGTGAGTGAGTTACACTCCACCTGCCAAGCTATCAGTCATACAGAGCCAGTGCTGTGAGTGAGCTACACTCCACCTGCCAAGCTATCAGTCACACAGAGCCAGTGCTGTGAGTGAGTTACACTCCACCTGCCAAGCCATCAGTCACACAGAGCCAGTGCTGTGAGTGAGTTACACTCCACCTGCCAAGCTATCAGTCATACAGAGCCAGTGCTGTGAGTGAGCTACACTCCACCTGCCAAGCCATCAGTCACACAGAGCCAGTGCTGTGAGTGAGTGAGTTACACTCCACCTGCCAAGCTATCAGTCATACAGAGCCAGTGCTGTGAGAAAGTTACACTCCATCTTCTATTCCTCCCAAAAGTTGGCCGAGTGCCATGTAGGTGGGTGCTTGTGGCATTAAGGTACAGGAGGGTATCGATTACCTACTGTACTTAATACTAACTGCATGCACATCTAAAACAGGATAGCTAGGGCCGCTTTCCTTCTGCTTCCATTACGTTGTTGACATCCTCTTGTGATATCTCAATTGTGCTCGTACCACGTGTTTATGGGGTACCAGAAGGGCTCCACAAGAGGTCACCAGGTCAACCTCAAGGCTTGGTTTTGCTAACCAGGTTCGTTTGTTGCTCGTTTTCGGTGTGATTGTTGTTGATGTGTTATTGATGTTGTTCATTTACCTTGCCATGCACACCCTGGCTAAAACTAAAGATGTGCTCCACTAGTATACCCTGACCTATAATTATGGTTTCTCTCCCCCCCCCCCTTGTTAGCCAGAGCACTGGATTATGCACGAAAACATAAGCAGCTGCCTCCATGGGAGTCACACATCCTCAGTCAATGACCACATCACTGGATAACCAACATTCCTTATGAGGAGAAGTATCCTGTGTGAGTCGGTTAGTGATCTCAGCTTAATTCCGGCCTCCTCTGCAAATTCACAGCCACTCAAGAGTAACAGTTCAGCCTTTCCTAGCATTGCAGATACTCTATACAGTCGTCTGGAAAAACAGGCCCTTTCCACATCCACCAGCACACGGCAAACATCTGGTCTTCATTCAGAGGACTGAGCAACGTTCCTCGATGCCGCCACTCAAAAGGCCAGAAATCAAATGTTCCCAGAACATCTACAGAGAATGCTTAGGATTTGGGGGAGCCTTTTCATGACTCAGTGTTCTTAAAAAAAAATTAAAAATTTTTGAAACAAAAAAACAACATTCCGATAGACCAACGAGCTGCGAGTTGTCAGATCGGAATGCTAATTTAAACCAGTGCTGACCAGTGCAGCTCTCCCGGCATCCTGTGCATCCTGCACCAACTTGAAGGCATGGAAAGTGGCTATGCTTGCAGCAGCACTGAAGCTGAGACACACTCGGATGTGTAGGAATATTTAGGACACATTGGAGGATAATCCACGTCGTCTCCTTCATTCACAAGCATCTCTGAACTCCAGCGGGCACAGGCAGCACCTCAATGCTGTAACTGGATGGCTACCCTCTCTCGTGGCCACCCCTCATTTGGTTTAATGCCGTGCGTGTGGCTCAACCTACATTCCCTGAGTTTGTTGAGATTCCTCCTCGACCATGTGACCTGGTCATCAGCAAACTTTCCTGGTGTACACACTATCATGACCGTTGTCCTGAGACTCTTCCATATGCTCTGGTCTCATGCCATACATCTTGCACTGCGGAAAAGGGGCTGGTTTTCGAGAGAAGCGTTGCAGCATACAGCTCCAAATAAATTCGTAGCCTCTAACTCTGTTTGGCATGTCGGGCTATAGCAAATGCTATCTCTGGTGGGTCTGTCATGATTGAGGGGGGAAATAAATGGTTCAGGAAGACGGTTGGTTCGTCTGAACTTTTGTTGTCCCAAATCTAGCCTGGGACCGGGACCTAGTTATAACTTGATTGCAGCACCTCACTCTTGTCCGACCCAGTTTCTGCCGGTGGGTGCCTAGGCCTGCTTTGAAGTAGGGAGCTGAGCTGCTAAGTGCCCAGGGCCTGTTTCACAGGGAGCAAAGCTGGTATCCACTAGGCACCAAACTGTGAGTACCTAGGCTCTGCTTCACAGGGAGCACTAGGCACCTACTGTAGCTGCGAGTGCCTAGGCTCTGCTTCACAGGGAGCCAAGCTGGCACCAGGCACCTACTGTAGCTGCGAGTGCCTAGGCCATTGCTTCACAGGGAGCCAAGCTGGCACACCTACTGTAGCTGCGAGTGCCTATGCACAGCACCCAGCAGTTTAAATTTAGCAAACACTTCCTTTCATGGACCACCTTTCCATGTGGCTGACATTTATAAAACTGTCCATAGATAGACATGGGTGGGAGCTCGGGTGCTTATTCGGTGCATACTGACACTGCAATACTTGTGGTTTTGCAGATACCCAGAGGTTACTACCACAGATATGGCCAGGTTTGGATGTTGATGCTTATATATACACACACACACACCATTGGTAACTGCAAATACCTTACATTTCTCCAGTTCTGAGGTGGTAGGCACATACATAACACACACCCACACACACATACCACCACTACACCCACACACCACCACCACTACACCCACACAAACTCAACCAAGTTCAGGTTCTGTGGTTCTGCGGCTACCAAACACAGACACAATAGAATAAGGAAGATGAGTTTCCCCTATCCATGAAACCGATCAAAGGGTAGTGATATCACACATGTTTAAAGGGTAGTATGATATCACATATGTTTTTCTCCTTTGAGGAAGCTCTGAAAGTCCTACATGTGGCAGACGAGGCTAGCGATTGTAAAGACCTAGAGTGTTTGCAAACGAACAGACCAAATCCAGGACGAGCTCGGAAGAACACTTGAAGCTCGGTTCACAAACTGAAGCAAGCATAGGATGGTGTTATAATGCAACACTCAGTCGTGGTTAAGCAGTGAACTCGGATTCCATAAAATATACCACACCCACTCATGCCAGCAGCAAATGGCTATACCACACCCACTCATGCCAGAAGCAAATGGCTGATCATTCATAAGCACTCACTTGTGCCAGTTCTATGCTGAGGATTACATGGCCAAGTTGAAGCAAGCAGCAAGCACAGGTCAAGGTGGTCCAGTGGTGGTGTGGGACTAACCATGGCTATCCCAAAGTTCAGACTAATGCTTGTCCCAGAGCCCTAGACCCCTAGCTGATCCCAGGGTTGTCCATGGCAACACTAAAGACACATGGGTAAGGTAGGCCAGTGTTCATCCTACAGAGCCATGATTTTTTTAATACTTTTATTAGGCTGTGGTAATTCCTGCCTTTCGCCTATCTGGCTAGCCACTTGCTTCCTACATTCCCCGTTGATCAGACATGTGCCTTCCACTCCTTTAAGAAGGAAAATAATTAAGAGCTCCTCTCATCAAAGGCCGTAGTTTCAAAATCAAGATGGGTCATTGGATCACGTGAACTAACCACACAGTTGATGCAGGAATAAAGCCAGGTCCTATTACGGCGTCAGCTATGCTGAGTAAGTAGTGTCAGTTACGTTTAGCAAACAGGACTAATCGGATCGTCTGGTGTCCACATGCCAGTAGGAGAAGTATAACACAATGTCTGCATCAAGCCTGCTCAGTACAGTGCTAGCCCTATATAGCATTTGAGGTGGGGGGGGAGCAGAAGCAAGCAGCGTTTCATAGAAACACTGCCAAATCTAGAGATACAGGACTAGGGATAGAGACCATGGCAATGGCATTAACTCTTTAGGGCCGATAGCGACTTTTCACGCGCACATTTTAATTGTCCGTAACGACGATAGCGACTTTTGTCACGGAGAAACACTAATCACTTTAGCGCCGCTATATTTACATGGCCATTGCGTAATCTAATCTCTTGCAGCTGTGTTTACTTGTAGCTGCTCTGCCTACAACTGATAATGACAAAAAGATTTTCTCTAGAGTGTGTTGTATACTTTTTTTCTGGTTATGACAACAGCATCCTTGAATACAGCATCCTTGAATACATAGCAGAAGGAAGTGATGATGACCTTGAAGTTATGGAAGACAATGGTAATGTTTTTTAAATCTTGTATAACCTCCTCCAGCAAGTGATTCAGAACTTCACCCCAACATCAATGGTTTCTTTATGATGAATTGTTCAATGATTATATTTACAAAAATAAATATTTTCAGAGGAGTGAGCTTCACCTCCACCAGCTATAGGTCAGAATGATACTGGTACACAGCTCAGTCCAGGATTTACATTTGCTACAGGTGGGTGAAACAACAACAACAAACATGTAACATAACCATGTCAATACATAACAATGTCAATACACTATAGATGTTCTTCAGCAGTGCTATACATGTACTTATAGCACCAACTATACAACCATCTCAGTCGTCAACCAACACACCTCAACCACAACACATATCTCAACAAACCCTACCCTTGCCACCAAATCCACCACAACCACTCTCTCAGTCGACCAACCAGCCACTGCTCTCTTCTCAGAGGCCAAGTAGTTCTGTGGCAGAACTATTACCACCAACACTTCCTCGCCTAGACCACTTTCCTGCAAGAGGCGATATATCTAGGAGATGCATCTAGTGCCAAAAAAAACGTGTGCCCTCCCGACAGGTATGCAATGCCTGTCCTGGGAAGCCACATCTATGCCTAAAAGAGGACTGCTACAAGCTGGCACACTATTTCTCACATTCAATAATAATAGCTAGCTATATATATGATTATGTTTCATGCTCAACTTACTTCTACCTAGCAAAACAATATATTATTGACATTCAATATCTCAGCAACTTATCAGTATATCCATGTGTCTTATATCCATGTGTCTTGTCCTGAAAATATTGGTAACATCATGTCCTTTCCTTTGAATGTGAACAGAGTACTGACAACAAAAATACTGATCGGAGGTAAGCTTCACGCTTACTTTTTTGGAACTATTTGCGTCATGAAACTACGTAGCATGGCATCATGGCAGCTCTATAGTAAGAAGATCTCGAAGCCGACAGACATCGCTAAAAGCAAAACAAACATAGTGTGCTTTCTTTAGAAGTAGCCAGGTAAACTAGCTACACGCTAACCTGGTTGAGTCCTGAAGCGAAGAAGCTGTCCCATGACTTCAAGTGCCCACGGTGTTTTTCTCTCACGCGACTAAAACTAATTACTACTAATTATATACTCATCAATTATCTAGCTTACCTTTTTGAAACTATTTATGTGGATGAAACTACTACCATGGCATAATGGCAGCTCTAGCTCTATAGCAAAAAGATTTCGAAGCCAACAGACCGCAGAGATCGCTAAAAGCTAAACAAACTTAGTGTGCTTTGTTTAGAAGTAGCCAGGTAAGCTAGCAACACGCTAACCTAGTTGAGCCCAGAAGCGAAGAAGCTGTTCCATGACTTCAAGGGCCATGTAAGCTATCAACACGCTAACCTGGTTGAGTCCTGAAGCGAAGAAGCTGTCCCATGACTTCAAGTGCCCACGGTGTTTTTCTCTCACGCGACTAAAACTAATTACTACTAATTATATACTCAATCAATTATCTAGCTTAACTATTTACGTGGATGAAACTACTACCATGGCATAATGGCAGCTCTAGCTGAGCCAAGCCCGTAGCCAGGGGGGGTTCTCAGGGTTCTCTAGAACCCCCCCACTGGCTGTGAGGTCCACCCTTTTAATTGGGTCCACATTTCCAATTGGGTCCACACTTTCAAATATTGCTTTCACAAAGCTACTTAATTAAAGAATTACACATAGCTACAATGGTGTTAACCACATCATGGAGTACATCTACAATGAATTTGTGTTGGTTAATTTGTAGTTTGTTAAAAGTCATTTAAAGAAAAGCTGACAGCATGTGGTGAGCACTCAAAAGAATCAAGTATGCCTGGTAGGTCCCAGCAAAGAAAGAGAGAACTGAAAAAGGCAGCCAAGAACTGCCAGGCTAACTTCTTTTTTGCACCTAAAACAAGGAGAAGAAAACTTTCAGAAAGTATATGACCAGGCTGTCTTGATGGCTGATAAGGTGGGCACCACCCCGAGTAAGCCAAGCATAGCAAGCAGACAGCAGCACCGTGGTAATGCACTAGCAGAATCAGTATTTGATTACTTCAAGAGTAATCTTGCTATTCCATTCCTTGACCATATCTGCACTAGCTTAAATGAAAGGTTCTCATCATTGTCAGCAACTGCTTCATCTCTTCTGGTACTTGTACCATCTCTGATTACCACAAGATAATTTGATATCAGCACAGTTGTTGAAACTTATCACCAGGATTTGCCATCACCAGAACTAATAGAAACTGAACTCACTCGCTGGAAATCAAGATATGCAAATGTACCCTTTCACAAAAGAGAATCCACACCATCTAGTGCCTTGAAGGATTGTGATGCAGCATTTTTTCCAAACATTCATGTTCTCTTGCAAATCGCATGCACTCTGCCAGTAACATCTTGTGAATGTGAAAGAAGTGGCAGTACACTTAAACGTCTCAACAATTACTTAAGAGCATCTATGAACCAAGAACGCCTGACATCTCTAGCACTCTTACATGTACATTATGACAACAATTAATCTGGATTAAGTTGTTGAAATATTTGGACACTTACACCCAAGGAGAATGGAACTTGAAACTCTTATTAGATAGTTTAATCTCTAGTTTAATCTCATAATAAATAGTCATTTATTATTATGTTTAGAATGCTTATTTTGTTTCCGATATTTGCACAGGAGAGAGCACATTCCCCTACCACACCTTCCCCCTTGGGTCGCTTAGAGACCCAAAAGGTCCCAATATTTACCAACAGAACCCCCCCACTCATTTTCTGGCTACGGGCCTGAGCTCTATAGTAAAAAGATTTCGAAGCCAACAGACCGCAGAGATCGCTAAAAGCAAAACAAACTTAGTGTGCTTTGTTTAGAAGTAGCCACAACACGCTAACCTAGTTGAGCCCTGAAGAGAAGAAGCTGTCCCATGACTTCAAGGGCCATGTAAGCGCTAACCTGGTTGAGTCCTGAAGCGAAGAAGCTGTCCCATGACTTCAAGAGCCCAAGGTGTTTTTCTCTCAGGCTAATAAAACGAATTACTCAATTAATTCCGGCATACGCTTGCGCGGCGTTATTTCAATAATCGGCCCTAAAGAGTTAAGGCAAGTCATTAGGATAGGCAATAATTATAAGTATTGCAATGGCATTAAGGCAAGGGCAGGATAGACAACAGCTAGAAGTATGGCAATGGGAACAAGAAGTAAAGGATTTGCACTAAAGTTAGGAAATTGGCTAGTGTTAGTGCTGTAACTTTTGTCACTCACAGCTCCATGCTTGTCGGCCCAGGTTCCCTCATACACGACTCCATGGGCACCCTCTCCTATCTTCCGGATTGACTTTATCTCTTCCTTGGAAATGATGGTGGCAGAACGGCTTCCCTCCTTCGCTGACGCCACACACAAAGATTCAGCCATGGCATCGAATACTCTGGTTTTACCCATGATCCTTTTCTGCAGAATTGAACAAACTAATCACCTTGGCAACCAGCAAGTACACACATGGCTACAAAAATATAGAATCCCAGTGATCATAATCTTCTTTCAAAGGTGGAAGACCCTGGACTAGACAGTGAGGAGCCAAGTAATTGGCACACACCCATTCAGTGAATTCTTTTAAGTGCATCAACTTGCACTTCTTAATAAAGGAAGTGGTTTAGCTGAACGAACTGTTGAGTTGAGCCGGCTGGAGATTTGTCTCCTTCAACATAAAATAATGGCCATAGTCTTATTCCCAATTTGCAAATACTAATAGTCTAGATACACCACCAAGGATTCTATGGGTTATCAAACCTCCAGTCTTAACACTCCTCATTAAATGGTGGATTTACGTTGCTCAAAATTTCTCTGTTGCCGTGCTCAGTGATTGTTATCGCCATAGCCATAACTGGTGGTGGTTACTGACATTTACCACACTCTAACTCGCAATCCCTCAAGGTTTCAAATGACCTTCTGGATTATTTTTTACCTTGCCACAGAGAGACTGTGTGCAAAATATGACTAGCATTGGTTGCACACTTGACAGCTTTTGTGGGTTGAACATGTTTTGGAACTGGATCTCGGTCTTCTTTTTCCAGTTATTAATTAAGCATTCCAGAGCCTCCTTAACGATGCTCCAATACATGTCTCCTGTATCTATGGCCCAGTATCTCATAATCCCAATTACACATTTTTCAAGCACATGCTTTGGATAATGCTTATTCGGAAAAAATATTCCATTCTTGCCGGACAAGACACTTACTACACTTGCATACTCTCTGCATGATGTAAGCTAGAATTGTGCCGTAAAGTATTGAAGGATAATAGGGCAAGTGCATGCAATGCCAAACTCTCAAAGTTATCGGTACAAAACAAGATCCTTGGTGTAACAAAGCTAGAAGGAAAAAATAGGGTATGGAGACGCATCATGGATGGACTACCAGCTGGACAGCTGTCATTTATTCTGAGAGCAGGTACAGACATTTTGCCCACCCCTCTCAATCTCAAACGCTGGCATATTCGTGTTGATCCTCGCTGTCCCATGTGCATGAATCGGTCTCCTACTGTGCACCACATCCTATCCAATTGTCCAGAGGCTCTGAAGCAGGCGAGGAGGTACACATGAAGGCAAGACTCTGTCCCTGAGAGTGGTGATATTTGCAGATCTTCCTGGCTGCAGGGCAAGTGACAACCCCCTGCAACTATCCCTGCAAATATTCTAGACACCTCAGTAAGGAGGAACAAAGAAATGTTCTTGATTGAACTGACCATTCCGTTCAATTCAATCTTAAAGGCTAAACAATGAAAGGAGTCAAAAGCGATCTACCAACTAGCCCTAAGTGACCTTGAGGCACAAGGATTCCACTCCTCCTTGTACACAATCGAGATAGGAGCTCTAGGTCACTGGTTGCCATCTAGCCGACAAGCCCTGATGGCAGTTTTTCCATTTATCGGAAAACCACAAGCATCCAAACTGCTAGATGCTGCTGCAAAAGTGGCAATTTCGGCCTCTAGCCAACTGTTTCGTGCGAGACTGGATATGTCATGGAACTCTTCTCGGCCACTGCTTTAAAACTATACATATATTTACTATTTATTATTGTGCTGTCATTATTTGTTTATAGTCTCACAAGCCCTTGCCAAGCCCCTTCTCTAGGTACTTCCTAGAACCAGGACTCCTTGTGTTCTGGGGTCATGATACATTACTGCTGTGTATGTATTCACTTTATTTGAAGGTTTTCACACACTCATCTAATGCACAGTAATGGGGAATAGGGAAGAGCACTTAGGCAGATAAAATCATTTACAACAGTAGCTGCTTGGAGTACATAGGGGCCTTTACAATATCTTCATAGCTAACGTACCTCTTACTGGGTGTATTTACTCTAAGACTTGCTGAAATTGCTTTTGCAAAGTCACTTGTGGCTTGTTTACGCTTCGCTAGTAAATTGTCTTTTTACAGCTGCAAATGTAGATTATGTAATGATCATATGTAGCGATAGAAGCTGACCTAGTTAAAATAAAATAAGGTACCGTGATTTTTCCTTTCAAAGACATGTTCTCTTGGACCTTCCTCCTCAGCCGGACTCGCTCTATCCTGCTCAGTCCTATCTCGTCCAAGCTGGCGTCGTCTCTCGCTACAGCTTTCAAGTGGTTGAGCCTGCATACTCCCTTCTGGAGGAACCTGCTATAGTAGGCAAGCAGATCGTACCGCTTTAGGAAATTGAACAACTTTTCTTGCTCCTGTAGCGCTTCTCTCACTGATTCCATCGGAGGATAAGGCGCAGACTGGTCTACTTTACGAGACCCACCCACAACCGCGCCTATACGTACACATTACAGGTATGAAGGGACGTTTTGGACAAGAATGACACATATGTGCCCACGCTTCCTGTGGGCTAGCTTCCCTCGTGGCTGAGCATGATACAGCTGCCCAACTGTTACCTCTCACTCTCTCCTTTCCTTGTTATCCTGACTACTCACGCGCGCAGCAGGGTAAATGTTGGATGTTTGTGCCGTCTCTTACCTGGAAGACTAAGAGATATCGAAGATAATTTTAATACCACCTTCCGAAGTCTATCTTATTTATATTTTCCTTATAAGCTGGACCATACTCCTACTATCAGGAGTTCAATCTATGGTGTACTCCTTGGTTGGTGGCATTTGTGACAATATCTGCAGCGAGATTATCAAAATTAATTTTGTTGCTTCTGGGATGAAGTGTGATTTTTTTACCCCCAAGAAAAGGGGAGAGTTAATATATATATGGTGTCCTCGTTTATTGGTCGCACTCGTGATAATATCTGCAGCAGGAATGTCAAAATTGATTTGTTGCTTCTGGGAAAGTGTGATCAAGAAACAGTCATTGTGACAAAACACTAAAGCAACTCACTTTTGCAGCAACATGTGGCTCAAGTCTTGGTGGAAGCTGGCAGACCCGATAAAGGAAGGTCTATATGATGAGAAGACATGTCTTCAAATAGAGAAAGAGGTGCATCAAGCTAGACTGCTGTGGATGAGAGGAAGCATATTAGAAGAGATGTTCAGAAACAAGGACTCCTCGTGTTTTCAGGCTCCCCACAAAAAAGCAGTCAATAAGTCAATATGTCAGAAATGAGAACTAATAACAGAATACGATTGAGTTAGCTAATGCCTTGGCTGATCACTTCCGAAATCTTTCCAAGTCACTTGTTGATTCCGAGTAGGTCTACAACGACTCCTCTGCTCACCGGACGAGATTGTAAGTCTTCTAACTTGCATTCCCTCTGAGAAATCAACTGGCCCTGATTCTATATCTGCCAGAATGCTTAGATCCACAGCTGCATCCATATCAATTCCTCTTTCTCTTATCTTTAATTCCTCCCTCTCTACTGGTGTACTACCCACTGACTGGAAGCATTCCTTTGTAGTTTCTATCCCAAAAACATCTCCACCCTCGTCTTTCCCCAAGGATTTATCATCCAATCTCCTTATTATCCCTAATAAGCTAGGTATTAGAACGCCACATATTTAACTATTTACACAAACTTATCACCATACAAGATGTTTTGTCAAAACGTTCAGTTCGGATTTCGCTCAGGTCTGTCTACTGAAATAGCAATACTTAACGTAACTCTATCCTGGTTTGCTTCCCTGGATGCCCACAAGTCTGTCTGTGCAGTCTTTCTAGACATCAAGAAAGCTTTTGACTCTGTGCCGCATAGACCACTCTTAAACACTCTGTCCTCACTTAATATTCCTTCTCACCTCCTCTGTTGGCTCACTTCCTATCTTACGGCCCGGTCACAGAGTGTCGCTATCTCTGGTGCTCTCTCTTCTTCGTGTCATGCATCCTCTGGAGTGCCTCAAGGATCTATTCTTGGTCCTCTTCTCTTTGCTCTTTACATTAACGACATTGCAAAGCTCCCACTCTCGACAACTTCTACACTTACTCTCTATGCAGACGACATCCTCCTCTCCCATCCATTCTCTTCAACCTCTTCCTTAGATTCAGTGCAATCAGACATTAACATTATATCATCATGGCTATCTTCCCGTCTCCTAATAATTAACCCTGATAAGAGCAAGTACATGATGATCTCTCGTAAACCCATCACATCCTCATACTCCACTGTATTAGTCCTCAATAGTACTCCCCTTGATCTCGTCACTTCATTTACACACTTAGGAGTAACTTTCACCTAACCTCTCCTGTAACCTGCACATTAGCAAAGTACGCACTAAATCAAGGAAAATAATAGGATTAATTTATTGCAACTTTTACCATCACTTATCCTCTCATATGCTAATTAAACTTTACACAACATTAGTTCTCCCTCATCTAAGTTACTGTTCCTCTGTGTGGTCACCTCCCTTTTCTTGTAATTCAAAATCCTTAGAACACACATTCAGCAATTTGCACTCAGACTCTGTACTCTCCAATGGACTTCTGACTATGCATCCAACCTCTCCACTTTTAAACTTCCTACACGACGTGCTCGGGCCAAGCTCCTTCTAATTTACAAAATAATAAACAATTACATCCATTTTCCTCCAGACTCAATCCAATGAGCTCCTACTCCGCTCATGTCTTCTCGCCAATACCATCCATAATCCCATTCTCCCGCACGCATCCATGCAGTCTTCCTTCGTTTCCTCCGCCACAGCTCTTTGGAACTCACTCCCAACCTCCATTAGATCCTCGTCCTCACTCTCTTCCTTACGATTTATTAAACAATTCTTCGCCTAACTTGAATCCTTTTTCTACCTATCATGTTATCAAGTATGTAAGGCTTTTGCTACTGAGCTCATTTTTCAAAAAAAAGAAAGAAGGAAAAAAAGATTAACTCCTTTGTTTCAGATGTACCATTCACCCTAGAAGTTTGAAGGTGCTGTTAAAGAAAAAAGCACCCAACAACTGAGCCCTGCAAAGCTTGTGGTCTGGATGGCTGACTGAGCATCTGAAGTGAGGTGGTGACCCAGTTTTCTATGGCTTCAAAGTAACATCATCGCTTTGAAAGAAATTTCCTCACCTTTCAATATCACCCATATCTGGGAGTAAAGACCCCCTTCTTACCAACAACCACCGATAAATCACTGTGTTATCTCGGTCTGTACTTGAGATTTTATAGACAGAAATGCCCCCTTCACATGTCGCCTACATAAACTACTGTAAGCAAATGAACTGTTCCGTGTGATTTTCTCATCACAATGCCAGGTAAAATAGCGAGTGCCATTCATATGTTTCTGTTTGATCTCCAAAAGCCGTTCGACAGCGAGTTTGTGTGCTTCTTGATTGCTTATTCTCTATTTGTTGAATGAGAAAGACATTGCGAAATTTGGTACAAGGATGATGGTTTGTACAAGTTGATGGGATACTTTTTCAGTAGAGAGATGTGTGTGACAAGGCTATTTCCTTTCACCAACTCCGTGTACTATTGTGATGAACTAGGATCTTGAATGCGCATCTAGTTGTGAACAGCTTATATGGTAGAGGATACCTGCATGCTGATGATGTCAGGATGCTTTCCTGCATGGTTGAATACCTTGACTTGGCAGCTCAGTTAGCAGTGGTGATGAAATTTTCCAATACTTCCTCGAGCTAAATACTGGAAAAGGCAAAATTGTGTCTTGAGAATGTTATACCATAACCACCCCTAGCATCAAGATTCAAGGACAAACTTCCAACTAGCAACGAGGGGTGTAACATTTTTCATAAAGATACATTATTCTCTAGTTTTATTTAAATGACTGCTTCATCCTATCATCATCGTGCCAAAATAACAACAGCAAAGAGCCTGGGATATCTGTGGATTTGTGACATCTCACCTGAAATTAGGCACAACATTCTTGAAGCTAGGAGATTTCCTTCAGCTACAAGAGTATAGGTCTCTTCTAAGGTTATCTTTCTCAGGTCACTTGGTCATCGAGACCTGTCTACCAATACCCATGTAGGACTTGGAGAACTGTCTATAAACAAAAGCGTTGAGATTTTGGAGTCCTTCACAGGTGAACTGAGAGAAGAGGTCGTTAAAATTGCCAAACTGGTGTTCCAAACTAAATCTGTATGCCAGAAGCTAAGCTTTCTAAAGAAGATGGATCTATCTCCAAGGATTACCAATGTCCAGTTGTCCAGTTACTCTAATGACTTTATTAGGCAATATTGATGACTCCTACTTTGTCAGCGAATGCCATGAGTTAGGACTAGACTTCAAGACGGATTTCACCACAACACTGTTAGATTCCTATTCTGATAGCCCAGCATGTGTGACATCAATAACATTATTTACAAGGAGCTAGAGCTAAGATTGCTGCACCACAGAGAGAGGAAGGATATGGAAGTTGTATATATGATGAGACTTGCAGCTGACTTCATCAAATATAATTATAGATATGGGAGTACTAATTGAAGGTGAAGTCAATTGACTGCACATGCCTGTGTGATCTCACACTAGACAATGGTTTGAGATGCATTGACGGCATCAAGTATTTATTATGTCTGGTGACAACCAGTACATGCAGTCACCTTGACCACTGGGACCAGTTACCGCCTTGGCTGATACACCGTTCCTGCAAGAGTATATTTATGTAATGTATAATGTATTCAACCATCAACTGCTTTTAGAACTTGATTCTATATTGGCCTTGTTCATCTTTGTATACAGTAATATTGCAATCTCGAATCATTTTTTAATTCGCAATTATACTATTATTGCAAACCCCTTGGGCCTTGAAAGACACCTAATTTTAAGTTGATTTGTCACTATGTCACTCAGATGGCAGGGCATGTGTATATAGACGATATAGACGAGATAACCATACATGAGTTGTTTAGTTTTGGTGTAATATAGTTTTGGTGTAATAATTAAGGGAGGCAAGTATTTTGAAAAACAATTTTGCTCCCCCTGATGCTCCTCTTGTATGAAGGTAACAATCAAAGTTATAAATGATGGGAGAATAAGCTGCATCCAACTTCTTCCCCCCCCCTCTGCCCCCATTCACACAAATACAAGTGAAGAAATTTGCACTCTCTGTGTTTAAAAAATATATATTAGGGGTTGAATAGAAAGATGGGGTCAGTGGCGTGCAAGAAAGGAGATTCCTTTTTTTAGGCGGGGGGGGGAGAGAGATAGCAACAATTTTGCAAGAGTTAAAAACAATTTCAAAATTGCCCGTCTTCTATGTATATATATATGCATGTAGTGATTGTGTTGATTGGCTGCTTTACAAGGGGTGTAACATTCTTGGCTCTAGATCTAACAAAGATACAATTATTCCTGATGAAGACTAGAGCATTTAGTCGAAACGTCGAGTGAATAAAAATTATTGAGAAGGTGATTTTAATGTTATTATGTCGACTGAGAGTTCATCGAGAGAATATTCTCTCGTTTATCTTTTAAATTAAATACTTCATCCTATCATCATCGTGCCTATCATCATCGTGCCAATAATAACAATAGCACAGTTGAAGTTGATTGAACTTTTATTGTTCAGGTATATATAGTGCAGTGCAGTATAACTCTTCCAAAATTGTTTCTAATATATTTTTGTTGTTGTTGCAGATAAAAATATAGAAAAATTATATTATTAATCTACATAAAAAATAACACAAGTGAGGAATTTATTGCATCTTGAAAGGGAAAACTAAAAAGTAACCAATCAGATTAGGCAATTTGGTCACGCGGACGCTCGTTGCCAAGGAAATGGCTGACCACACGCTGCTCAAAAACGTGCGCGTGCAATACTACGCGGCAGTAGTTTTTGTTGGACGATTTGAGGATTTTTGTTATCTATGATGGATACCTCTTGGAGTAAGAAAAGGAAGGCTACAGCGAGGGCTTTGAAAATGCTTGAGTCTAAGAAGAAGAAGAGCGGGGCGTCTGTATATCGTGCTGGTGACGATGCTGCTGGCAGTGTCTCTGAAGCTGGTGTTTCTGGCGGTGTCTCTGAAGCTCCTCTGATGGCTTCTTCACAGCCTGCTTTGCAGCAGCAGGATTTGCCTTCTGAGACAGTTGAGCAAGGATCTATTGCCAGTGAGGAAGATGCTATGGATCGAAGCAACGTCGAGGAGGATGAAAATGGCGAGGATCATCATGATGACCAGTCTACTAGTAAGTTTTACTCTGAATTTAGCTGGTTATTAGCTGCAGCTATATGATTGTATTTATGTCAGCATTCTAGCTGCAATAACTGCTTATCTATCTAGATTTTACTGAGGAAGATATCCAGGAGTGTGTGGATGATTTTGTACTGACGTTGCCAGTAGACCTCCGTAAAATGTTGTCGGTGATGATTATGAACAGTTTTAGAGTTCGTCAGAAATATAATAAGACACAGGCTGCCACAGAAGCTGCATCCATGCTGGGTTTCAACGAAAAAACTGTTCGAAAGTACATGAACCAGTTCATGGAGAATAAAGGAGAACTACCTGAGAGTAAGCAAGGAAAATATGAAAGAATAACAGTCTATCATGACGAGAAGGTCAGTTTGTTAATAAATAGTTGTTTGTGGTTTGTGTGTGGCATATGCATGCATCCATTTGTGGTGTGGTGTGCGTACGTCCATGTGTGGTGTGTGTGTGTGTACGTCCATGTGTGGTGTATATGTGTGTGTGTAATGTGTGAATACATCCAAGTGTGGTGTGTATGTTTTATTTTGTTTGTATTTGTTACATAGATAAACCTCAAAGCAGCTGAATGGGTTCGGGAAAATGCCTTTAGGAAGGGTGAAGCTAATATTCTGTTTTTGGGTAAATGACCATTTGCTACCATCTTGCCACTTATCTCCACAATATCCTCGAAGCATTTCAGTCTGTACAGCTAGGCGATGGCTCCATCATCTTGGGTTTAAGCCACGTAGCCACAAGAAAGGCGTATATATTGATGGACACGAAAGGCCGGATGTTGTTCAACATCGTGAGGTATGGTTGTTACATATTGCATCGTCAATGTATATATACACTATTATTATATACAGGAATATTTAGAGGAGATGGAATCTCTTCGCAGAGATCATCAGCCACCTCCTTTGTGTTCAGATGAGCCCGCCCGAGTTCGTGATGAAGCTGATGAGGATAAAAAGAAACTCATATCAAGAAGAGTCCGTGTTGAAGTATTCTAGAGTACACCATGGTGTTCTATACGAACAGAGGGGCCAAATGGGAAACGAACAAAGTCAAAACAATTTAATTATATCGATATGTGTGTATCGATATGTGTGTAGGATGTGTTGATATTGAAATTCATGCATCTCTGATAAAATTTTATTTCATTGCATATGCTTCCACTAGTTTGAAGAGAGTATCTTAATTAACAAACTGATGCAATTTTAGGTCCTCATCAGTAACTGGAATGCTATAATTGCTCAATCATTGTAAAAGTTATAAGTGGCTGTGAAAATGTTAGTAGTGTGCCAACCACAATGTACTTACCTAGAATCAACACATCTACTGTCTACTACTACCATACCAAATATGGAAACTTCAAACCTAGGGGTTCTTGAGTAAATCCTAAAAGAGGCTTTTTCTAAGTACCAGCGCGAAAATTAAATTCCATTATTGTGGTTAACGGAATGTGAAAAATGGGCATGGCAATGTGACCTGTCACTCGTAATCTATCATATCCCAAAGTTACAAACCTTAATGACTAAGCTTAGCCAAGGCTATCCAGGTTTTTGTGATGACACTTTATTTTAGTGTTTGAGGAACTACATGTTGCAGAGCACTATATATATTTTATAGAACTATTGCAAAATGGTTGTTATTGCAAAATGGTTGTTCCAACCACTCACAAATGTTTTTGCTTGCCACTCACTCACTGACCACTGCATACCTAAAGCACAAAAAGATCACACTAAAATTACCTGCATGGGAGATATGAGAAACCAGCTATGGGTCTTATGAGAATAACTGTTTATCCTTGTTTTGACTTTCAAGTTTTAAAAACGATTTTTGGGATCTTCCAACCCAAATTGCTGCAATGTCCTGGAAGCAACATCTTGGTGATTGCACGAAAACTTCCCCGGTGATTGATACATCCCTTGCACTTAGTGGGTCAGCTGAAATTGCATCATCTTTGTTTTGTTGTGCCTATATACTAGAAGAGAAGCCTCCATTTGCCATTTGGGCAAGAAAGGCATGCTCACCAAGAAACAATATAGTGTGATGGTGTGTAGGACAGTTTCTTTAAAAGGAGAATGCACCATAGAACATAATTTGTCAAGAGAAGAACCAAAACAGTCTTGAAAGTTATCATGCAGAGGTGACATCGAAGATGTTACAGCAGAATTGGTGCAAATGTGTTAGCTCCAACTTTTGGGAGTAGTGGCTGCCGTACATGTTGTGCAATACCACCTTCAAGCAAGATTAAACGGAGTCCATCTTAGAATGGCGATTTTCAGCTGACAACACGACTGTCGTTAATTCCTCTCTTCTATCATTCACCTGAAAAGACTGAAGTAGTTGGGTTGAAGCATTGGGAAATATAAAGAATCATTTTTTAGTTGATAAAATACGATTTGAGTCCACGTTACCCAAACTGCAAGCACTGTTTAATTAAGGTGGTATCCCACCTAAATTAGTACCTTCTGGTCGATTTCACATATTTCACATATAACTCCTGTATGTGTTTTTTTCTTCTTAGATTTAGGGAGGTGCCTGATCAACCATTTCAAAAACGACGAAATATGAATTACATAATTACACGGTCTTTTGGGCCAGCCATAAAGCTTGTGAATGTTTTTTTGCATCAAGATAGATGTACTATATAAGGAAATGTGCAATGACACTAAATTAACTTAGGAGATATATATATACCACCTTCAGATAGACTGCTGGAAAGTATTTTGACAATTTCTACTTCCAAGAGCTTTTCTCTGTAAGCACTTGAGTTCTGATAAAATCTAACAGTGGATGTCAATAGAGGATGCTGAATATGTATATCATGAAGGGTTAAATAATATTTGCCCCAGTACAAAAAAGGCATAATGAGAAATTTAGGGTTAAGTTTGGCTAACAAAATACAAGATTATGATGTAAGACCTATATAGCATACACTAAACACAAAGCATATTATATACTTCCAAATTTACTTGGCTTTTTTTTGGCAGAGCAGTATCGGAATGTCAGTCAGTACCAAACATTCAAAATGAATACATAAGTACCTTCTTTTTTCTTGGGTCTTTCTCTACACTTTTTGATACATGGAGTAGGGACTATAACCATGCTATCACAATCAGTACATACATGGAGTATGAGGGACTCTACCATGCTTTCACAATCAGTATATACATGGAGTAGGGACTCTAACCATGCTATCACAATCAGTATATACATGGAGTATAACGGACTCTAACCATGGTATATACATGGAGTATGAGGGACTCTAACCATGCTATCACAATCAGTATATACATGGGAGTATGAGGGACTCTACCATGCTTTCACAATCAGTATATACATGGAGTAGGGACTCTAACCATGCTATCTACTCACATGGAGTATGAGGGACTCTAACCATGCTATCACAATCAGTACATACTCAACCAAGCATCACAATCAAAGAGCATGTATAAAAGACCTTTGTGGTTTGCCAGATTCTCAGAGAACAATACTTGTGGAATGACAAGTCTTACATACTGCCTAGCTAAAATAATGACAGAAGTGTCTGCCAGATCTGATACCTCATCTGAACATTGTCAAACTGTAACCAAGATTCAGGGGACATAATCAGAATAGTTCATAAATCAACAACTTCCCTAGTGACAAAGTGAAGTAAGGAGAATAACTCGACATCCACTACTCGCGAAGCAGAGGGCTCAGAACTTGCTATGGAACTGGAATCTCAGAAGTTGATGGGAGGGATACAGGAGGGGGAGAAGAATAGTTGATGAGGGACACACAGGAGCCTCAGCAGTTAGCGGGAAAGGCTCATAGAATGGCTGTAGTTCGGTGTGTGTAAAAGTTACAGGTAGCCAGCCTTATAGCTATTTCCATTCATCTATCTACACAAGTCAATAGACGATAGTTGGAGGCCATCTCTTCTTCAGCAACCCACCTTGCACTAAATTAGATCCACCCACGCATGCATATAACACTTTGTACTAGTGCCGGAAGGTAAATGGTCTTGCTTTGTAGCACGAGGTCAGAGCACATGGTTTCTGAAAACAAATAATAATAATATGGAACAACAATAAGTTTAGGCAACAGGAGTGCCTGGAGCTACTTTTCTCTTCCTTCTTGGTAGAATTAAGAGTGACTAGTGGAAGGTTTTCCAGCTGTAGTAGACAAGTGACAGAGATAAAAACGTATTTTGTATTGTACTCGACAGAATGACAAAAAAAGGAAAAAATATATTTTATCGGCAGAGATGCCACCCTAACAGAGGAACTGCCTTCCACTGACCTCATGCCAACACTTACAGAAATGCAGTTCGTGTGCTTTGTTTTAGCACTACAATTTGGGAGACCCAATGGCCCATAGTGCCTCCCATAAATGAAAATAGATGCAGACTAAAAGGTAATTAATGACAGCAGCAATGGACATGACAAAGGTTGCGAATGCTGGAAGATTGTTGCCATGCTTATGTGGCCAAAGCATGCCTCTACCAAAACTGAATATCTTGTGTGCAATGGCTGACAGATATTAGTCACCCTTGAATGCAGACGATACCTAGGAGCACCTGCATAAAGAATAGGCTTACTAGTCTTAAATTAGGAATGAAGTGTTTAGAGTAACTTACCTCAAACTCCACCCAGCTTTTAGCCACCTGCTTCAGCCATTGGAAGATGTGATAAGAACAAAAACTCGAGAGTTCACTGGATCTATCAAAATCACTACTACTAACGTGTCACGAGCTTGCCCAATATGCGAGGGCTAAACAGACGATTGTTATAACCCCCCCCCCTACGAGAAACACCAACAGCTAAGCTGACAACCAACCTGCAACAAATCCTTCCTGGCAGGTACGTCATGTATACCTTTCGGGGGGAAAAGGAAAAAAAGCTTCAATTTGGCAGACCACCCTACCAACGGAAGGAGTTTTAATTTTTTTAATTTATTCTACGACATACAGACTTGCTGCATTCCCAAAACCAATTGCACATATCCCAGAGGTTAATATTGATAGAAATTAAGTCACAAGTCAGAAATGGTGCAAAACTGAGAGTCCAGCAGCCAAGTGCTGCAAATCTGGTCACATTGAGGCATCCATCATTCCAAGATGACATGATGAAAGCTTTCTCTTCAATAAGCATTCTGGGTAGCAGGTTGACCAAGCAGGTGCTTTTTGTTTCAAATTTCCTTCACACACCTTTCCCCATAGTTCTCGGTGGAGATGGCGTCATCCAGCTGCAACAACCCTCCATTTCTTGGGTTTGTGAGGTCTAATGCAGATTGTTTTTCCCTTGACAAGTCAATGGTAGGTGATCTTGTCCCTTCGTTTTTGAAGTGCATGATAGTTTCTGAAGCAATAGGATTGGCATGACAGGAGAGCACTGGATTTAAGAATCCAACCTGTTCCCATCCTGGCCAAGGATGAAGTACTTGAGTACTTCACTTGATCCAACATGGGTGTAACGGAGTTAGTTCTGCATCCCCCCCAACAAAACCGGTTTAATTACAGGTATAAAGGTCAGCAGTCTTCACATCGAGCACATATTATTTTGGTTACAGGTTTGATCGTCAGAAAAAAATTACGTTACCTACAAAGCCATCATGAGGTGGAGTGTGCACATAGTAGTAGTTGGTTCGGGGTAGGCACGGCTGGCAATAGCGAGTTAGTTGTCATCCAGTGAAGATTCTACGGTAGCAGAACAAGTACCCTTTTAATCGAAACTCCTTATCCCTGTAGCTGAAAAGTTTTGAAGGGCTACCCTAAAGCCGACCTGGTGTCCCAAACCGTCTCTCAGACTGCACCAAAATTCAATATTTGCCCTAGTACTCGTTTCCTACGCTTGTCCCACGAGACGACAGGCTGTACTCGTATCGACCGCCCCAGCGTCGCCCTCTCACGTGCAAAGTCCAGCGCGACGACAACCAATAATTAACAAAGCGCTAGCTGAGAGACAAAAGCAAGGTGTGCGTAGAGTGTGGACACTTCTTCCCTGGTCACTTTATTTCGGCCGACGGACTGAACTTATCTTACCTTGGACTAATTCTTCAGAGTGGCGTCCTTCATTTTATAGTATTAATCCCCGGACTGCCCCTAAGGAAGCAGTGGATACTACGTGAGTTGGTAGTTTGTGTGGCTAGCTCACATGGCGTCTTCAATGTTAGTCCCTCTTTGTTTATCAGCTGGTTTAAATTTGTTGGGACACTGTGACTGTAGTATGTCTCTATTGAGCAAGTAAAGCTGCAATTTAGTGTTTGTGACTTGTTTTTTCACTGCAACTCTCTTGTGTTCTCTTCAGGTCTACTGCAGACCCTGCATAGGTTATTGGACAAGGTACCCATTATAGCTGTGTGCCACACTTCTTTTTTTTGCTGTCAAGCAAAAACAACCCAGCTCTCCCACCCTGCTACGCCAACGCCAATAACAATAAACAAGCGAGAGAAGTAGGCGAGGTATTTGTCAAAGATGGAAAATGGAATAGCTGCTGCTATCGAAGGAGCAGCAATCGAAGGAGCTGCTACTATCGACGGACTGCCTCCGACTTACGAAGAGGCATTTCCTCCTCTTGGGTCCCCAACTTTGCCTGGTTCAGCTCCTATGTTTCCACCACCGAGTACTGCCTCATATAGGAAGTCCCAGTCGGCATGGCCTGTGAAGTCAATCCCCAGTTCCACCATCACTCAGGTAAGGCAAAAACTGACTCGGTTCCCCGATGGCATAGGCGTTGATTTATGAGTGGATGAGAGCAGTGTGTAAGGGTGGGAAAGGTGCAAGAGTGTGTGTAGAGGGGAGGGGAGAGAGGGAGGTGGCTTGCAGGAGACCAGGTCAAACCAAGGGGTGAGGGAGTACAGTTTCGAGGGAGCGACCTGTGTGTAGGGGAAAGGGGTGGTGACTCGTTGGAATGTGTCAAATCAAGGGGTGGACAAGTGCAATTTTGTGGGAGTGAGCCATGTATGGAGGGGAGAGGGGAGGTGGTTTCTTGCAACCAAGGAGCTGAGGTAAATTAAGTTTGTTTGTTTGTTTTTGTCTAATTGTGTTCCTGTTACACAGGACAGGACATTCCATACTTATTGGTTGGATGGGGCAGTCAGTATTGACATGACCCCTTGAGTGCTGTTGTCGCTGCTCCTCTCAGTGGCATTTGGTTTTTCTTTTGTCATAGGCTGACAACATTCCAGCACCCTTGTTACACCCCTTGTTTTTTATCATCACTTTGATTAATCAGATACTGTTATCATATTGTGGCAGCTCTGATTAGCTCAAGCAGAAGGGCTTTGTTTGTCTAGGACAGGAGCTAGAGAAGCGGGTTGTCTTGGGCAAGAGCAGAGGGACTTGGGTTGTCTAGGGCTAGAGCAGAGGGACTTGGGTTGTCTAAGATAAGAGTGGAGGGACTTATATTGTCTAGGGCAAGAGCTAGAGCAAATGTGGTCTAGGGCAAGAGCAACAACTAACTGTAATTGCAGTGTGAGAGTCGATTTGGGTATCCTCAAGTAGTGAATGAGGTTGTGGTTGTTCTTCCTTTCTTTCACAGTTTTCGTTTTTCTGAGCTCGTGTCCACTCATTTTCTACTTGTGTTTTCATACACAGATTGTTTCGTTGTTTTTAAACTAGGCAACTGCTTCTACTTTCAGTCATGATGCTAGCAGGATCAGTTTCAAGTTCCTACTCTTAGCATGTTATAAACTAGCTGCGAACTTGTTTGCTTTTGGTATAGGATGGAGAAGGAAAATGGAAGTGAAGGGAGGTATGGACCGGGAGTCCAAGGGACAGGGTGTGTGTTTGTTTGTGAAGTATAGGAAAAGGTCGGGTTAGTTGTGTAAAGTAGAGGAAAGACGAGCATTGGAAATGGCACGATACAATATGCTTCTTGTCTTGTGTTAAGACTCGGTAAATAACTATCAGTATTGCGAGATGGAATTGGTTGGTGTGCTGCTAATCCTGACAGCATGTTACTCGACTTTCTGTGAAAGATCTGCAAATTTTTCATTTTGGAAGTGTAGCATTGATCAGTGAGGCAGTGCCAATAGAATTGCAGCATCTTCAAAATTTAGTAGAATGGTGCTTGTAAAAATGTATCAACTTGTTCATTGGTTTATGCAGTGAAATTAGGCAGAGGAGGAGGGGGCTGAGGAGAGGGCGTTTGACAGTGTAAACCATCCTGTTCCCACTGCTTGTACCCTGCAGGCATTGTTGTATTCATGAGGTTTTTGTTATTCCTGGCAGCTTGTTATGGGGTGCAGCAACCCACGTTGTTGTTAGTTATGGGGCCACCTTGTTGTTAGTTATGGGGCCACCTTGTTGTTAGTTATGGGGCACACTGACCCACCTTGTTGTGACCCACCTTGTTGTTAGTTATGGGGTGCAGCGACCCACCTTGTTGTGACCCACCTTGTTGTTAGTTATGGGGTGCAGGGACCCACCTTTGCTGTGAGTTGTGTCTCTGGCAGTGTGCAAGGAGCTGAGGTTTGGCTGTAATCATAACTAGGGAGGGGAGAATGGTGAATAGAGTGAGTGGGACAGGGATGAGAGAGAGTGAGAGAAAGAGATCATGGAGAGAGAGAGATGAGACATGATAAAAGAAGAAATGACTGTTACTTTCCTCCTTTTTTGACCTTGCCTTACTACCTTCCTTGTCTTGTCTAAACCTCCTCTCCACTTGTCAACCCCCCCCGCCACCCTTCTCTCTCATATCTGTCCTACCTGTCGCCTCCTCTCTCCCCCAAGGTATTCCATGTCCCAGTAGAAGAGCGTAGGTTTGGTTCGGACGAAGCTTCCTTCGGTGGTGAAAGTCGCCAGTCTGATATCATCCGTGAAGTGATTGAGCGTACGAGTTGCAACGTAGAAGTCAGCCAGGTCAAGGATCACAGTCTCACCATCATGGTCTCCGGAAAGCCTTCTTCTGTCCTCCTTGCTCGCAAGGAAATCCTCTCCAAGCTGCAGACCCAGGTATAGTGAATATGCTCGTAAATGTGACCCATTGCACCATGTTAGGTTATGGAAGCTTCACTTCGCCCACTATTTTGTTGTCTTGACTATTGTCTTGGCCCCTTCCTGTTTCTTGCATGTCTTCCTACTCTCTGTTACCTTTGAAGTAACTCTTCAATGACCCCACCCCCAACTTTCCCCCACCCACTCACCCACCCCCATGTTCCCTGCACTGTGATCCCTCCTTTCTTAAAATAGGCCCACATTGAACTCAGGATCCCCAAGGAGCATCACAGATTCATCATTGGACGTGAAGGGGCAAAATTGAAAACGATTGAACTGCACACTGCTACCAAAGTGTCGATTCCTCGTTTTGACACTAACATTGATGTGATCAAGATCGTGGGCACCAGGGAGGGGGTAGACAAGGCTCGGCACCAGATACAACTCATCTCGGATGAGCAGGTAGAGTTGGCTTAGCACTATCTGCATAGGTAATCTTTTTGAGGGGTTAATTCGTGGTTTTAGAGGTTAGAATCCAATTTGCAAATAGGCCCTACTAAGAGAATGCAGTTTCCAACTGTGGTGTGCAGCCACAAATATTCCTCTATGAATTCTTCTGTTAGTCACCATCTGTGAACACTTATCCCTTAAAAAATATCTCTATTGCGGTCATAGACTATACTTCATACTACAGATGTTCCACCTCATAGCCCCCCCCCCTTTCCCCTTCTTCCTCTTCCTTGCAACATGCACCTGTGCACTACCAAACAGTGACCCAAGAGGAAATGTAGAAGTGAGGAGAAGGGCAGCGGGTGTGTGAGTGTAGGGTGTATGGGTGTAGGGATGTGGCGGTCCTTTCTTATGAATAGGGGAAGTGGCCCGGTTAGATAATGCACTCTGGCAGAGCTTGGAAGTTGGTTTGCTAATTGCAACCTAAAAGCTTGTTAAATAGTGGTAGGAGGAAGTGGTAGCATGTAGTGCTAATTGAGAGCACAGGATTGCACAGTTGCCAAATAAGTATTACTGCCATGGGAAGTGTTAATTATGTGCATGCTCCATAAAAGAATTTATGGTGCTAATTAGAAGGCGGCTAAGTGGAAAAAGCAAAAATATGCCAAGTAAGCCAACCAGCTAAATAATGTTGATAGCCAACAATCATAAACTGTGAAGCAACATCAATTCAGACGCCATCAACTTTGGTTATATAGCACAAGTCAGCAAGATATAAATGGGTGCTTACCTAGCAGCTAATTAACAAGTAAATGGCCATGAGCAGGCGTAATTGGCCATGAGCAGGTGTAATTAATTTCTCATGGGTATGGGGATTGCTAAATATTTGTTAGTTGCCAACAATGGGAAAAAACAGGCTCTTGAGCAGGAGGAGACAAACATCGTCAAGATTGATTCTTAACAAACACATTTGAACTAACAGTAAAGTAGGTGCTTAAAAGAAGTAGGTGCTTTATATAGAACAACCAGCTTTTATGGTAATGCCACATGTAAAGTGTTTTTGGACATTAATGGGTGATTATCAAGTTGTTCAGATAACTAGGTCTTCTGGCTGAACAGCGGAGAGGCTAAAACTATTATGTTATAGGGGGGACTATAACTGAGATGACTATTTGTGAGATAAGAATTGCTTTCAGAAACAATCATCGCTAGAATGCTACATTCATGAACTGTGGTTTAGTATAAGAATCATCTCCATTTGAGTTTAAGCAAACAAAAGCGATATAGGGTGTTCATACTGGATATTTTGCTAAGAAGGGGAGAAGTGTTTGGTGTGCCCAAAACTATTTTCTTGCACTCATTCAAAGGCCACTCGCCATAAAAAGGTGGAAGGACCAGAAATGATGTGATGTTCCTTATGAAGAAATCTTGGAGGTTTCAAGATTTAAAATAACAACAGACTATTACATGCTAACTAGTAATATATACTATATATGCAAACATAAAGTGGCGAGCGAAGGTGCGATGGAGAAAGGAAGGGAGAAAGGAAGAGAAAAAGGAGGGGGAAAACAGCAAATGGTTTTAGCCCGATGTCTTGCATTTGGACATTGTCCTAACCCTAGCATAACTGAATCCTTAATTAATGTAGTACATGGGTCTGTACATTATTGATGTTGTAATGCTTGGATTGTGATAAGGGAAGTAGCAGATTCCGAAACTTTCCTTGGTTGAGGCTAGAGCCTGTTCAGATATCATCCAGATTCACTGAGATGATCATTTCTAGTTAGCAACCCCATTTTATTTAAGGAGGTGTCATACATCCACAGCTAGAACATGCTGATGCAAGAGTAGCTATGTCAGAATGAAACTTCCAGCATCTTTTCCTGTCAGCTATTACCCATGTAGCCCGTTCTCACTTGCCTTGAAGCCAGTCCTCTTTCCTTGAACTTCGAATCTACTGCCATCTTCTTTCCGATATCCATTTCCAGTTTACATAAGCCCGCATTTTTAAGGTGGGTGACCTAATTTTTTTATTTTTAATGCGAGAACATACACTACATAGGTACATACTGTAGGTAGATGCATACACTGCGCGGCAATACCAAGTTTTCCATCTAACTCCCTACTGAGGTTTGGCTTCGCTCGCCAATAATTGGCAGCCTAAGCGAGCCCTCGGGGAGTTGGATGGAAAACTTGTTATTGCCACGCATGGCGCATGTATCTCTGTATCTATGTATTTAGCGTACATTCACCTTAAAAAGTATGAACAGGTCACCACCTTAAATAACATGGGCTTACATATATGTAAACTGGCAATGGTCGTCATGCTAGAGAGAGTGATCGAGAAGACAGCGGCAGATTCGAAGATCGAGGAAAGGGGGCTGGATGCACAATTTTCACATGTAAATGCGAATGTGCTGCAGCAGTCAATGGCACTCAGGGAAAGGATGCTGGGATTTCATTCTGACATGACTACTCAATTCATCAGCATGCTCTAGCATTGGAGGTGATACAAAGTACATATATTATGTCTTAATGGTGCAGAAACTATTTTCAAACTTGCTAAGGTAAGCACACAATTCCTTGCCTGCACTGCCGCTTTCTCGAACAGCGAGTACATGAGAGGACTGGCTATAAAGTCAGCATATATAGAAAGGATGACTGATTCAATTGGGTGGTGGGGGGGGGGGGGGGGGGTGGGGGGTGGGGGGTGGAGAGAGAGAGATGTGTTAATGATACACACTAGACAGTGCCAAGATTTTTTACATTTTTACATGTATGAGTTCCTGTCAACTTCTGGATGGTCCTCCCTCTAGTATCATGAAAATTCCTGCAGAAAGCTCTGCCAGATGACTTCGCTCTTGTGTAGTGTGCTTCCCATCTTCAAGGGAAGCTGCTTCCAAGCACTCGTAACAATATTCCAGGGCATTGGGTTGAGCAACCTTGCACCAGTTGGATATCTATGAGGAACATGAGATGCTTGGCTACTTCCTCATATCACAATCATGCAGATATCAATGGTGTATACAGATCAGTGCTGTAGTAGGCCTTCAGCTGGTAGGGCAAGGCCAATGACAAGAAAGCAATGCAAAGATGCCAAGATTATGTCAAGTCGCAAAAGTTTTGTCCCATAGTGTGATCAGCGTATAAAACTTGATTGACTTATTTTTTTGCTTGTGTGTTTTGTTTGTTTGTTTTGTTTCTTCTCTCTCTCCACCTCACCTTTGCTTGCCACACCATTCATTTTAGTAATTGGATACTTGCCACCTCTGGAGTGGGGGATTTAGCCTCTCCCCCTTCACTGCAGAGTACTATGTGCGGCATGTCTAAAACAAAACCTTTTGCTGTTGTCCACTTATGGTATTCCAAATTTTGGGTAACAGAGATGATGTGAGATGATGTGCAAAAATAACGAACATTGTTATGGTACATTATTTTCTGAAAGTGTGCTGAACTGAACTGGTATTACTTCACTGTTTTTCACCTTCTCTCTTGCCCCCTTCTCTCTCTCCCTCCTCTAGGCCAAGCTGGCGTTTGAGCGGCTGGACATAACCAAACAGTTCCACCCCTTTATAATGGGACCCAACAATGCCACGCAGAAATCTATCTGCGAATCGACTGGAGCGAGGGTGAATATCCCTCCTCTCTCGCTCAACAAGGACGAGATCACCGTGGCTGGGGAGAAAGAGTGTGTCACCAAAGCTGTTGCACAGATCCTGAAGCTCTTGGATGAACTGGCAAGTTGCAGTAGCGTTTGTGTGTGCGTGTGTGCATGCGTGCCAGGATATTAGAAAAGAGGTCGATTGTATACCACAATCAAATTTGATTTTTAGTATCCATGCTTTGAATGTCTGTTTTTGAACATTAGTTTTCAGTTCAATTAACCCTTATTCTTAGATCTTGTCACAGTATACTAGCCTACGAAAAACAACAAACAGGAAATATTAATTTCATTCACACGCACACACCCACACACCAGGCAAGGCAGGAAAGACACAGCTAGCTTCAGAAGTGCTGGAAATATGTCTCTCCTAAGATATTTCAAGTTCAGTTAAGAGAAGTGAGGACATTTTTGACATCTTCCTGGTGATGTGTCCTACAGTGATGCCATCTGTGTTCACCCCTACTGCGCAGCCATCTCTTGAGTTGGATAGCCGTCTTTTGTTGCAAATGCAATGCAGCAGTTCTCCAACTTGTGCTTCCCTTAGAGCTCTAAAAACAAGGATGGTTTCTTATCCAGCATGTCCTAGCAATCTCATCCATGACTTTCCTGCTGGTTTTTCTTCAGAAGTTGATACTCACGGTCATGCCTGAATGAAGGGGGGGGGGGGGGGGGGGGGGGAATCATAGCCTCTGTTCTGCGGGGGGGGAAATGTCACGAAATATTTTCATACAGATTTTTTTTTAAGCCAGATTTCAGGTGTTGCAAGAATGATACCAACTGACATATTAAACGTTGACTTGAGGATTTCCAGCTCAGAATCAGTTCTGGTTGAATTGACGTTGCAGCAGTAGCGCATTGTCTTCTTCAGCGGCGAGGTTGGTCACATGACCCGGGTGGGTTGGGTCATGTGACAGATGATGGCCAGATCGTCATAACCTCGGTCGCATTTGAGAGTCTGTCCTCGCATGAACAAGGAGCTTAGCTATAAATGGCTATGCCAAGAGGTCTGGTGAGATTCCAAAGAAGGAAGTGGAAAGCGCCTGTGGTCATTCTTTCTCAAAGAAGTGACCAGTATATTCCTCCCCTATGCAGCTGGAGCAACCACAAAGTGCGTTCGGAATCCATGTACCATAAGCCTACCAGCACCCTTAGGCCAGTGTTGGCGAGGCCCAAGGACGTGATAGGTGAAGGAGGTGACAATGAGGACTGGTGTGTGGTGTTGTATGCAATGACTGATACAAGGACCACTTTGGTGAAACGTTGTGTCCTCTGGGAACGAGGTTAAAGAGCACTCGGATGCCAAGTAGTGTACTCGTGTCTGCCTTCAATGATGATGGCCACAGGTCACAAGTGAAACTCTGGAGGATACCAAGTTACTGAACGGAGAACCAAACTGAACGGAGAACCAAAAGGGTTTCCCAAGAATTAGGCAGGCACTCCACATCCACCAATGTTCAATGTTTGTCAGGACCAGAAACCCAAAGGGTTTTCCAGTCTCTCCGGATGCGCCTTTCCAGGTCTACTTCGATGGCACCCGTCCGGGCAAAGATCCAAGGAGGCACTTCGCATCCAGGTCGATGCCCAACCTCTTGTCTGACCAGAGAACCCAAAGGGTTTCCCAGCGAAGATCAGGGAGGCACTCCACATCCACCAATGCTCAACCTCTTGCCTGACCAGAGAACCTAAAGGGTTTCCTAGGAAGATCAGGGAGGCACTCCACATCGCTCAACCTCTTGTCTGACCAGAGAACCCAAAGGGTTTCCCAAAAGGATCAAGAGGCAGTCCACCTCCACCAATGCTCAACCTCTTGTCACATGACTCAACCTGCCTGGGATCATGTGATTTATGTCAGTGAAGAAGTCTAACGTGATGCTGCTGAAACGTCTTTTTAACCAACTTCAATTCTGAGCTAGAAATTCTCAGATTTGTATCATGACTCAATCCATCACTTTGAATTCTCACATAATTAAACAGTTGAAATTCTCTTCATATATCAGCTTAGAAGATGTTACCGATTTTTCGGCCAAGATGCTGCTGTAGGGCTGGAGCAACGAGTTTGCTGCACTGCAACTCTCGGGACTTGTGAAACCACGCCCATCATTGTCTAGATGATCTTTTGTGGTGTTTCTACACTGCAGCAGTCTGACACATCGTGGATCATGTGCACCTCATGTGACTTTTAGACAGGTGTGAGCTAGTTTATTTAAAAGCCTCCCTCATGTTAGTTTTCCATCACCATGGAGAAGGCCCAAGCAGTTGGCTGAAACGTCAGTTGAGCAAATGTTTTTAAGCTGATATAAAGAGTTTATTCCAAATTTGATGTGTATTATAGATGTATAGAAATAAGTGTGTTTAAGATTAAGAATAGACTGGCACAAACTGATGCTGGAAACGACTTCAAGACAACATGAAAATAATGCATCTAATGGCTCATGGCTGCACTATTAGCTCAGGCACGGGTGTTGAGCATACTTCAGGGAGTACCTAATGAGATTCACGAGGTGACAATCCCACAAACTCGAGACCCAGTTAGTATACATGCAGAGTTTTCTAATTTGCCCATTGCTTTTGAGACGGCTGGTGAAAGTGGAGTGCAGCTTTCTGTAGGTGCAGAGATGGAAGCTTATAGTGATCAAGCATCAGCTGCAAGTCACCAACTTTGTTACAAGCCGAGGAAGGAGCCTAGCAGGAATTGACAACCTAAAGTGGCAACATCTCTTGGTGGCAGTCAAAGAGGGAACGCCTATCTGTATTGGGGTCGGCCAGGGGTCACTCTGGGTCAGAGATGTTTTTCACATAGATAGATAGTAGTATTATTGTTATTAGATAGTATTATTGTTATTATTGTGATTATTGCTGTTATTATAATTATAAGTTTTGAATACAAACTAAGTTTGAATACAAACTAGAATAATTGTTTATTACCAATTTTGTTCTTGTTAACAAACAACCCCACAAAAAACACTTAAAAGTTAAGTTCATGTATCCATGGATATATATATATATATATATATGATGAGATCAGTTAGTCTGCCATTTCCCACTAGAGGTGATTTAAAACTCATTTTCATGGACTAGAATTGGTAAAGTCATACAGAGTTCACTTGATTTTTAGCAGATTGTACGGGCGGAGTGTGGTAGCGTGCTGTAGCTCTGTAAGAAATGTAAAGCACTTCACCAAAAGTCTAGTTGAGGGATATTCTTGTTAATTTGTCCAATTAAGCTATGTCTAGCTACATGTATTTAGTGGTAGTCTAGCCAAGGATATTAGGCATGATTTACAAGCCACTTAGCTTAGGAAGCACCTATAGAACTCTCCAGAGACAGTGACTAAACTCTCCAGCTATAGAACTCTCCAGAGATAGTGGCTATAGAACACTCCAGAGACAGTGACTATTGAACTCTCCAGAGACAGTGACTAAAGAACTCTCCAGAAACAGCGACTATAGAACTTTCCAGAGACAGTGGCTATAGAACTCTCCAGAGACAGTGACTATAGAACTACAGTGACTATAGAACTCTACAGCTATAGAACTCTTCCAGAGACAGTGACTAGAGAACTCTCCAGAGACAGTGGCTATAGAACTCACCAGAGACAGAGACAGTAACTATAAAACTCTTCATAGACAGTGGTTATACAACAAGAGACAGCGACTATAGAACTCTCCAGAGACAGTGGCTATAAAACTCCAGAGACAGTGGCTATAGAACTCACCAGAGACAGAGACAGTAACTATAAAACTCTTAATAGACAGTGGTTATACAACCAGAGACAGCGACTATAGAACTCTCCAGAGACAGTGGCTATAAAACTCTCCAGAGACAGTGGCTATAGAACTCTCCAGAGACAGTGGCTATAGAACTCTCCAGAGAGAGTTGCTATAGAACTCTCCAGAGACAGTGGCTAGAGAACTCGCCAGAGACTGTGGGTATAGAATTCTTCCAGAGACAGTGACTACTGTGGGTATAGAACTCTTCCAGAGACAGTGACTATAGAACTACAGTGACTACAGAACTACAGTGACTATAGAACTCGACAGATACAGTGGCTATAGAACTCTTCCAGAGACAGTGACTAGAGAACTCTCCAGAGACAGTGGCTATATAACTCACCAGAGACAGAGACAGTAACTATAAACTCTTCATAGACAGTGGTTATATAACCAGAGACAGTGGCTAAGAATTCTTCAGAGACAGTGTCTATAGAACTCTCAATAAACAGTGACTAAGGAACTCTCCAGAGACAGTACCTATAGAACTCTCCAGAGACAGTGACGATAGAACTCTCCAGAGACAGTGGCTATAGAACTCTTCAGAGACAGTAACTATAGAACTCTCCAGAGACGGTAACTATAGAACTCTCCAGAGACGGTAACTATAGAATTCTCCAGAGATAGTAGCAATGAACTCGCCAGAGACAGTGCTATAGAACTCACAGAGATGTGGCTATAAAACTAAAAGCTGGAACTGCTCTGCTCAGCCATATTGCTGACTAAATAAAATGTCTTTTATAAATTGGAAATACCAAGGAGTGCCACGAGAAGCTTCTCTCATTAGCGCCAGCCATACCTATGGGTGTTGATGAGCACAAACATCTTATCTGAACTGTCTGACATGCAAACATCTTATCTGACATGCTGGCAGCCGATCTAATTGGAACAGAACTCGAATATATAGTGTGGATTTCTGGAATAGAGATCTAATCTGTTGCAGGTTGTTGGATTGGAACTTAAAATCTGGATCACTGGAATAGAACTCAAAAACTCAAATCTGCTGTAGCATGGCTCACTGGAACAGAACCTTAAATGTGTTGTAATACTGGGTACCTGGATTGGAACTCTTTAACTGTTCTTTGGTTGCACTGGGATGCGTATAGCTTCAATTCATCACCTTAAATGTGTTGGTGCCTGGATTGGAACTCTTAACTGTTCTTTGGTTGCACTGGGATGCGTATAGCTTCAATTTGTTGTGGAGTACAGCTTATTTTGACTGGCTTTGGGGATAGCATTTTGACTGGCTTTAGGGATAGCGTTTTGACTGGCTTTGGAGATTCGGGAACAAAAGCAGTGTCACTTATACATCCTACATGCTGCCTCTTCTACAGATTGTGTAGAGATAATAACCTGATGGCTTGCTGCCAACTCTCTCTAGTGTACCAGTACAGTCTTGTCGCAGGAGTTCTCAGCCTGCTGCAGAGGGTGTCAGCACACAAGGTGGCGCAGGGCAGTATGTTGCTTTTCATGGCATGATTCGCATCATGGCTTAGTGTTGGATAATGGCTCCTGACTCCACCACCAGTGGATAGCAGCACGTTCAGCTACACAGGTACACATTACAGCATCTTTGGACAAGAAGTTAACCCTGCTATGGCTAGCTTCATTAGCTGCTAGAGAACTATCATTACTACCGAAATGGTGATGGTCACCTCCGGCAGCAAAACAACGAGCAGGCTCTGTCAAACCACTAACTAGCTATGGAGCACTTCTAGCCAGGTTTGCTAGCTGCTCCTGGCATTCTCTTTAGCCCTGATGTCCTTGACAGTTTAGCAAATACCTGTCCTCAAGCAGGGGAAACTCGGCAAGGCTCCAATGAGTTTGTCCTTGTCTGCTAACCTCGTAATGATTACTGTAAGTTAGATGGTTGGCAGTGGAGTTTTGATTGGTGCGGAGCCACGCAATGGACGCAAGAGCAGAAACAATCCAAACTCGTGTATTTTTGTTAGTGATGCGTTGATTGCGGTGTGTTTTATGCTTCACAACACATCATTGGGCAATGATGGAATGGAACACATGGGCTCCATCAGTGCACGGGACACTTGGGCTCCACATCATTAGGCAGCGGTGCAATGGAACACATGGGCTGCACATCAGTACGGAACACATGGGCTGCACATCAGTACGGAACACATGGGCTGCACATCAGTACGGAACACATGGGCTGCACATCAGTACGGAACACATGGGCTGCACATCAGTGCAACTGAACACATGGTCTACACATCAGTGCAACTGAACACATGGTCTACACATCAGTGCAACTGAACACATGGGCTGTACATCAGTACGGAACACATGGGCTGCACATCAGTACGGAACACATGGGCTGCACATCAGTACGGAACACATGGGCTGCACATCAGTACGGAACACATGGGCTGCACATCAGTACGGAACACATGGGCTGCACATCAGTACGGAACACATGGGCTGCACATCAGTACGGAACACATGGGCTGCACATCAGTACGGAACACATGGGCTGTACATCGTTAAGTCGCTGCCTAATGATGCGCAGCCCATGTGTTCCGTACTGATGTACAGCCCATGTGTTCCGTACTGATGTACAGCCCATGTGTTCCGTACTGATGTGCAGCCCATGTGTTCCGTACTGATGTGCAGCCCATGTGTTCCGTACTGATGTGCAGCCCATGTGTTCCGTACTGATGTACAGCCCATGTGTTCCGTACTGATTCGTACTGTGAACAATATTTTGCAATGGAACAGGTTTCTCTCAACATGTTAATCAGCCTTTCGTGAGGAGCAAACAGGCACTTGTCATAGCCCCTCCTTTGTCACTCCCCTTTCTGTGCTCCCTAGATTCAAGTTGTGGCTTCCTAACTGACACGAGCGTTGGGCTTGCTTCGTACTGTGAACAATATTTTGCAATGGAACAGGTTTCTCTCAACATGTGAATCAGCCTTTCGTGAGGAGCAAACAGGCACTTGTCATAGCCCCTCCTTTGTCACTCCCCTTTCTGTGCTCCCTAGATTCAAGTTGTGGCTTCCTAACTGACACGAGTACTACGGCGCAGCGTTTCAGAGCTTCTGTGAGCAGTGGCCTTTATCTTCTCAGATGCTTGAGCAGAACCGGTGTGTATCTGGAGTGACAAACTTTTATAGCTAACACAAACAGCTTCTTAGCAACATTGATGCACATGGCAACTATGGATCAGTAAACTTGGACATGGATTACTGGATGGTTTACAGTGCCATGATAGAAATTTAATGATGTTATGACATGTACAGCTATACGGTGTGCAGGTGAGATTGCTTGCTCCGTTCACTTTCAATCCCTTTGTTTGCAGAAGCGAGGGTTGTCGACCATTTCTGTGGAGGTGCGTAAGAGTCAGCACAAGTACATCGTGGGTCCACGTGGGCAGGTCTTGCAGGAGATTTTGCTGACGACAGGCGTTTGGGTGGAGGTCCCGCCCTCTGAGACCGATAGCAATACAATCACACTACGTGGACCTCAAGAGAAGCTTGGTCAAGCTCTTACACAGGTCAAAGGACTTGCTTACCCACAAGATTATCCGTCTTTTCTCTCTCTCTTTCCTTGAGCATATCCCTCTCTTTATCTTCACTTTCCTCTGCCTCTCAGATTTATATGCCTGTGTCTCTCCATCTCTCTTTCCTCGGCCCCTTTTTCCCCATCCCGCTTTCCCCACCCCCCTCACCCTGGTGCTGTCGTACACATGTCTAGGTGTATGAGAAGGCCAACAGCGTGGCAATTGAAGAGGTGCATGCCCCTCAATGGCTGCATCGCTTCATCATTGGCCGCAGGGGGCAGAACGTGCAGAAGATCACGCAAGATCTACCCAAGGTACATGTGGAGTTCCGCTCAGACTCGGACAAAATTGTGTTGGAAGGCCTTCCCGAACAAGTCCAACAAGCCAAGGAAGCCTTCGACACATTCACAGGAGATCTGGTGAGGGATAAGCAGTCACATCCCCTTAAATTTTAAATTCCTGCCTTCCCCCCCTCCCCCCCCCCCCTTCCTGCTCCCCGCTCCCCCTCTCTCTCACCTTCCCCCCCCCCCCCCCTTTCTTTCTCCCTCTCCTCAGGACCTCCCTAGTCTTTCCCCCTCCTCCCCCCTCTTTGTTTCTTCACCCCCTATCTCTCTCTGTTCCCATCCCCTCCCCTCTCCTCTGTCTCATCCTTCCACTGTCTTCCATATATCTCTCCTTCCTAGTAGCAAGCCATGCAACACAGAGTTGTTTCTCCTTCATAAGCCAAGATTCTACACTACACACAGTATATCATAATTCCCTTATCCTTTGAAGTTTGTGATCTGGGCGGTGGAAATATACACTTTACTATCCTTTTTTGTACCACTCCAAACCCAATGCTGCATGTATTAATGTGTGTTTGCACTTGAGCTCATGGTCCATACTGTAGGTGTAGACCTTAATAGGTAGTGGTCATGTTCACAACACATCATGGTGATCTGTGCCAGTTGTGCATGCACACAGACACACACACACACACACACACTCTCACCCTCACCCACGCACACAGTGCATACCAGCAGCTGCCACCTTCCTAATAACATATTCCCAGAAGCGAAAAGAAACATCTCACGTTGTCTGCTTGTCGTTTTAGCACGGTTACCCTGACAACTCGATGTCCAAGCACATGTGCTGAAGCGAAGCGTAAACCACAGTGCTAATACCAGACACATTCCACAGTCCATGTACAAATACAGCGTGTGTATATACATTGTTGGGGATGGGTCAGCTGTTCTTGCTGTGTGGTTTGCTGAAGCCTTGGTGGGAGTGATTCTGATTTAATAACAGAGGATGCTGAGCTGACCACATTTAGCAGCTGCTAGTCCCATGGGTGAGCCAGCATTCCGCTTCACCCACTTAAAATTAAATTTAAAAAAGAAGGAAAAAAGGAGATGGCTAAGAGTGATTCTGATTTAATAACAGAGGATGCTGAGCTGACCACATTTAGCAGCTGCTAGTCCCATGGGTGAGCCAGCATTCCGCTTCACCCACTTAAAATTAAATTTTAAAAAGAAGGAAAAAAGGAGATGGCTAAGAGTGATTCTGATTTAATAACAGGATGCTGAGCTGACCACATTTAGCAGCTGCTAGTCCCATGGGTGAGCCAGCATTCCGCTTCACCCACTTAAAATTAAATTAAAAAAAGAAGGAAAAAAGGAGATGGCTAAAAATCAGAAGAGACGTAAAATCCAAAGATCATGTCTCAGTTAAACTTACTTTGGCAGCTTCTACTAGCTCTGAATATTCTTCCTGCATTCCTTGAATGCTTTGCTAGAGAAAACCATAAAAACTTTACCTTGAGACGATCTTCAATGATGTTTAAAGAATTAACATCCATGTTCTCCCTTGTGTGCAACTTGCATATAATATGTCAATTCATAACAAGTTGAGACCAGCAGAGGACTCCAAATTTTACAATGCATGCCCACAACCAATCTGGTTCCTGATTGCCGAAGAAAGCCCCAGGTAAAGATCATCAGAAGGTTATTTGTGTATGGCACAACCATGCCAGTTCACGAGCTATGCATTGTTTAACATGAAGAAGGGAAAAAACGACAACAACTGAGAAATTGGTTGATTTACTGATGAGAGTCATCTTCAAACAGAAGCAAGCTCATACCTTGATACGTGGGTGCACTTGAGCAATAAACATGGTATAGAATAACAGTCAGTTCTGGAGTGCTCCTTTGCAACTGCTACCAAGTGCTTGAAGAAGGCTGTAGCTGATCCTCTGCCAAGGGGCTGACTGAATAACAAATGTGTGAAGAAGAAACAGAGTTACATGTATATATGTAGAAAAGCAGCTTGGAGCCTCCTTCCATATCCTAGCTGGACCTAGACCACAAGCAGCTGCTGTAGCTACTGCTGGGCTCTTTCATCTTCCCTGCTGTTGCCTTCCACAATCTTGAAGGAGGCTGGAGTAATAATTAGAAAAGAAAGAAGGAAAAAAAGAACAAACAGGAATGAGAACAGAAATGTTTTTATTATTCCACGCAAACTCCCCTCGTCTTAATGCGCCACATCTGGGCATGTATGTTGACCAGGCACTCACACACTGGACAATCACGTAACGTGTATCACGCGTGGTCCTCAAGCTTGCAGAAGCATGACTCATTTTGATGGTAGTACAGTCCAGTTTCTTGTCGACAGAGAGCAATTCATGCTTAGATTCTAGCTAGTTTCTTGTTTGTAGCTTGTGCCTGAAGATGTCTGAGACTAGAACAATCGGGAAGACTGCCCACAACAGTGATGATGAGAGTGAAGGGGAGGAGGCCATGGAAGACCATCGTTCAGTCACCTGCTGAAGTTTGCAATACCCTAGAAATCTACTGCTGCTGCTTGAAATCTTCTTTTGAAAATAATGGCATGACACTGCAGCTCGGATGAGAGATGAGACAGCAATTACTGCAGCAAACCTCCACCATTTCTTTTTAAAAACTGTTCTGGTTGTTTTCAGTTAATGTACATTTGCAGTATGTACACTTACTGTCTGTGCATGCACTTAATATCTGTAGGGATGCAAAATTCGAGGCAAATCATCAATATTGGGCAAAATGTAGGGTGTTCCCAGATAATCCATTTCTGAATTATGGGCAGTGCCAGGTCCCAAGCTGTCCGGATAAGGGAAGTTTGAGTGTAAATACCAAAGTGGTGGATGGCACACACACACGCATGCACACACACACACACACACACACTCTCTCACTCACACACACACACAGAAACTCACTTGATAACTTCTTACCATCCGGAGCGGCTGATTTTGGCTCCAAAAAAGTATGCCTTGAATCCTTCACTATACAGTAGTAGCAGCCCAAAGACTCTTGAAATTCGTCTTCAAGATCGATCTCTTTTTCTCCCAACCCCATAACTCGAGTATCATAGATCCATTCTTAAAATTTTATTACCAGAATCCCAATGATTGCAACGGCCAGTATGTTTGAGACAAGAAAATTGGAACAGGATCGTCAGTATTCTAACCAAGTCATGTGTGTGTGAAATATTTAGTCTACCTGAGCTGGCAGCTGCTGCCAAGAAGTGATCAGTTGGTTTGCAGTCCAGCATTAGTTTGACCTATTTCAGGATGGTTTATGGCAAAACTCAAGCTCATATCACGGCTAAAACTCCCATCAGCAGCCGCCTAAATGCCGTGGTTTCAGCCCATAGTACTATATCCCCAAAGGCTCTGTGCCTTGAAGATTGTGCAAAGAATGAAGATTGTGCAAAGAAAAAATGGAAGTGTGAAATAAACCTTGAGATTAAGATTTTCTTAAAAGGAATTGTGTGGCTTTGTATTCACTAGGTATCTATCTCCTCTCCCAATCACACCTACATGAAAAATTACACCACAAGATTCCAAATGTTTCAATACAAGTCCACAACTCGTATTATAAGCAGAATGAATGATCTATGCTTAGTTCAGTTGTTTGGATAATGGAGTTCTTGTGCCCGGGCAACTGCTATCAAATCCAAAGGAGGCTGTAGCTTGTTCTGGAGTTCCCTGGTCTCTACCAAACATCAATAGTGGTGTTCTCCTGTGCAACTGTTACCAAGTCCTTTGAAGGGGGGTGTAGCTGACCGACCCTTCATAGGTGCAGTCAACAACAGCAACAAGACATGGCATGTGCTGGTATGTGTAGTGTGCAACTGTATTAAGTATTCTCTTTAAATCAGCTGAAACCCTTAGAGTATCTGATGACTGATGGAACCCTTAGAGTATTTGATATCAGCTGAAATTAATCGTACAAGCTGTAAATAAGTTGGAAAAAGTGTTTCAAGGTCCTGAAGCTCTGACTTGTGTACTTCTCCACCGCTCAATATAATATACAGAACAACAAAACAAAACGAGAGCAACTTGAAACAAAAACAAGCTGCTATCTTGGACTTACAAGGAAGGAAACAAGTTGACCACAACCAGTTAGATGACCCTTTACCATTTATAATCTGATGTTTATGACTTTACGATTAAATGCCATAAGCGCCATATCGCGCAAACTCGGACATCGCCGGGGGGGGGGGGGGGGGGGATTGAAGAATTTGTATGATGTGCCTATTCTTCGTATGCACATTCCCAATGACTCTCTATTGCAGTTGCAAAACTTGACTCCCAGTTGGACAGGGCGAGCGAGAAAAATTAAAGATCTTTAATGGCTGATGATTGCAACTGCCTGACGTGAATGGTCTCTTCCTGGCTTTTGCTATTGTTTCTGGAAGTTCTTCTTCGGTGGAAAGCTGCACAGGCACTTATGCTTACCAGGAATCACTCAGAATTCCTTCTCTCTTGAGCAAGGAGGCGCTCCTGGACGGAATTCTTTTTCTGGAAGTTTTGTTGCAGACATATAGCGACGTAACGCAGCGTTTACTTCAACGGAGCTGATTCTTGTACCAAACTGCAGCTTATATTTCCAGTATTTCCATTCTGAATAGTTGGAGAAGTTTATTCTTAACATATGTAGATATCAGCATGCAGTAGAATTGGAGTTCAGAAGGTGTTGCAGTGCACTTGGGACTATTGGAAGTTAAGGCTGGTTTACAGAGCGTTGCGTCCGAGCGTGATGTTGCGTCGTGTTGTGAACCTCGAACGCAACGGAGCGCAACGCTACAGAGCTGTATTCTTGATTAGAAAAAAGTTCTAATCCAGCGTCTGAAACGCAGCGTCGGACCAATCAGAATGCTATAATCTATCGCGTGCCGCTGACCTGTAGTTTAGCCAGTATCAAAGAGGTATATTGGTGAAGAAAAGTTGCTGTCAGGAGCTCCCCCTGTTTGTGGCAGGTGACTGGAAATCATTGGCAAGTCAGGTAAGAATGGTCTAGCTAAAACTAGTTTCTATCGAGTGACTACAATTATCCACATATTGATAGTTTGGAGAAGGAGCAACCTCAGAACACTGTTGCAAAAAGTGGAAGATGCTGAGGGATCGGTATATAAGGGAACTGAAAAAGAAGAGGCCCAAGAGTGTGATGCAGGCCCATGATTATTTCATGCTGGCCACTGTTTTCTGTCATCATTTTTACAGGACATCATTTGTAAGCATTGAATTCCCCAAGAACCCTATTCCCCACCACCTACCAATTATCATGAACATGAATATGTAAAATATTTTAAGCCAATTTTGTGTGCTGATATGTTGAAAATAGTTACTAGAGCATTTTGTGTTTATGTATGCCAAAACATAGTTGTATTGCCAGGGGACTTCTCCAGCTGTGCTTGAGAAGTAGTCCCTGAAGGCATCTCTCGTGGAAGCAGCGGATCGTGATGACGGAGAGACCTAACAAATAAAAAAAATTAGCACTATACTTGTGAGTTGCCTGTAGCAAGAAATCTCAGAGCGAGTGCCAACCTTTCACCTGGGGAGATATCAGCTCTGACAGAGCTGTCATGACTCTGATGGGTCAGGTATGGACTGACCTATATATATAATTAGGTAACTTTTATTATTTATACTATGGCATATACAAAGCATACCTCAGCTAAAAGAGAGTCAAACCTCTCCCTAGACATCCTCAAATATCTGTCTGGGTCAGACAGCCTCATCTCTTGTAGGAGATTGTTCTAATCTCCATGCTGGGTACAGTGAGCGAATATAGGGCATACCCACATCCTTCTCTTCCGCTTTCTTCGTCTCCTACTAGCCAATAGCAAGATTAAATCAAACTGTTCTTCACTGCTGCTGGCAGTGCTGTCCCTTTTGTTGAGCGCGGTTCGAAATGAATAGGGTCAAAGGTCAATTGGCACACGACGCTGGCCGAGCGGAACATTGCATCATTTTTGTTGTGAACTGGCAAACGCAATGCAACGCAACGCAACGCTCCGCTCGGCCAGCATCGTGTTGTGAACCAGCCTTTAGTCTGACTTGGAGAGAAATGACCAAGCAGTGAATGGAGGTGTAAAGAGGCCATGGCTTCAAGTGACCACTTCTATGTCTAGCAATGAAAGGGATATTGCACAAGTGATAATGGCTTTTGCCACAGGACAAGCGCAACAGTGGGAAGTGATGGCTTTGAATGCTATAGTTCAGTGGGAAGTGATGGCTTTGAATAGAAATATCATCCAAAACATTATTACTTGATCAGAGCTGCCTGTTTCTCTTTCGCCATGAAGTAGGATCCTTCTAGCTCCTATGATGCTCGGGCACAGCTTGACTTGAAGAAAGTGAGTAAAATATTTGTAAAGTTACCATAAAAATATAGTCACTCTGGAAACAACTAGCTAGCTCGAGAAACAGCCTTAGCATAAATATATGAAAAAAATAGCTGGCTATTGAGTTACTAAACACTTCCCAGAACTAAGCTTATAGTCGTTCAGATCTAAGCTCAGATGCCCATAGAGTCCAACATATTCATTAACTTCCACGGCAGACACATTGTGATCTGAAAGAAGGAAAAAAGTCAACCTAAGCGCTGTAGAAGCGCCCTTGGTTTAAGCTAAAACTTGGTAAGTAGTTAGCTACACACTAGGCAGTTACCTGAGCAAAATTTGTAGTCTCGCAAACAGACTTAATCCAAGATCCAAGATCTAGTAAGTGATGAAATTGTTCAGTTGGTATAGAATGCTGGAATAGCTAATTCAACAAGAAGCGCTGTAGTAAAAGATCGAGAAACTACTTGTCAAGAGAAGTCCGGTTGTGTTCTAGTAACAGTTGACGTGGTTTAGACTTAAATCCAGCTTTAGAGTAAGAGCCTGAAGTACAACTAACTTTCTTCTTGAGAATTGTACGCCTAAGTAAAATAGTACCACCGTCTCTGGGTTAAAAAAAGTTAATTTAACGGGCATCATCTTACGGAAGGGGTTTTAATACTTTTTGTCTACTGTCCTCTAAGAGTCAACCTGGAGACATGTAAAATTAATGTTCCCTCTACTTCCCTTTTCCTTTTCCTGACCTCCCCTCTCCCTCATATCCTCTCCCTTTTCTCGTCTTCCATTCTTTACCCTTTTGTCCCCCCTCACATATGCTCCCCCTCCTCCCCCTCCTCTTGTCTTCTATTCTTTCATCCACCCGCCCGCCCCCGTCTCATCCGATCCGTCCCCTCGTCTCCTCCCATCCCCCTACTCTCTCTCTTCCCCTGTCCTCCTTCTCCTCTACCCCCCTCCGTCCTCCTCCTCTACGCACTCCTCTCTCCTGTCCTCCTCCTACTCTCCTCCCCCGTCCCCCCTCCTTTTCTCCCCCTCCTTTCCTCCTCTTCTCCACATCCTCCTACTCTCCTAACCTGTTTCCCACTTGTACTGCTGCCCTCTCTCCCCTGCTGCTGATGATGCTGGTGCTGTTTGCCTTGATTTGGTGTAGATGGCCACTATGGACTTTGCTGAGATTGAAGTGAACCAGAAGTATCATCGTCACATCATCGGGAAAGGAGGAGCCAGTGGTAATGGCTTGTACAATAATATTAAAAAAATCCATTCCGAATGTCATAGGTATGTAGTTAGCTAAAGAACATGGGCAGTTAATTTGAGCCTGTTGTGGCCTTGCTAGTAGTGTTTCCTTTAGGGTTCTGTGTAGCAGTGGGAGTGATCAAAGTTTGTGAAGTTATGGGGGGGGGGGGGGGGGCTAGATGTTTGCAAATTCTTCTTAGATCATTTCTGAGTGGGTGGTCATGTGAGTAGCAGCTGGCTCAGAGTATCCAAGCGCTCAGAGTATCCAAGCACTGAGCTTATATTGAAGGTACTTGTGGATGGCCATGCCCACTTTTTGCTCTTGACAATTGGATGAACTTAGTGGTCAAGAAGACGGTGACAACCTGCCATCTCGGGTGAGAATACTTGAGGTTTGAATGTAGAAGATCAAAAGCAAGAGCAAACAAACAACTTATGTTGACTTGAAAGGAAAGCAAAGTGAACCCGTGTCGAGTTGGCTGATGTACCATTTAAAATGGTGGCTGTATAATGATGAGTGTAAATTACTTTAAATGGTCACCTTTTGACATTTGTTCATTTGTTTCTCAATATCAGTTTCACCCCTATTTCAAAATGGTGGAGGGCACTCCACCCCACCCCACCCACCCCCAAACCAAAGCTTATATCTTAGCTAAAACTCACATCCGCAGCTTCTTAATTGCCTAAATGGTGGTGTCACCCAATATTAGTTCCAAAAAGGCTCCAAGCATGCCTTATATCCTTCGCTACATACCTTCGTTAAGATGGTAAACCTGCAGCTTTAAAGAAGTGTACAAAATGTGAAAACCCCCTTGAAATTCATCGTCAAGAATCCATGTTCCTCTGCTTACCCTCTCACACAACTTGCAAAGAGAATGGGTCCATTCATAAAAATCTTGAGTGTTTCTCACTCCAAATGTTCCAACGCATTGCAGAGACTGATCTGTTTCTTGATTACAGAAAAGAGGTAAGACTTATCGATGATGCAATCAAGCTAGCATGTGCAAGAAGACTGCATGTGCTGTATTCTAAGAAGACTTGAGACAAGACTGCACGTGCTGTATTCTAAGAAGACTTGAGTCAAGACTGCACGTGCTGTATTCTAAGAAGACTTGAGTCAAGACTGCCTAAGAAGAGTTGAGTCAAGACTGCATGCGCTGTATTCTAAGAAGACTTGAGTCTAGACTGCACGTGCTGTATTCTAAGAAGAATTGAGTCAAGACTGCACGTGCTGTATTCTAAGAAGACTTGAGTCTAGACTGCACGTGCTGTATTCTAAGAAGAGTTGAGTCAAGACTGCACGTGCTGTATTCTAAGAAGAGTTGAGTCAAGACTTCATGTGCTGTATTCTAAGAAGACTTGAGTCAAGACTGCATGTGCTGTATTCTAAGAAGACTTGAGTCAAGACTGCATGTGCTGTATTCTAAGAAGACTTGAGTCAAGACTGCATGTGCTGTATTCTAAGAAGACTTGAGTCTAGACTGCACGTGCTGTATTCTAAGAAGAGTTGAGTCTAGACTGCATGTGCTGTATTCTAAGAAGAGTTGAGTCAAGACTGCACGTGCTGTATTCTAAGAAGAGTTGAGTCTAGACTGCATGTGCTGTATTCTAAGAAGAGTTGAGTCAAGACTGCACGTGCTGTATTCTAAGAAGAGTTGAGTCAAGACTGCATGTGCTGTATTCTAAGAAGAGTTGAGTCAAGACTGCACGTGCTGTATTCTAAGAAGAGTTGAGTCTAGACTGCATGTGCTGTATTCTAAGAAGAGTTGAGTCAAGACTGCACGTGCTGTATTCTAAGAAGACTTGAGTCAAGACTGCACGTGCTGTATTCTAAGAAGACTTGAGTCAAGACTGCCTAAGAAGAGTTGAGTCAAGACTGCATGCGCTGTATTCTAAGAAGACTTGAGTCTAGACTGCATGTGCTGTATTCTAAGAAGACTTGAGTCAAGACTGCATGTGCTGTATTCTAAGAAGACTTGAGTCTAGACTGCACGTGCTGTATTCTAAGAAGAGTTGAGTCTAGACTGCATGTGCTGTATTCTAAGAAGAGTTGAGTCAAGACTGCACGTGCTGTATTCTAAGAAGAGTTGAGTCTAGACTGCACGTGCTGTATTCTAAGAAGAATTGAGCCAAGACTTCATGTGGTGTATTCTAAGAAGAGTTGAGTCTAGACTGCATGTGCTGTATTCTAAGAAGAGTTGAGTCAAGACTGCACATGCTGTATTCTAAGAAGAGTTGAGTCAAGACTGCACGTGCTGTATTCTAAGAAGACTTGAGTCAAGACTGCACGTGCTGTATTCTAAGAAGACTTGAGTCAAGACTGCCTAAGAAGAGTTGAGTCAAGACTGCATGCGCTGTATTCTAAGAAGACTTGAGTCTAGACTGCACGTGCTGTATTCTAAGAAGAATTGAGCCAAGACTTCATGTGCTGTATTCTAAGAAGACTTGAGTCTAGACTGCACGTGCTGTATTCTAAGAAGAGTTGAGTCAAGACTGCACGTGCTGTATTCTAAGAAGAGTTGAGTCAAGACTGCACGTGCTGTATTCTAAGAAGACTTGAGTCAAGACTGCATGTGCTGTATTCTAAGAAGACTTGAGTCAAGACTGCATGTGCTGTATTCTAAGAAGACTTGAGTCAAGACTGCATGTGCTGTATTCTAAGAAGAGTTGAGTCAAGACTGCACGTGCTGTATTCTAAGAAGAGTTGAGTCTAGACTGCATGTGCTGTATTCTAAGAAGAGTTGAGTCAAGACTGCACGTGCTGTATTCTAAGAAGACTTGAGTCAAGACTGCACGTGCTGTATTCTAAGAAGAGTTGAGTCAAGACTGCACGTGCTGTATTCTAAGAAGACTTGAGTCAAGACTGCACGTTTTGTATTATAAGCAGAATAAATGACCCACGCTCAGTTCTGCTGTTGGGTTGGTGGAGTTCTCGTTCCTGGGCAACTTGTTACCAAGTCCTTGAAGGAGGCTGTCAGCAATAGTAACAAGATGAGGCAAGTGTGGAAATGAACATGGCACGTGGTGGTATGTGTAGTGTACAGAGGGGGGAAAAAGTGTATAGAGACCCGGAGGACCCTCAAGCTCACACAGGTGTTCCTCCACCGCTCAATAATAATATACAGAAACAACCAAATTTAAATAGTGTGTACCAATATTGTAATGTGTAATGTGTATTGGTAAAGGATCATCAAACTGTTTGTCTAGGGATCAGTCTTTTTTTAGCCCAAGTAGTTGTTGTTAATTAACACATTTGTTCTCGTATATTATGTAAGCTAAGCACTTGCAATAACTTGTTATTGCTGTTGTAGTGTTATAGGAATCAGCACCTTGGTATAGGTCAGCTGCAGCCTCCGACTTGCCACAGGAGAACTCAACAAGAAAAATTGATTGCTTGTTCTAGGTGAACTGATGATCCTTACCCACTGGACTAATCAAACTGGCTTGATGATTGATGATCCCTGCCTGCTTGCTGGAACTGATGATCCTTACTGACTGGACTAATCGAACTGGATTGATGGTCCCCGCCTGCTTGCTGATGATCCCTGCCTGCTTGCTGATGATCCCTACCTGCTTGCTGATGATCCCTGCCTGCCTGCTGATGATCCCTGCCTGCCTGCTGATGATCCCTGCCTGCCTGCTGATGGTCCCTGCCTGCTTGCTGATGGTCCCCGCCTGCTTGCTGATGGTCCCCGCCTGCTTGATGATGATCCCCACCTGCTTGCTGATGATCCCTGCCTGCTTGCTGATGATCCCCGCCTGCTTGCTGATGATCCCCACCTCCTTGCTGATGATCCCCACCTCCTTGCTGATGATCCCTGCCTGCTTGCTGATGGTCCCCGCCTGCTTGCTGATGGTCCCCGCTTGCTTGCTGATGGTCCCTGCCTGCTTGCTGATGGTCCCTGCCTGCTTGCTGATGGTCCCCGCCTGCTTGCTGATGATCCCCACCTGCTTGCTGATGATCCCCACCTCCTTGCTGATGGTCCCCACCTGCTTGCTTGTTACCAAGTCCTTGAAGGAGGCTGTCAGCAATAGTAACAAGATGAGGCAAGTGTGGAAATGAACATGGCACGTGGTGGTATGTGTAGTGTACAGAGGGGGGAAAAAGTGTATAGAGACCCGGAGGACCCTCAAGCTCACACAGGTGTTCCTCCACCGCTCAATAATAATATACAGAAACAACCAAATTTAAATAGTGTGTACCAATATTGTAATGTGTAATGTGTATTGGTAAAGGATCATCAAACTGTTTGTCTAGGGATCAGTCTTTTTTTAGCCCAAGTAGTTGTTGTTAATTAACACATTTGTTCTCGTATATTATGTAAGCTAAGCACTTGCAATAACTTGTTATTGCTGTTGTAGTGTTATAGGAATCAGCACCTTGGTATAGGTCAGCTGCAGCCTCCGACTTGCCACAGGAGAACTCAACAAGAAAAATTGATTGCTTGTTCTAGGTGAACTGATGATCCTTACCCACTGGACTAATCAAACTGGCTTGATGATTGATGATCCCTGCCTGCTTGCTGGAACTGATGATCCTTACTGACTGGACTAATCGAACTGGATTGATGGTCCCCGCCTGCTTGCTGATGATCCCTGCCTGCTTGCTGATGATCCCTACCTGCTTGCTGATGATCCCTGCCTGCCTGCTGATGATCCCTGCCTGCCTGCTGATGATCCCTGCCTGCCTGCTGATGGTCCCTGCCTGCTTGCTGATGGTCCCCGCCTGCTTGCTGATGGTCCCCGCCTGCTTGCTGATGATCCCCACCTGCTTGCTGATGATCCCTGCCTGCTTGCTGATGATCCCTGCCTGCTTGCTGATGATCCCCGCCTGCTTGCTGATGATCCCCACCTCCTTGCTGATGATCCCTGCCTGCTTGCTGATGGTCCCCGCCTGCTTGCTGATGGTCCCCGCCTGCTTGCTGATGGTCCCCGCCTGCTTGCTGATGGTCCCTGCCTGCTTGCTGATGGTCCCTGCCTGCTTGCTGATGGTCCCCGCCTGCTTGCTGATGATCCCCACCTGCTTGCTGATGATCCCCACCTCCTTGCTGATGGTCCCCACCTGCTTGCTGATGATCCCTGCCCACTGGACAATTTTTACCTATGGCATTTTTCTTCAGCAATAAAACAACAACTGGACAGTCGTGAGCATGCTTTGCAAGTTTTCTGGTATAAAAATTGCAATGAATGGATGGAGCTATGCAAGACTGAAAACAAATGGATCCTAGTAGCTAATAGTTGCCAGAACTAACATTTGCATCCAAAATGACTTAACTAATTTCCTGGTGTAAATGTAGGGTAAAACATCATTTGCTTCCCCCTCCTCCCTCCCCAGAAACCCAAATAGCTCTTGATTGCTTATTAGCATGAGGGTTGATTCGTAGTGATGATGCCCTTCCATGCTATTCACATTCGTGGCATCATTTGCAATGAGGTATGTCGGCAATGTGAAGCTACTAGCTTTTGGTGGGACTGTGGGTTGTTTCCAGCCAGTGCCTCTGCTTTAGTCATTGAGCACTGTTCTTGGTCTTCAGCTTCGTGTAAATTTCAAAGTTAGTGACTTCAGCGCCATTCAAGCCTGCCAATTCATCGTCATCGTCATCACTCTTCTTCTCGCATTTGTATATGATTTGGACAAAACCTTACAATCTTTAGATCACTTACTTGATGGGTATATAAGCATGGGGGGAAAAGGCGGGGTGGGGTGGGATTTGTGGTGTGTGAGAAATGCATGATGTGGTTATGAATGTGAGAGGCTTGACAGCTCGGAATCATCAACAACAACTTTCTATTTGGTACCATGTTTGCAGTTAGTTTAATTATTTTAATTATTATTATATATATATTCATGAATGGGTTGCTATGCATGCTTTGAGCACGCACAGTAGGTGTACTTTCTTCAGCTGTGGTACTTTCTGCTGCTTTTTCAAGTTAGCCTTGATTTACAGAGATGACTTGTGTAGATGGCATAGCCAGTGCTCTCAACAGATGAGCCAGGGGAGGTCTCGACATGATGAGGGGCTCCAATGGTCATACCCTCAAGCTAAGTTAGTAGTGGGTATATGGCTTCACCTTGGAAGTATACGGACACCTTCACCTCACACGTGCCGTAACAAAGTGTTGAGATGAATTACTTCAATAAATAATTTTTGAGTGCTTGCTGGAGGGCAGCTGGAGGGCAACTGTTTCGTGTCACAGCTCAAAAGCAACTCGCTCAAACAGTTCCAGACTTTCAGATGATCTTTAGGCATCGTCATCGTAGGTGCCAATATTATGAATAAAATAATTCTGATAGGAACTGTGTTTAGCGAGGGCTCTCTCCCTTATTGTTTGTTAGTCACAATCTGTTGCGTGACTAATAGCGTGCTGTGTGTGAATGAATTCCTGAACTGGTGGGTTGATGACCACGTAGATAATGATTCAACCTTTACCATACTATGTTGTAGGTGAGTTTTTAATTTGAATGATCCTTTCCTAATGAGCATGATTGAGTAAGCTTTACTCTCCCTTACCTTCTCTCTCCCTGTGTGTGTGTGTGTGTGTGTGCGTGTTTTTTTGTGTCTGGTATATCTCAGTGAGTCGCATCAAGACGGAGACCGGAACATCCATCATCATCCCTCCAGACACAGAGAAAAGTGACTTCATCCGGATAGAGGGGGACCCTGTGGGCGTGAAGGCAGCCAAGACCATGCTCCTGGAGATGGCCGCAAAGATGGTTAGTTAGTGGGACAGGGGAAGGAGTGGGTGGGTGGGTTGTGTGTATTTTACCGTATATCCTCTAATAGGAACTTCTGTCCAATCTACCTGCGATTACTATTGGAAGGGCAGTTACAATTAGAAGGGTGGTTACAATTAGAAGGGTGGTTACAATTAGAAGGGTGGTTACAATTAGAAGGGTGGTTACAATTAGAAGGGTGGTTACAATTAGAAGGGTGATTACAATTAGAAGGGGAGTTTATTATTGACTGCAGTTGTGAAGGAGTTCAAATACCTGTTTGGAGGAATGCTAATCGTGCGAGAACCCGTGGCCCGATGATTTGAGTATCCTGCCCAGAAAGCAGAAATCCAAGGTTTAATCCCTGCTCTGGTGCGGTGCCCAGAGTTTCCCCCTGGATTCCCGCCCCATCCCCATTGTCTTCAGTTCTCAGCTAATGAGCAATTATTTGGGTGTGTCTTATTGCTATTTGCCTCTGTGGTTACAATTGGAGGGGCGGTTACTGTAACTAATAGAGACTGAGCTATGCGGTTATAATTGGAGGGGCGGAAATCTAATAGGGGAAATGCGGTAGTAGCGTAAACAATTTCACTAGTTAATTGGTAATTTATTCTGTTTGGACTTCGACTGTCCTTTTTCTGCCCTATTCAATTACACGCGATTGCTGTATAGGATATGATGTAATAATTATGTGTAAACTTTGATAGAGGAATTGCAACCCCTCTAGCATCCCTAAAACCACACCCTACATTTCTGACCGCAATTAATGAGAGTATATACTAGTTGACCAGTAGGTGTTGATGGACAAGACTATAGTAGTTGTAGGGTTGCAAGCACAGACTGTTGACTCACTTCGATTAGTGACTTGGAGGTGAGTTTAACCTGCATAAAGACGTAGTACCAAGGCCCTCCATCCCTCGAATGGTCCACTGTTCCTCCACTTGTCTTCTGTTCCTCCGCTGGTCTTTTACCCCTTCTCTGGTCATGTCCCCCCTCCGCTGGTTTCTTTCACTCCACTGGTCTTCTGGCCCACCGCTGGTCTTCTCCCTCTCATCGGTTGCCCTCCCATCTTCACTTATTGTCTGACCTCCGATATTAGTTTAAAATTACGAGGGTAGTGAATTCCAGGCCTGGTGAGGGTCGATGTGCCGTGACCATGTAACACAACTAATGTACTTGCTGGGCCCACTTAGCTGAGCGCTGGTTTCCGATAGCACCTCTCTGTTGGGCAAATCTAATCAAATTGGTGTCGGTAAGGGTCATCAACATCGCCAGCATACTACAGCTTCAAGGAAGAGTCTGTGGAACAATGAGGAGTTGGCTTCTTTTTACTGTATGGATGTTAAAGGTCGGTGAAGATTCGCAGGTGTGGGGGTTATTGATTTTTCTCCTGTGTATAGGGCTGTGTATAAGCCCTATACTTAATTTTTTAATTGGCAAGCTTCACGATGTCCATTCATTTATTTATTTGCACTGAATCAGTTTAAACAACACACTGTAGTAACCATGGTGATTATGGAAGATGTCATGAAGAACTGCATTGAGAAGCACGTAACACATCACCTCCTCAGCGGCCTGGAAGACTGTGCATGCCATGAAGAACTGCATAGAGGAGCATGTAACACATCACCTCCTCAGCGGCCTGGAAGACTCTGTGCATGCCATGAAGACTCTGTGCATGCCATGAAGAACTGCATAGAGAAGCATGTAACACATCACTTCCTCAGTGGCCGGGAAGACTCTGTGCATGCCATGAAGAACTGCAATGTAACACATCACCTCCTCAGCGGCCTGGAAGACTCTGTGCATGCCATGAAGACTCTGTGCATGCCATGAAGAACTGCATAGAGGAGCATGTAACACATCACCTCCTCAGCGGCCGGGAAGACTCTGTGCATGCCATAAAGACTGTGCATGCCATGAAGAACTGCATTGAGAAGCTCATAAACACATCACCTCTTTCTTCCCTCCACTCCCTCACGCTCTCTTCCTGTAATTGTCTGAGATGGATGAATCCTGGAATCATCTGGGGACGTGCAGAGCTCTTGGCCACCACCTAACTGCCCAGGGCTAGGATTAGGTGGGCAGCAGCCACAGAGCTTGGACGTCCACAGATACACCTCGGCTTGTCTAAGGCATCGCTGGACCATGCTGCCCCACCCCCTCCCCATAATACTTATTATTTATTTAGTGATGGTGTGCAGTGTGTCATGTGACATTGGTGATGATGTGCAGTGTGTCATGTGACATTGGTATTTGCAGGAGAACGAGCGTACCAAGGACGTCATTATTGAGCACAAATATCACAAGCAGATCATCGGGGCCAAAGGTGAGAAGGTGCGGGAGGTGAGGGATCGGTTCAACGGCGTTCAAATCTCTTTCCCCGAGCCTGGAGACAAGAAGGACATAGTCACCCTCAGAGGCGCCAAGGAGGACGTGAACAAGTGCGCCGTTTACCTGAAGAAACTTGCAGATGATTTGGTGAGTGTGTGTGTGGAGAGGTTAAAGGGAGGAGGTTGAAGGGAGATAGGTGGGGGGAGGGGGCAGGGAGAGAATAGAGGAGGGGGAAGGAAGAGTGGGAGGAGAAGAAGGAGGAAAGGGAGAGAGAGAAGATGGAGATGGGGGGAGAGGAAAGAGGGGGGAGAGATGAGAGGGAGGAAGAGTGAGAGAGGAGAAGGAAGAGAGAGAGAGGAGATGGAGGGAGAGATGGGAAGGGAGAGACGTGAGGAGGGGAGAGTGGGGAAGGGAGAGACGTGAGGAGGGGAGAGAGAGGAAAGGGGCAAGAGAAAGACTGGGGTGGGTGGGAGAGGGGGAAGAGAGGGAAGGGAGGAAGGGAGAGAGGAAAGAGCGGGATGAGGAGGGAGAGAGGATAGGGGGGTAGGAAGAGAAGAGGGGAGGGGAACATCATGGTTGAAAGCAGTTGATTATATAAAAACAACCCGTCTTCCAAAGTTTCACCCCTCTCCTCGTCACAGGTCGCTGTTAATTATCAAGAGTCTGTGCGAATATTCAAGAAGTTCCATGGCTCGGTGATCGGCAAGGGCGGGTCTACGCTGCGTAAGATACAAGAGGAGACGGACACCAGGATTGAGCTACCGCAGGAAAACAGTGAAAGTGATACCATCGTCATCATTGGCAGGAAGGAAAATGTGCAGAAAGCTCACGCTAGATTGCTGGCGATTGAAAAGGACATGGTAAGTGGGGGAGCAGGGGAGGAGTCATTGCTTATTTTATAGGCTGCTTTGACTTGTCAAGTATAGATAGCAAGGGGCTATTTAGTTGAACTGAGGTGGGGTGAGGGGCTATGGTTGAACTGAGGTGGGGGTTTCCTGGTTGAACAGATGTGTGGGCTGGTTTATGCCGGGTCTGTTCTCCAGAGGAAACAATCTGACATTGCCCACCTTCTCTTGAACCAAGTGTGATTAGTCTTTTGCTTTTTGTTGAAGACGACAATACTTGTCACTACAGACGTGGCCATTTCAGCCACTGAAGAGTAGAGTTAGATGCAGCTTTGCCTGCCAACAGCTTGAGTTGGATTTCACTGTGCGAGCTCTAGCCATTAATGGCCTCCAAGTTGCGACCTTTGTATGTATATATCCCTTATCCTCGGGAATGCGTGACCCCGCATGTGCGGACATATCCGCTACAGGCCCTAAGGAGTTAAACGTCCTCAGCGCCCTGCAGCAGGAAGCACTTGGGCAGAAAGCATGGTGATTTGATGGTGTGAAGTTTGAACAACGTAACGTCTAATAGCCGTGAAGTGCACTATAGAGCAGAAGTCGGAAGTGGTCAGCTGTTGGTTCAAGGACAAGGCTCATGAGAGTTCAGTGTGCAGTGTGGAGGATCTCTCGGGCCAATATTTGATCATTTTGGCACGTGGGAGCTCACTCACACTCCACGCTGAACTCATGAGCATATCGGCACCTAATCGTCGAGTAAGACTTGTCCTTGAACCACCAACTGGGTCACCTTCGACTTCTGTTTTTCCCCAGTGACCCCCATGGCTATCACACGCTATTCAAACTTGCAACATCAACTGAATACTTCCTGAAAGAGGGCACGCTGAGATGTTAAAAATTAGCGCTCTGATGTACTCTCAATTATTTCCTTGGCAGAATCTTCTCACTCACTGTCTACCTTCTTTCCTTGCTGTCTCCACCCTCTCTCTTTCATCCTCTTCTTCTACCACTCCCCCCTCCCCTCTTCCCCCCACTCATCTCCCGTCCTTGCCTCCAGGAATCAATCATTGATGTTACCCTGAGTATTCCGTCTCACATTCATAACTCGCTCATCGGCCCCAAAGGGAAGCTAATCCGATCGGTCATGGATGAGTGTGGAGGGGTACGCATCCAGTTTCCTCCCTCCGGCTCCAAGAAGGACGATGTTAAGTTGCACGGACCCAAGGACGATGTGAAGAAGGCAGAAGCCATGTTGCTGGAAATGGCTGAGGAACAGGTGTGTGTGTGTGTGGGTTGAGAAGAATGTGTGGACATGGTGTGAGATGAGTGTGTGGTGTATGAGAGGAGGGTGTGATGTGTGTGAATGAATGAATGTGTGTGTGGTGTGTGGGAGAGGGAATGAATGTGTGCATGGTGTGTGGAAGAAGTGTGTGTGTGAAGGAATGAGTGTGGGAGAGGGAAGGAATGTGTGTTGTGTGTGGGATAAATGTGTGAAAGAGAATGAATGTGTTGTGTGATGTGGGTGGGAGAAGGAATGAATGTGTGCATGGTGGGTGGGAGAAGTGTGTGTGAAGGGGGGACGATTGTATTTTTAATTTTTTTAATTTTTACCTGTGGTTACAACTTTAGAGCTCCGTAGATTCTGCAAACTTCATGGTATGGACTTGATATATAGCTCAAAAGATAGGTCTCTCTGTGTGCTCTCTTTTGATACTAAAATATGTTTCATAGGATAACTATATTCATAGGATAACTATAGGCAAGTTACTAGACCCTAAAGTGGAGGGACCTCAAAAACCTGCACCCCACAATCGGCGTCCAAGATAACTCCAGATTGCTAAGTGCAAAAAAAATTAAGAAAATGGTACGAGTGGCTCTAGCGCATGCAACGACCTTTCTGATTAGGCGTTAAAATTTATTACCTGGTCAAGCGCGTGGGTGCGAAATTGAGGGCGTTGAAAATCAACTGTGTGATTGTGAGAGGGAATGTGTGTGTGGTGATTGTGAGGGAATGTGTGTGATGTGTGGAAGAAGTGGGTGTGAGATGTCACAAAATCAAGGCTAGGAACAAAGTGCTCTACGCTTGCCGGGTGGGCGGGTGGGCGGGTGGGCAGGTGGCGATGTCACGAATACACCAAATTTGGCGTGCACCCACGCTGCAGTGTGCCAGAGCACTTCCCTCTCCAAAATAGGTAAAGGGTCATCTGTGTTGTGTTTGTATGTGGGTGGGCATGGAGTCCATGGTGAAGGAGGTGGGAGGTGGAGTGTTAGTGCATGTGGAGTGTTAGTGCATTGCGGTTGGTGAGTGTGCATGTGGAGGGTGTGTGTGTTGGGGGTGGTGGGATTATGCAGTGCAAGGTGGGGCAGGAGAGATAAAGGAAATAGTTGGCGTCATTTTATGTCCTCGTGTTGTTTATTGTAGGCCCTCCAGCACCACAGCCTTGAGATCCGCTGCAAACCAGAGTTCCACAGGTTCCTCATCGGCCGACAGGGGGCAAACATACGCCGTGTGCGCGACCAGTTTGGGGCTCACGTCATCTTCCCCCAGAAGTCGTGCGACGATGACACGGAGACGGTGCTGATCATCGGCAAGAAGGAGAAGGCAGAGGCAGCCAAAGCTCACTTAGAGAAACTCATCCAAGAACTGGTTAGTTGGCGTGGGACCCTGGACAATTTTTATTTAGCTCATGGGGAGGCGAATAGTCTGCAAGAGGTGTGGTTTTCTTAATGTCGAATCCATCCCTGTGTGCTGAACTAGGAGCAGGCACACACTGAATTAGATTTTGAACTCATCAGTGTTGGTTAGATCTTATCCCTCACCATGGAGTTGAGTGAGTAGCTAGCTATCCAAGCAGCAGGCAGAAAATGCGAAAGCTCCTGCATGCTCACCTCGGAGGACACGGGTTGGCTGTGTCATCTTATATGTATGATAAGTAGGTAAGGAGTCGTCAAATCTACTGGCGTATTGGTATTTGTTGTAAGAGCGGCGAAACTAGCTCCATGGACTAGCTGACAGTGGAAGAGAGTGATGTTGATGATGGTGGGTGGACTTAATATCCTTAATGGCCACAAAGACTATAGTGGATCCCCTTGTAGATAGGTAAACTGTTTGTAGGTAGGGATGAAGCTGGTGGCTTGGCCAGGCGCCGTTGCTCGCCACGCTGATTTTTCTTGGTGGCCTGGTCAGGCGCCGCTGCCCGCCACACTAGCTTTGCTTGGCGGGCGGGTGGGCTGATAGTGCAGTTGGTGTGTTTCGATGTCTTGGACTTTCTATCCCGAGTCCCTTTCCCATAAGCACGTGCAGATACAAGCTTGTTTATTTTTAGGACGATTTACCTGTTAGTATTTAGGACGACTTACTTGTTAATATTTAGGACGACTTACCCCTTAATATAATATTTAGGACGACTTACCCGTTAATATTTAGGACAACTTACCTTTAATATTTAGGACGACTTGCCCGTTAATATTTAGGATGACTTACTTGTTAATATTAGGACGACTTGCCCGTTAATATTTAGGACAACTTACCCGTTAATATTCAGGACCACTTACCCGTGAATATTAGGACGACTTACTCGTTAATATTTAGGACGACTTACCTGTTAGTATTTAGGACGACTTACTTGTTAATATTTAGGATGACTTACCCGTTAGTATTTAGGACGACTTACTTGTTAATATTTAGGACGACTTACCTGTTAATATTTATGACGACTTACCCGTTAGTATTTAGGACGACTTACTTGTTAATATTTACCCGTTAACGATTAGTATTTAGGACGACTTACTTGTTAATATTTAGGACGACTTACCTGTTAGTATTTAGGACGACTTACTTGTTAATATTTAGGACGACTTACCTGTTAGTATTTAGGACGACTTACCCGTTAATATTTAGGACGACTTACCTGTTAGTATTTAGGACGACTTACTTGTTAATACTTAGGACGACTTACCTGTTAGTATTTGTTAGTATTTAGGACGACTTACCCGTTAATATTTAGGACGACTTACTCGTTAATATTTAGGACGACTTACTTGTTAATATTTAGGTCGACTTACCCGTTAATATTTAGGACGACTTACCCGTTAATATTTAGGACGACTTACCCGTTAATATTTAGGACGACTTACCCGTTAATGTATGAGACGACTTATTCTTTTGTATTCCCATAGAGTGGCTTAGCCATTGGGATGGCTTGCTCGTTTATATTTAGCAAGAGCGATCTGTTCGTGTTTAGGACAGGTGGCCCACTCATAATTGGGATGGGCAACTTGCGATATTTAGGATGGGCGACATACATACGTTGCATGGTCAGTAGACACACCCTTATGTACATGTGGGCGTGCATGCCATGCCCACCTGCCCGGTGAGGATTTCCTTGGCTTGCCAGTTTAGTTATAATCGTTATGTTTTGTTTTGTTTCGTTTAGGAGAACATAGTGGAAGTGGAGATGAAGGTGGATCCCAAGTATCACCGCCATTTTATACAGCGCAGAGGACAAGTAAGTATAGCTTTGCATCTCGTCATGTGAAGATCATGTGATCCCACCACACGCTTACAAAGCACACTTTACTGTTGTGGTAACTGATTATCTCCCAAAAGGTAACACAGGCCAGTTTATTGATAGGCCCCCATAGTGTTGTGGTGTCCATCGCAATAGCAGTGCTTTGTACATGTAGGTGTCTTCTCACTATCACTTTGGCAAAACTGTCAGTGAACTCACCGAATTGATATCGCTGCTTGTGTTGATGGAAGGATGTTTTCTCAGGACATTAATGTGGACCCCCTGGGAGTTTAGATAAGACCGTGCCACATCTACAACACAGATGGGCCCATCGTGCACTTTAGGTTGTACTTTGCAGGGTTTCATTTAGAAAATTGTCCAAGGGGGGGGGGGGGAGGAATCTGGATATTAAGGGGGGGGGGGGGCATGATGGTTAAAGATGTGACAAAGTTTCTAATAAATTTTAATAATACAATTTTCAGGGGGCGGGGCAAAAAGGTTCCAAGGGGGGGGGGGGGCAGCTGCCCTCCCCCCTAAATGAAACCCTGCTGTGTGTTGTGATTGACGTTGTGACAGAAGTGAGTTTGTGATCATGATTCCCTCTCCATCTGTGCTTGTGTACATGCACCAGGTGTCTAGCAGCTGTTGCTTGTGGCCGCTGAGCGTAATATCCTGTTGTTTGAGTTTTGGGTATCCGTAGGTGATGGGATTGTCCCTAGCGCCCTTGGACATAATATATATATATTGTGGTGTGCGCGCGCAGGGTGTTGTATAGAGAGGGGGTGGGGGGATACTCTTACGCACACGCATCAAAACATGTATTGAGTCTGTTTTTGAAAACTCTATACCAACTTCTGCATTAGATATTCTCCCAAATAATGCTTATTGTAGAATATGGGCAGGGAATGCATTAATGATCTGCTCTTCTACCTCGCTGCATAAGCGGTAGGTACATCCATGCTAAGAGCAATCATAGCCTATTGGAGCCTTTTATTACCAGTCGTGGAAGAATTTGTGGTGGTCATGTTCACCACCGTTATTTCTTGGTCGTGGTAGACGACCTTTCTTGCCCTTGAGAAAAGAACAATTTGGGTTTACGATGAGATGATGACCCACACCAAGGACTAAGAGTTCTACAGTCCTCTGTGGATATAGTCCCTGTCTCTAGATCTAGAGTTCTATGGCCACTGTCTCTGAGTGTTCTATAATCACTGTTTCTGGAGAGCTCTACAGTTACCGTCTCTGGATATAGCCACTGTTTCTGGAGAGTTCTACAGTTACTGTCTCTGGATATAGCCACTGTTTCTGGAGAGTTCAGTAGCTACTGTCTCTGGAGAGTTTTATAGGGCTGTCTCAAGAGAGTTCTATAGCTACTGTCTCCGGAGAATTCTATAGCCCACGGTCTCTGGAGAGTTTTATAGGCACTGTCTCGGGAGAACTCTACAGTCAGTCTCTGGGTTTAGTCTCTGTCTCTGGAGAGCTGTCCCTGTAGAGTTCTATAGTCACGTTCTGAAGAGTTCTATATAGCCATTGTCTCTGGAGAATTCTATAGCCATTGTCTCTAGAGAGTTCTATAACCACTATCTCTGGAGAGTTCTATAGCCACTGTCTCTTAAGAGTTCTATAGTCACTGTCTCTGGAGAGTTCTATAGCCACCATCTCTGGAGAGTTCTATAGTTACTGTCTCTGGAAGAGTTCTATAGCCACTGTCTCTGGAGAGTTCTATAGCCACTGTCTCTGGAGAGTTCTATAGTTACTGTCTCTGGTGAGTTCTATAGTCACTGTCTCTGGAGAGTTCTATAGCCACTGTCTCTGGAGAGTTCTATAGCCACTGTCTCTGGAGAGTTCTATAGCCACTGTCTCTGGAGAGTTCTATAGCCACTGTCTCTAGAGAGTTCTATAGCCACTGTCTCTTACTGTCTCTGGTGAGTTCTATAGTTACTGTCTCTGGAGAGTTCTATAGTCACTGTCTCTGGAGAGTTCTATAGCCACTGTCTCTTAAGAGTTCTATAGCCACTGTCTCTTGAGAGTTCTATAGTCACTTTCTCTGGAGAGTTCTATAATCACTGTCTCTGGAGAGTTCTATAGTCACTGTCTCTGGAGAGTTCTATAGTCACTGTCTCTGGAGAGTTCTATAGTCACTGTCTCTGGAGAGTTCTATAGTCACTCTCTGGATAGTCACCGTCTCGACTCTGGCCATTGTCAATGGAGAGTTGTATAGGCACTGGAGAGTTCACAAGCCATTTGTTTCTTGTCCTTCTCTTGAGTGCTGCAACCTAGTCATTGTGAACTACCATAAGTCATTGTGTATATTAATATGATGGGCACACTGATGCTCTCTCTTTCTGCTTCATTTGATGCTCTCCCACGAATTGACGACTGCTGTTCTACACGTGCAATGTTGTTACAATTATTAAACTGAAGAATGTCCGCGAGCAAAGTAGCCCCAACTAGAGTCAATGTGTGCACTCTCTATATAGCTCCAGCTCGCATGAGTGATGGTGGGTAGTGTGTGTGTGTATGGAGTGGGCATTTGTGAGTGTGCTTGTGTAATACGAGTGTAGGTTTTAATAAGTGTGTGTGTGTCACCACAGGCCTGAGTGGGTTATCTAAAATCAGTATCCATAACAACAGCTATTACATAGCTGCTTGTAGATACACGTAGCAGATAGTGGCTGTTTCTCCCCCCCCTCCCCCCCCCCCCCCCCTCCCCCTCCCCCCTTTTCTTCCCTCTCTGGGGCAGATCAAGGACTTCTGCTTGTATCTGGGGGTTAAAAATGACCACCAATCGGGATGGCTAAACCATAACTAGGACCACGAAGCTTTGTGGCATTTGCAGGATATGTTTCCCCCCCATTGCCACTTTGCCACAAGCTAGCTGGACCACTGGTTACAAAGGGTTTTTTGGGGTTTGTGTTTGTTTTTGTGGTAGTGAGGAGGAGGTTGAAGAGGAAGGTGTGTTTGGTCTTTCCCCTTCTTCAACCACCATCTTGAAGCTGTAACTGACTTTTGTGTAATGGCTGCTTTGGGAAGGGAGTCTTTGGCTGTGGCTTTCTTCGATTTCTTTGTTGTTCTGGCGAGGTTTTGTTAATGCCTTGCTTGTGCAGTGCACTTGCGTATGTACACTATAATGCAGTCATGTTGGTATTGCAGTCTAGTAGAGATTGTCTGTTGCAGCTGCGCAGTAGCACTGGTTGTGTAGAACTCTCATGTTTTGTGATGTTAGAGTTCAATCCTTCGCTGAGCTTGGCATAACCCAGGCTGGGGAGACGCTGTCATATTGAGGTGTGAGTGGGTGTGGCATTATTTACAGCTATCTTCTAGCTCAGAAATTCAGCGCCTGATCTGGTACACAAGCTCCTCTCACTCGTCAACCCCCTCCTCCTCTTGAGTGGGGAGGTCAAAATCAGGATTGTGAAGCAAGTGTGCCCCCCTACCTTAGCACTTCATAATCCACAGGGTTCATAGTTCACAATTATTTTAAACTAGCTCTATCTGAGGACTTTCTCTTGGCATTAAAATAGTATAGCCATACCAAAGTTCATGCAGCCAAAGTCGGGGACCAACTTCTCACAGATTCATGAGCCACCATGGCCATGCATAAAGACAGCACACTGGTGGAGTAAGTGGGGACATGTTTAACTTTATGGAGTCCATATATAGGAGCTCACCTTCCCCCCCCCCCCCCCCCCCCCCCAAATTTCCAATTTTGACCCTTCCTTGAGAGACCACGCCTAAATGTGGTTGTTCTAGAAGTGGCTTTTCAAGAGGTGGACTTGCTCTATAGAGCAGTGGGTTGGGCTTATGTGTGTGTGGCCAAAGGGGAGAGACTGAGTTTAACGAAGGAAGAATGGTCAAGTCCTGGTAGGATGGAGTTTGACCAAGATAACTGAGCAAGCGATTTGTACTCGCCCTCCTAGGGCTGAGGTGCTCCAGCGATAGGTAGACACTAGCCTCTGAGTGACTGCCTCAGGTTAGCGGTGTGCACTGGCTAGTAGGATTCTCTCTGCTCTCTACTCCTAGGGTTGAGGTGCTCCAGCGATAGGTAGAGGTAACACAGGGTTGGCTGTGACAGGCATGTGTGCACTATGCAATAGCCAACCCTGTGTGCACTGTGCAATAGCCAACCCTGTGTGCACTGTGCAATAGCCAACCCTGTGTGCACTGTGCAATAGCCAACCCTGTGTGCACTGTGCAATAGCCAACCCTGTGTGCACTAGCCAACCCTGTGTGCACTGTGCACTAGCCAACCCTGTGTGCACTGTGCACTAGCCAACCCTGTGTGCACTGTGCACTAGCCAACCCTGTGTGCACTGTGCAATAGCCAACCCTGTGTGCACTGTGCAATAGCCAACCCTGTGTGCACTGTGCAATAGCCAACCCTGTGTGCACTGTGCAATAGCCAACCCTGTGTGCACTGTGCAATAGCCAACCCTGTGTGCACTGTGCAATAGCCAACCCTGTGTGCACTGTGCAATAGCCAACCCTGTGTGCACTGTGCAATAGCCAACCCTGTGTGCACTGTGCAATAGCCAACCCTGTGTGCACTGTGCAATAGCCAACCCTGTGTGCACTGTGCAATAGCCAACCCTGTGTGCACTGTGCAATAGCCAACCCTGTGTGCACTGTGCAATAGCCAACCCTGTGTGCACTGTGCAATAGCCAACCCTGTGTGCACTGTGCAATAGCCAACCCTGTGTGCACTGTGCAATAGCCAACCCTGTGTGCACTGTGCAATAGCCAACCCTGTGTGCACTATGCAATAGGCCTTATTAAATTATGCTTGATTTTCTGCCTACAATTATAAACTCAAATTCTCATGTTAGTGTCTATAGTGCTCCCAAGTCAACCTGACGTTCAGCCAGTTATTTCCAATAATTCTTGAAGTTTATTTAGAATATATACGATAGCCATAATAATAGATAATTCCACAGTTATATTGGAGCATGAATTGGAGCATGACTGAAGTTTCAATGTAATCTTCCAAAGCGGATGTTTGTCTGTCAGTAAAACTATTGGACAAAATAGGAGGAAACAACACATACTGTGCTGCTGATGATGATGGCTGCGCTCGTAGAACAGACTTGCATGCACTTGCTTGGAAGTTTGGCTTCATGTTTCTTCCTCCATCATTCTACATCTAATTTGACAGCCTCATAGGAAGCACATTCTGCCTCAGCCAAGTTTTTCAGCTGATCAGCTGTTGGGAACAGGAAACACTTTTAGGTTATTTTGATGTCGTTTAATGATGGTTTTAGTATTTAGTTCGGAAACCTTTGCTGGATCCAAAAATCTAACATGCTTCAATGCTGAAATGGTTATACAACCCAAAAATCTAGCATGCTGAAATGGTTATACAGCCCAAAAATCTAGCATGCTGAAATGCTGAAATGGTTATATAGCCCAAAAATCTAGCATACTACTTCAATGCTGAAATGGTTATATAGCCCAAAAATCTAGCATGCTTCAATGCTGAAATGGTTATACAGCCCAAAAATCTAGCATGCTTCAATGCTGAAATGGTAGCATACTTCAATGCTGAAATGGTTATATAGCCCAAAAATCTAGCATGCTTCAATGCTGAAATGGTTATATAGCCCAAAAATCTAGCATGCTTCAATGCTGAAATGGTTATACAACTTCAATGCTGAAATGGTAACTAGTATATAGCCCAAAAATCTAGCATGCTGAAATGCTGAAATGGTTATACAGCCAGCATGCTGAAATGGCTATATAGCCCAAAAATCTAGCATGCTTCAATGCTGAAATGGTTATATAGCCCAAAAATCTAGCATGCTTCAATGCTGAAATGGTTATACATCCCAAAAATCTAGCATACTTCAATGCTGAAATGGTTATATAGCCCAAAAATCCAATGCTGAAATGGTTATACAGCCCAAAAATCTAGCATGCTTCAATGCTGAAATGGTTATATAGCCCAAAAATAGCATGCTGAAATGGTTATACAGCCCAAAAATCTAGCATACTTCAATGCTGAAATGGTTATATATAGCCCAAAAATCTAGCATGCTTCAATGCTGAAATGGTTATATAGCCCAAAAATCTAGCATGCTTCAATGCTGAAATGGTTATACAGCCCAAAAATCTAGCATACTTCAATGCTGAAATGGCTATATAGCCAAAAATCTAGCATGCTTCAATGCTGAAATGGTTATATAGCCTAAAAAATCTAGCATGCTTCAATGCTGAAATGGTTATACAGCCCAAAAATCTAGCATGCTTCAATGCTGAAATGGTTATACAGCCCAAAAATCTAGCATGCTTCAATGCTGAAATGGTTATGTAGCCAAAAAAATCTAGCATGCTCCAATGCTGAAATGGTTATATATACAGCCCAAAAATCTAGCATACTTCAATGTTGAAATGCCCAAGGACATCGAACCTTTCCTTGACTTCACTCTGTCTGGTCAAGTGCTGATGTATTTGCTAAAGTGTCTGCTATGGCTTATAAGGAAAATAGTCGTGCTATAAAACTCATAATAAAAATGCTGCTTAAAATTCTCAAAATGCTAGCATTATGCTAAAATTCTTTAGCCTCCTAAAATGCTAGCATTATGCTAAAATTCTTTCCTAAAATGCTAGAATTATGCTAAAATTCTTTAGCTTCCTAAAATGCTAGCATTATGCTAAAATTCTTTCCTAAAATGCTAGAATTATGCTAAAATTCTTTAGCTACCTAAAATTCTCAAAATGCTATCTAAAATGCTATTACCATTATGCTAACATTATTTAGCTTCCTAAAATACTATCATTATACTAAAATTATTTAGCTTCCTAAAATGCCAGCATTATGCTAAAACACTTTAGCCTCTAGCATTATACATGTGCTAAAATTATTTAGCTACCTAAAATGTAAAGTTCTTTTGCTACCTAAAATCTTTAGCTACCTAAAATTCTCAAAATGCTATCTAAAATGCTACTAGCATTATGCTAAAATTCTTTTGCCCCACCTAAAATTCTTAAAATGCTAGCTAGCATTACAAGTTCTTTAGCTACATAAAATTCTCAAAATGCCTCCTAAAATGCTAGGGTTATGCTAAAATTCTTTAGCCAACCTAAAATTCTTATTATGCTAAAAAATTTTAAAGTGCTAGCGTAATGCTAAAATTCTTGGGCTACCTAAAATCCTCAAAATAATGCTAGCATAATTTATTAGAGCCTACTGGTCAATGACCCAGTCCCAAATGTAACCACCGCTATTATATGGCTCCCAGGAGTATTTTCCCCCTTTCCCCTTTGCTAGCAAGGCAATAAACAAGTGACCAGCATCCATTCCCCTTGTCTCCCACCACCCGCCCCCACCACCAGTGCCATTATGTAATCCCCACAGAGAGTTTGTCTCGAGCATCCTAGGACCTGCTCACTTGATGCACAGTATAATGTTTGGAATCACCCCCACATTGAGGTTGTCAGGAAGCCTTTTGACTTTTCACCAGCACTTGATGCACAGTATAATGTTTGGAATCACCCCCACATTGAGGTTGTCAGGAAGCCTTTTGACTTTTCACCAGCCACAACGTGGAGTTCCCTTCCATGAGGTTTTTGGGTTTGTTGGACGCTTGAGGGAATGAGAGGATATGGAAACACTCGGTGGTGGGGGAGGGTCTGTTTTTCCGGGTGTGCTGTGGTGTCAAGTAATACTACAATGTGGTAATTGGTTTGTTGTTTTGTGGAAAGTGAAGTTAAAATATAAAATAAATTTAGACGGTCGTATGTACTGGAGCGAGGGAGGGGGGGAGGGGGATCTTAGCGTGGGAGAATCGAAGTGTTACACTTTCTGTATGTTTAAGCAGTCCATTCCCTTCCCAGACACTTGTCGTGATGGATGGTTTAAGAACACCTACACTCCTTGCCCATTAGTTTTGTTAGCTTAGCTGCAAGCTTATCTACAGCCCACATCTCTGGCCGCTGACTCTGTGAGTGTGCATGTGTGCTGATGGGACTGCGTGCTTGGGGGTCTGTGTGTCTTATCCGGTGGACTGACTGGATTTGTTGGGATTGTGCATTTGAGACTGTAAACGTCATTTATAAAACGTGCATACTTGCAACAGCCAGTGTTGCGTATTCGTATTTGGTACTCATTAATACATATATATATATATATTTTGCACTGACTATGTGTGTAGAGCGTAATGCACTGTAAGTGTTGATTACCACAATCAAGAAGAAAAATGGAAGCATAACACCAATCCTGTTCTTGACAATAAATTTCTCTTTTTTTATCACTTAAATCATTTTTGAAAGCTGACATATATAAATCTGTCACTGCCAGGTCATGGGGATAAATACTGACTCTTGAGTGGCACGTGGGACGTTCTGTGAGGACTAGAACCAGCAGTGAAACAAGCACATTACAATAAATGCACTTGCACGATGGATGTCGATTGGCCGCCTTAACCGGATATGTCTGAACTTCATTCAATAGATTATTTTTTTAATGAGCTGTAAGTGCTAAGCACTAGATTTTTTAAAAACCTTCATGTGCTCAGTGGACTGCTGCATCATATAAAAGACTTGACTTCCAGGTTGAAGGGAAAGTAATAATAGCTGACTTCTGCTGTCATGAGCGGTCTTTTCCAAGCCTTCACTGCTGCTCCTGGGAGCCCTTCTGCGGTGGGAAGCTGCACAGGCACCTGTGCTACTGTGCTTTCCTGGATCATCTGAATCCCTTCGCTCTTGAGGAAGGAGTCGCTCCTGGATGGATTTCTTTGCTGCGAGTTTTGTTGCGATTTAGCAGTTGTGAAGTTTTGTTTGCTTGCTTCAATGGAGCTGGTTCTTGTCCAAACTGCAGCCTATTGTAGCTGCATTCTAATGCTATAAACAGTTCAGTTATTCTTGAAAAAAACGGGGGGGGGGGGGGGGGCAACAACTTATAAATATCTCAATGGCTGCACAGTCAGTTGACATAATAACATTAAAATCACCTTCTCAATAATAATTCCTGATGAAGACTAGAGCATCTAGTCGAAACGTTGAGTGAATAAAAATTGAAGTTGATTATTGAGAAGGTGATTTTAACTTATAAATATATAAAAAACAAAACTACCACAAATAGAGTGGATGGTCATTTAGCAGCTGCCAAGACCAGTGCTATGATGATTTAAGGGATGGATTGTTTGTGATGCCAGCCCTCAACTGGGGAGGTGAAGGGGAGAGTCTCTGTTGCCACACATGACCGGCCGTATTTGAAAGTCTGTATGTATTTGCCACAATAAATGGTCACCCATTAACTGCAATGAGTTTAGGATGAATTCAGATCTCACAAGTCCTAACCGGACTTTATTACTGTACCAAATAAAGTTTGATAATTTTAATTTTAAGCTTTGCATCCAGGATCAAGTCCGTGAAAACCTCGAATATTTAGTTCCTTGAGGAGGGAGGGGGAAAAAGTGCTACACAGTATAGAAATAGACCCACCCAGCAGAAACATTTATCGGCCCTTTTCTATAGGAGTGTTATGAAAGCATTGTGACGACAAACCTAGCCATAAGTCAGCACTTAATTAACATCAGCACCATGCACACACTGCATAAGTTTAGCTGCCTTGTGCGCTCCTATCTGTGACGAGCTTCTCAGCAAGAGTGCGGGCTAATGATACTTGCCGTCCGTTGTGAGTGAAGAAATAATGATTTCCCTGACATTGTTTGTGCATATGCACTGGCCCGTGCCGCCACCAGAGGCATTTAGATTGGATAGATAGATGGATAGACATCTTTAACTCATTACCTCCCCAAATAACAACAACGTCGCAAATGGTTTTGGCTCGCCACACAATGCATTTCTGTTTGTAGTATAGCCATGCTGAGGCAATGTTGCGTCAATTGTCAACTATCATTCACCTCCACAGAATGTTTGGCATCTAATTGGCTTGTTATCTAATTGGCTTGTGATCTAATTGGCTTGTTATCTGTGAGTTTTAGCTGACCACCACTCTCACACACACACACACACTCTCTCTCTCTCACACGTGCACACACAGGATGATTTGAAATTATTTTTGATTAACGTACTAAGTGTGTGGTGTGGCCTTAGTGTGTAAACTTAATCTATGGTCTGGCTAAGTGATATTATGTCAACTACTTCAACCTGCCTCGTTGGTCCAGTGCCCCATAGATCAATCTTCTTCAACCCAGTGTGTTGGTCTAGTGTGTGTCCCTAGGGAGCTATTGTCAACCTACTTCAACCTGCCTCAACCCAGTGTAATGTTGGCCCAGTACCCCATAGATCAACCTTCTTCAACCCAGTGTGTTGGTCCCCAGGGAGCTTTTGTCAACCTACTTCAACCTGCCTCAACCCAGTGTGATGTTGGCCCAGTGTATGTCCCCAGGGAGCTTTTGTCAACCTACTTCAACCTGCCTCAACCCAGTGTGATGTTGGCCTAGTGTGTGCCCCCATAGAGCTATTGTCAACCTACTTCAACCTGCCTCAACCCAGTGTGATGCAGATTCATAGTTGTGCTATGTCTGTAGTATGATCATTGTGTGCTCTAATACATTGTGTGCTCTAATAGGTAGCTGCCCATCTGATATCATGGTGATAGCTGGCTCAGGTTCATGTTCAGCTTGTTTGGTGATGAGTAAGCTTTCATCACACCAGTTGTATCAAACAAGTAGACTGCTATAAGACCGTCGCTCTAGTAAAATATCACTGCTGTGATCTCTTTGTAGATAACTCTAAAATATTTTATATCACCACCAACTGTCTGATGTGAGGCAAACTGTGTGGGCTCTTGAACTCGATAACCCTATTTTAATTATGGATACCATTGCCATGGAGCATATGTACTTACCGGTGTTCATGAAGATACCGTCGGTGGTATTTTCTTTGATATGAGCAACGATGGGTTTTTATTGTCACATTGCGTGGTGTGTCATTGTCGTTGTTGCTGTTGTAGTTGGTGAGAGTCGTTATTGAAGGGGCTTGTTTTTACGTAATGTAAGTCCCTATAACAATTGGCCTGTGCGGTTTGCTTCTCCAGCTGCTTCTGGATTACACACTTGCACAGGAGATGTCAGCCTGGATTGTGTTTGTCTTGTACATGTTTCTTACCGGATCTTTGTTGAGTGTGGGGGAATGTTTGTTTGGTTGGGTGGAGAGAACATGTCCGGGCTTTCTAAGTTACTAGCAACAGGTGCCATCAAAGCTTGGGTAGGCGCCGAGGACATACCTGCCACCCAATCCCATCCTCTATATACTGTATGATAGTTAGACACAGACCTGGGATTTGGAGAACTTAAGGCCAAGGTTGAGTGGACAAGTTCAACACCAATGGACGCCTCCCGTGCTGGTAGCAGAGATACTAAGTAGTGTGTCTTCCCAGTAGTACTATGTGATTTAGAAAACCTCACGCCGACCAATCAGTAAGGACTATTCTTGATGGCTGTACTCTATGAAAACCTGTGCATGATGAGCTTGCTTCTCAAATCTCGAAATCTTGCTTCAATTTTCTCTGCTTGGGCATCTGTCAGGTGAGGTGTTAGTTTAGAGCAGAGCTTTTCCAGCTAGGGCTTGTAGGTGCACAGGTGGGCATAGCCTCATGCCTTCTAAATCGCTCAGTTCTCCCTTGTGGACAAATCTCGATTGATGTAGTGATTTCACACTCCAGAGCAAACATCTTAAAAACACACACACACAAAATACACACATGCACGCCATCAACCGTATTGCCATGGGAGCATAGGCTCTTGCATCAGTTGGCAGGTGCTGGAGTGTGTGCTTGTGATGTGGCCACATCTACTTATCATTGTGAAAGAATCACAAATCTTTTGGTGATGGTTTGTAATTTTGTAATTGTATCTGAAGGCTACACACACACACATGCACGCACGCATGCACACACACACACACAATGTATATCACATCTTCTAGAGATCTTTGTCATTGATTTGATTGTAGGGTGGGGTTTCCAGATGTGGGATGTGGCTTGTGGATGCACATGTGTAGCGTAATACAGACATGATGTGCTGGGTGGTTCTGGCATATGGATGGGTGAGAGTGGGTGTGTTCTCCAAGCTTGCACCCTTTTCCTAGTGATGGGACACAAAAATAAATAATATATATATACCAGTATTATTATTATTGTTGTTGTTGTTATATTAACGTTGTTTCAGTCAATGTCGGTTCATTATGAGGAGGTCGTGCGCCTTAAATAATGCAGGCTTACATAAATCAGGAGTGCTCATCGTAGTGAAGGGATTGCCAGGCCGGCAGTGGAACTAAGCTAGATGTGCCCGGCTGCACTGCACTTGTGAGAACAGTCTGCACAGTTAATAATTGATTACCCCCTTACCAGATAGCAGAACAAGTCAGCCTGAAATAGAACAACCAACAAACCAAGAGCCTAATAAACCTGCCCCGCAAGCCCTACAAAACCTCCTCCTCCATAGGCCCCCATAGATTTGCTGCAGAGGCAGGTGAGAGCGGGCTGCATGGCTGACAGGTAAGGATGATGGACACAGTTACTCGGGTATATCAACATACTCTTGCTTGCCACTCGATGCCTTGTATTCATTAGTTACTAGTGTCATTGTATCTAGGGTAAAATCGTTAGCGTCAGTTCAGTTAAATCGCCTTTTCAGGAGCCTAACCTTGGTTAATGAGGTGTAATTGGTGTTATATATCACTCTTAAAAAAAAGTTATCCTCTTTAAAAAAAAAAATTCTTAAAAGTGGGTTTATTTCATCAATAGCTCTCTCTCTCTCAAAGCACCTGTTCAGCCAGTATTTTGATTTGGGAATAGACAGATAGCACATCTGTCAGGTCCGTCCTGACTAGATCCTTCCAGATTAAAGCAAGTCCATTTTAGTTATTTAATTCCGAGACCGAACAGTTTACATAACTGGTGAAGATGTTTTGCTTTCAATATTCAGAAGTGCAACATATGGTGCATAATCAGGGCGGGAGGTAATTGGGTTAGTAAATTTGCAAGTAGCACCATGTTGCGCACAGGCATTGTGACAGTGGCGTGGATGACTGGAACAACTCCATGCTTTCTGCTATATCAACTGTACACTAAGGTTGGGCTGTGGTCAGGGTTCAAGTGGATCTGGATGGCTGTGGGTGTCGCTCATCTTGTTGCTTCCTGTAATGGGTTAGGTAGTCTTGCCATGATGGGATGTCGGAGAGGGGAAGGGGTGGGGAGAGGAAGGAGATGAAGTCGAGTACAAGGAGGACCGCAAGTTCGTAGAGTTTGTTCTCGGTGTAACTTCTTCTTAATTGCACCATATTGGTGCTTGCTGCCCAATTAAAATTTTTAATCTTTTTAAAAAAAATCCCATTTTTTCTCACCTGCCAGTTGAGGCATCTCATATTTGATCACATGACTGTCACCTGATTTTAACATGCCAATTTCTTAACAATATATTTTGTAATTAATTTTTTTATTATTTTTTTATTCTAGCTCATCCACGAGATAGCAGAAGACAATGGAGGTGTCATCATCAGTTTTCCTCGGTCAGGAACCAGCTCGGATAAGGTGATGCTGAAGGGAGCTAGCCAGTGCATCGAGGGCGCCAAGAGCCGCATTCAGGAAGTCATCGATGACTTGGTAAGTGGGTTTTGGTATGTAACTTAAGGCAGCCTTGGTAGATCTATGTAGCGATTACGTGTAGACTGTGCACGATCCATGCCAGTGAATGAGCATACATGTTCCCATACCAGTGAGTGTGCACATCACAGTACGTGGGATTTGAGGCTCAACTTCAAGGCCGACAGCTAGCCAGGAACAGCGTTGCTTCTCTCTGGTAGCAGCTAAACATGTTGTTGCTCTCTGGTAGCAGCTAAGCATGTTGTTGCTCTGGAGCTGACTTGACGGATGTGCCATATGGCATTGCTGCGCCACATTCTACAAATGTTGGTGGTGGTACAGATGGTGGCACATTCCCTCCCCTGACTAACAGCCCACCTCGCCATGTTGTTGCCAAGCTTCCACTAGGCTTAGCATATGCCTAATGGCTTGATTAGTTCCTCTGAGGTACACCTTACACTCAATCTTACTATCAGGCGCATGCGAACAAGTTGTAGTTCGGGTTCCTAATTGACTCTAATTGGATGATGTGTGCTTGAGTCCTCCTGCCCGGTGGGATCGTTCGTTTTCTTACTCTTCCTTTTGGACAACTGGCGTGGAAATTCACATCTGGCTGCATCTGCAGGGGGTTTTCATTGGCAAGCTGAGCGAGCCTTCAGTGGGAAGTTTGATAGAAAACTTGGTATTGGTGCGCATAGTGTACGTATGTATGTATTCACCGTATGCTCACCCGTAAAAAAAAATATGAATGGTTCACCCGTATTAAATAAAGTGGGTGAATGAAACAGGGAATGGTTGTCATGGTGGAGAAAAAGGCAGCAGATTAGAAGCTAGCTAGAGGAAAGAAAACTGGCTACACAGACAAGTGAGAAAGAGCTGCATGATTTATAGCTGATGAGAAGGGAGAAATTTCATTCTGACTTTAGCCTCTCTTCATGAACACGCTCTAGCTATGGACAGGTTTTGCAAAGATGGAAATGATCCTTGCAGTCAATCTTGGGGATATCTGAACTGGTTCTCGTCCCAACCTTTGAAACCCGTAAGGAATATATAAATTCTTAGCTACCTCAATCCAAGCAATTGCAAGCAATTGACATCCAATCATTTACAATTAGTGTATAGTATTAGGCCTGCAGCTATGCTTTGGGGGGGGGGGGGGGGGGGGGTGGGTAGGACAATGGCTAGAACAATGTCCTCTAACAATACTAGGATCTCTAGTTAAAACTTTTTTTATTTTTAAACCCTCTGCCTTGTACCTTCACTCGCTGCTCAATGCCTGGCACATTACTAGTAGGAATGTTTGCTGATGGGGATGTACAGGAATGTTTGCTGAGAGGGGATGTGCAGAATGTTTGCTGAGGTGGATGTACAGGAATGTTTGCTGAGGTGGATGTACAGTAATGTTTGCTGAAGGGGATGTGCAGGAATGTTTGCTGAAGGGGATGTACAGTAATGTTTGCTGGGGTGGATGTGCAGGAATGTTTGCTGAGAGGGGATGTACAGGAATGTTTGCTGATGGGGATGTACAGGAATGTTTGCTGGGGGGAATGTACAAGAATGTTTGCTGAGGTGGATGTGCAGGAATGTTTACTGAGGGGATGTGCAGGAATGTTTGCTGAGGTGGATGTACAGGAATGTTTGCTGAAGGGGATGTACAGGAATGTTTGCTGAGGGGATGTACAGGAATGTTTGCTGAAGGGGATGTACAGGAATGTTTGCTGAAGGGGATGTGCAGGAATGTTTGCTGAAGGGGATGTACAGGAATGTTTGCTGAGGGGATGTGCAGGAATGTTTGCTGAGGGGATGTACAGGAATGTTTGCTGAGAGGGGATGTGCAGGAATGTTTGCTGAAGGGGATGTACAGTAATGTTTGCTGAGGTGGATGTGCAGGAATGTTTACTGAGGGGATGTGCAGGAATGTTTGCTGAGGTGGATGTACAGGAATGTTTGCTGATGGGGATGTGCAGGAATGGGGATGTGCAGGAATGTTTGCTGAGGGGGTGTACAGGAATGTTTGCTGATGGGGATGTACAGGAATGTTTGCTGAGAGGGGATGTTGAGAGGGGATGTGCAGGAATGTTTGCTGAAGGGGATGTACAGTAATGTTTGCTGAGGTGGATGTGCAGGAATGTTTACTGAGGGGATGTACAGGAATGTTTGCTGATGGGGATGTACAGGAATGTTTGCTGAGGGGATGTACAGGAATGTTTGCTGAGGGGATGTGCAGGAATGTTTGCTGATGGGGATGTACAGGAATGTTTGCTGATGGGGGATGTACAGGAATGTTTGCTGAGGGGAGGATGTACAGGAATGTTTGCTGGGGGGATGTACAGGAATGTTTGCTGATGGGGATGTACAGGAATGTTTGCTGAGGGGATGTACAGGAATGTTTGCTGAGGGGATGTGCAGGAATGTTTGCTGATGGGGATGTACAGGAATGTTTGCTGAGAGGGAATGTACAGGAATGTTTGATGAGGGGATGTACAGGAATGTTTGCTGATGGGGATGTACAGGAATGTTTGCTGATGGGGATGTACAGGAATGTTTGCTGATGGGGATGTACAGGAATGTTTGCTGAGAGGGAATGTACAGGAATGTTTGATGAGGGGATGTACAGGAATGTTTGCTGGTGGGGATGTACAGGAATGTTTGCTGATGGGGATGTACAGGAATGTTTGCTGAGAGGGGATGTACAGGAATGTTTGCTGAGGTGGATGTGCAGGAATGTTTGCTGAGGTGGATGTGCAGGAATGTTTGCTGATGGGGGATGGGGATGTACAGGAATGTTTGCTGATGGGGATGTACAGGAATGTTTGCTGATGGGGAAGATGTACAGGAATGTTTGCTGATGGGGGATTGTTTGACATGCCCTAAATTATTCTCTTGGTCCACCCATGCCTCTAGAGGCAACAGCCTGTAAAATATGGGGAAGAACATGAACGAGAGCTACATGTTCCCTTTGAAGAAATCTTGGAAGTTTTCAAGATGAAAGATAGACATATTATGTGCATGCTAATAATAGTTATTATTTCCTAGTCCAGGGTGTGTGGGGAGGGGGAGGGGGGGGGGGGGGGAATAAGACTCTGCTAAGTGACCCTGTGACATTGTAAACAGCCATAGTTACCTGTCATCTGTCCTATTTAAACCTGTCAATCTCCCATACCCCTGTCCTGCTAATTCTAATGTTCCACTAAAAGTAAACACTTTTACCATAATCTCCCACACTACTTCAGAGAGCATGTGTTCTGCTAATATTAATGTCCTGCTAATAGTAGTGTTCTACTTTTAAAAAAACCCTACCCTTCGTGCACATCTGGTGATCAACAAAGGGGATTGTTGTTTTCCAAACAGTGACCTCAATGAACAAACACAGCCATTCCTTTCCCTGGGTCAGCACAGCTGCACTGTTTAAGTTATAGGACCCCATGCGTAGTGGATTTAGCTGGGGGAATGCCTCAAACTTGAGTTTAGTGTTTCCTCAGATGTTAGTTTAATGATATATGTGTATACCTGGAAAAGTGCTCGTAGGATGCACAAAGTACACAAGAGTTTGCGTGGTGGGGAGTCGAGAGCTTTTGTAAGGGAGAGAGTGCATGTGTGTTGCAGAATGTGTAGGGAGCCTCATGTGGTGTCTTCATAATATAATAAAGCTTTCTCTCTCTTACTCACCCTCCTTCCCTCCAACTCTCCTCCCCTCCAACTCTCCTCCCCTCCAACTCTCCTCCCCTTCAACTCTCCTTCCCTCCAACTCTCCTTCCCTCCAACTCTGCTTCCCTCCAACTCTCCTTCCCTCCAACTCTCCTCCCCTCCAACTCCCCTCCCCTCCAGCTCTCCTCCCCTCCAACTCTCCTCCCCTCCAACTCTCCTCCCCTCCAACTCTCCTCCCCTCCAGCTCTCCTCCCCTCCAGCTCTCCTCCCCTCCAACTCTCCTCCCCTCCAGCTCTCCTCCCCTCCAGCTCTCCTCCCCTCCAGCTCTCCTCCCCTCCAGCTCTCCTCCCCTCCAACTCTCCTTCCCTCCAACTCTCCTCTCCTCCCCTCCAGCTCCCCTCCCCTCCAGCTCTCCTCCCCTCCAACTCTCCTCCCCTCCAACTCTCCTCCCCTCCAACTCTCCTCCCCTCCAACTCTCCTCCCCTCCAGCTCCCCTCCCCTCCAGCTCTCCTCCCCTCCAGCTCCCCTCCCCTCCAGCTCTCCTCCCCTCCAACTCTCCTCCCCTCCAACTCTCCTCCCCTCCAACTCTCCTCCCCTCCAACTCCCCTCCCCTCCAGCTCTCCTCCCCTCCAGCTCTCCTCCCCTCCAACTCTCCTCTCCTCCAGCTCTCCTCCCCTCCAGCTCTCCTCCCCTCCAACTCTCCTCCCCTCCAGCTCTCCTCCCCTCCAGCTCTCCTCCCCTCCAACTCTCCTCTCCTCCAGCTCTCCTCCCCTCCAGCTCTCCTCCCCTCCAACTCTCCTCCCCTCCAGCTCTCCTCCCCTCCAACTCTCCTCCCCTCCAACTCCCCTCCCCTCCAGCTCTCCTCCCCTCCAACTCTCCTCCCCTCCAGCTCTCCTCCCCTCCAACTCTCCTCCCCTCCAGCTCTCCTCCCCTCCAGCTCTCCTCCCCTCCAGCTCTCCTCCCCTCCAGCTCTCCTCCCCTCCAGCTCTCCTCCAGCTCTCCTCCCCTCCAACTACCCACTCTCCTCCCCTCCCACTTTCCTCTCCTCTCCCACTTTCCTTCCTCCCTCCCTTCTTCTCTTCTGCCCTTGACCGTAATGTGAAGAGGCTGTGATGTCATGTGACATGACAAGTTCTGCACTTTCAAGTCATGTGATTGATTTTGACATCTCTATCTCCGTACACATAATTGCATGAGGACTTACACAGATACTGAAGTAGCTCTGGTCCTTTTTGCCTGCGTGGCCTGAGCCTGGCAGAAGTCAAATGGACTCGTAGGTTCTCTGTTGGTTCTGCTTGCCTCGACGGGTGTTTATTTTTAAGCCTCAAGCCTCAATTTGAAGGTGAAAAAATAAACAATAAATTGTTTGCCCCTCCCTCTTTTCATTCCTGGGAAGACGTAGCTTTTAGCATATGTTTGTGTGTGTATGACTGGTTCATAAATCTTTAGTGGCATGCTTGACACACTGGAGTCCTTAAAACTCGAGTAACATGCCCTTATACTCTAGTCCTAGTATATAGTCCTTGGTTCTTTAGCAGAGGGTTAACACGCTCTACGTACTGGAGTCCTGAGTTGCATGTTGATTATGACATTGGGATGGTGGTGGTTGATTAATACGCTCTACATACTGGAGTCCTGAGTTGCATGTTGATTATGACATTGGGATGGTGGTGGTTGATTAATACGCTCTACATACTGGAGTCCTGAGTTGCATGTTGATTATGACATTGGGATGGTGGTGGTTGATTAATGAGCTAGCAAAGTTACTCCAGGGAGAGTAACAGGTACCTCGTTCCGATTGCTTTGTTTAGAAACAGTCGTAAAAGAATGCTGAACTAAAATCTTTCCCCCCCTTCCTTCCACCCCTCGTTACCTAAGTGGCCTACATATAGTGTTAAATGCATCGAGATACATCCATGTCATTGGCCCTCCAATTGGGCATGGCACAAACAGAGGCAGGAGAATCATGAGATTGTCATCCCTCCCGCAGTTAGACGATAGAGAATCACTACACACACAGACCAGCAAGCATGACATTCATATTCTAACTGAGAAACCTGACTCTAGAGAATCCAGCACAGATGACGTAATGAGTGAATGGTGGGAGAAACAGAATGAGGAGGGAGCCCAGAGCAGCCAGAGCAAAAGCTGAAAGATAGACCACAGCACCATCTAGATTTTCATGGAGGAAGAAGGAAAAAATATATATAGAGAGAGAATCTCTCCCTCAGCTGCAGCATCGACACACGCTGAAAGAGAGTGGACTTGACAGGAGAAGAAAGCTGAACTGCATAATCCAGATAGGCAGGGACTACACTTCTCAAGTTCTAGTTTGTCATTCTTCCTGCTGCCATTTGAGTTGCACTAATACTTCAGCGACATTTCTTCATTTCTAGATGCTCTAGTAGTCTTTTTTGAGAGGTGCGTTAGCAATGCCTGGCATGTACAATCAAGGGCTGACCTCTACATATCGATACCTTCGGGGGAAATGGATCTTAGCCAACAAAAGAAAGTTGTGGATGCGTGGGGAAATGCGCACGCACACACACACACACATGGTTATCATTTTGTACCATAACATAAAGCTAGCAAGGTAACTACATGTAACAACAGCTAAGTGTGAACTACTAGCTAGCTAGCTTCCCAGGTGGCAGCTTCCTTTGTGAATGCACTGCAGGTCGTCTGATAGAATAAGCAAAGATCTGTCCCTTACGAACTGGTTAGCTCGATATCTATATTTGGTTTTCTGAATATGGATCATCAGCAATAGCCAGGCAATGGACCTTATTTCCTCTACTTCATCTCTTCACTGTCATATCCACAATACTTTTCAGTGTATCTACACTCAGTTTTTACCCCCACACACACAATGTAGTAAGTGCTAATTTTGTGTGTGTTTACACCAAAATGTCTACAAATAATCTACATACAGGGCTATGCACCTATGTCACAAATATCTAATGGCTGCCACAACTCATGGACTACAGGACTGCACTAGGCATGCAAATATCTAATGGCTGCCACAACTCATGGACTACAGGACTGCACTAGGCATGCAAATATCTAATGGCTGCCACAACTCATGGACTACATGACTGCACTAGGCACGCAAATATCTAATGGCTGCCCCAACTCGTGGTCAAAATGTCAAGTTAGAACCTGAGAATTTGGGAGAAAATTTCTGGAAGTTTTGGGGGTGGGGGGAACAAACGAACAAGCAACAAAAAAAACACCAAAAAGCCTTGTGGTAACTATTTCCGAGAAGGAGAAGTCATCCTTGGAATGTGCTTCTAATGTTATCATAATTTAATTTTTGGCTTACATGGCCTCCTCCCCACTTCCCCATTGGTCCATCTTCCAGGACCCTGGTTGATAGAGCTGATCATGGCTTGCATGCCCTCCTCCCCCCCCTTCCCCATTGGTTGATCATGACTTTGTAGACATTTATTTGTGGTGGTGGAGATAAGCATGCAGCCATAGGAGATGGAATTTCTTGGGTTTGCAGTGAAGTCCCGGTGGGTGTTTGATGGGGTTAAGTAGCAGCCCCCGCCTGCTGTCAACCCCTATCAAGATGGTGGTCAAGACTGTTGTCTCATAGGAAACCAGTGATGCAATGGCGATGTCATGGGGATGAATGTCTTCTACCTCCACTTGTACTGAGGCCTTTTATGTCCAGTTTCTGTCTGCTTCAGCTGGCTAGAAATCAACACGGGTAACCCACGATTACCTCCCTCCCCCTCCCCCTTTCTCTGCCTCTCAAACCAGGTGAGTATTTCTGAAAGAGAGGGAAGGACAATGTGTTAATAAGAATCTTTGTAACTGCAGCGAGACCAGTGATTGACAGAAAGATGGTACCTAGCTAAGAGTGTTTGTAACACAGAGCTTAACAAACGGGTTTTAATTAGTAGTGGAGTGAATGATGATGAATGAAGTAATGAGCAGACTTAAGGCAGTCCAGAGGAGTCTGTGTCAGCCCAAATGATTGCTATCCACCGAGTCATCATCACTCTGTGTGTGTCAGGTTTGACAATAGTGCCATGGGGACGCAGATAAATACTGGATTGAGGTAGGGACAATAGCTCCATGGGGCACACACACTACTGGATAGATGGTACACTTGGTGGAGCCAGGTTGAAGCAGAGTGGAGAACAGCTCCATGGGACATGTGTGTGGGTATGATGTAGGAAACCGTCTACAACCTTTCTCTCCCAGTGGTCTTTTCTCTCCCAGTGGTCTTATATCAATCTTCCTTTGGTCTACCTGTCCCGTCTCTCGTACTTATGATTTACTGATCTTATGTGCCCATTATTGTCGTGCAGGCTGCGCAGGTGACTGTGGAGTGCTTCATTGATCAGATATACCATCGCAACATCATGGGTGCAAAGGGAAGCAACGTCCAGGGCATCACCCAGGAACACAACGTTGGCATCAAGTTCCCCGAACGGAGCCCACACCCTGGCGAGCAGGCCATCGTGAACGGCTCGGGAGAGGGTGAGGAGGGCGTTAAGGAAAGGTCCCCTGATCCGAGAAGCATCATTGTTATCACCGGACGCACTGAGAATGTTGAGGCTGCAAAGCAAGCACTCTTGGTGAGCTCTTTATGTTAACTGAGAGATTTGAATGATATCCCCGGTTTTAAGTATAGGTAGGCTTTGAATTATTCTCATTGCTCAGAAGAAACCCGTGCCTGTTGCAAGTCCCACTTGCCTCTCACTGTCCAATGAATACCACTATAATGCATTTAGCACTCTTGCAATACTTGCTGAGCCTTTCTGGAAGTGGACATTTTGTTTGTAAAGTTGTGTGATGCATTGTGCCAGCTCTGTGCTCGACATTTTTGCTGGCAAATAATCTGCCTTAGTCTTGGTCGGCTGTGGATGGTGAGATTGCCGTGGGTGGGTGGATGATGAAATTGATGTGGGTGGGTGGTGTCAGTAGAGGAGAGAGAACTGGCTGCACAGTCAGTAGAGGAGAGAGAACTGGCTGCACAGTCAGTGGAGGAGAGAGAACTGGCTGCACAGTCAGTAGATGAGAGAGAACTGGCTGCACAGTCAGTAGATGAGAGAGAACTGGCTGCATGGTCAGTAGAAAAGCGAGAACTGGTTGCATGGTTAGAGGAGAGAGAACTGGCTGCATAGTCAGTAGAGGAGAGATAACTGGCTACATGGTCAGGAGAGGAGAGATAACTGGCTGCATGGTGAATACAGGTGAGAGAACTGGCTGCATTCAGTAGAGGAGAGAGAACTGGTTGCATGGTCAGTCAAGGCGAGAGAACTGGTTGCATGGTTAGTAGAGGAGAGAGAACTAGATGCATGGTGAGTACAGGAGAGAGAGCTGGCTACATGGTCAGTAGAGAAGAGAGAAATGGCTGCATGGTCAGTCGAGGAGAGAGAACTGGCTGCATGGTCAGTCGAGGAGAGAGAAATGGCTGCATGGTCAGTCGAGGAGAGAGAAATGGCTGCATGGTCAGTCGAGGAGAGAGAACTGGCTGCATGGTCAGTCGAGGAGAGAGAAATGGCTGCATGGTCAGTCGAGGAGAGAGAACTGGCTGCACAATCAGTCGAGGAGAGAGAACTGGCTGCATGGTCAGTCGAGGAGAGAGAAATGGCTGCATGGTCAGTCGAAGAGAGAGAAATGGCTGCACAGTCAGTCGAGGAGAGAGAAATGGCTGCATGGTCAGTCGAAGAGAGAGAAATGGCTGCACAGTCAGTTGAGGAGAGAAAAATGGCTGCATGGTCAAGAGAAATGGCTGTACAATCAGTCGAGGAGAGAGAAATGACTGCACAGCATTCTATTTTTATTTCACTTCCTCTCCCTCTGATGTATCAGCACTGAGTCGTGATTTTAGTAACGAAATTTACGATCAAGTTCGCATCAAACCACCTATCGAGGTGGACCAGAATAATGTGCATTATTTCAATTTGAATTCAGTGTGGATGCGACCAATACTTGTGCAGTGTGGACGCGACCAATACTTGTGCAGTGTGGACGCGACCAATACTTGTGCAGTGTGGATGCAACCAATACTTGTGCAGTGTGGATGCGACCAATACTTGTGCAGTGTGGACGCGACCAATACTTGTGCAGTGTGGACGCGACCAATACTTGTGCAGTGTGGACGCGACCAATACTTGTGCAGTGTGGACGCGACCAATACTTGTGCAGTGTGGACGCGACCAATACTTGTGCAGTGTGGAAGCGACCAATACTTGTGCAGTGTGGACGCGACCAATACTTGTGCAGTGTGGACGCGACCAATACTTGTGCAGTGTGGATGTGACCAATACTTGTGCAGTGTGGATGCGACCAATACTTGTGCAGTGTGGACGCGACCAATACTTGTGCAGTGTGGACGCGACCAATACTTGTGCAGTGTGGAAGCGACCAATACTTGTGCAGTGTGGACGCGACCAATACTTGTGCAGTGTGGACGCGACCAATACTTGTGCAGTGTGGATGTGACCAATACTACTTGTGCAGTGTGGATGCGACCAATACTTGTGCAGTGTGGACGCGACCAATACTTGTGCAGTGTGGACGCGACCAATACTTGTGCAGTGTGGACAGGCCTCGAGGTGCCTGCCTCTGCGCAGAGTCAAAGCTTTTAACGTCATGCTTGTGTGACAAACACACTTCTGTGAGCTTTTTTGAGTGCACCAGAAAACCTCAGTGACTTTTCTTCAGATGTTTGGAGTGTTCTGGTGTAGCTTGCTTATCTTGCAGTCCTCATGGCTAGGGAGCGTATGGCATCCATGATGTGTCCTCACATGTGTCAAGTATGTGGTGGGTGGGATCAAGATGCGCAGTCGTACCGAGGGAACCGTGAGAGACTTCTCCCACTTAAGGTGTAGAACTGATAAACAGCTAGTTTTTAAGTTGCTATTTCTCTCCCCCCCCCCAGACATGCGGTTATTATTGTGTTGGTGTGGTACGTGGCTATGCTCACTCTTGTTTGTGTAACACCTAAGAGCATTATCGTCCTCTCCTTAGAGCTCATCACCACTGAGGCTGGTGATGAGGCTTGCCACATTACATTATCGATGCACTGCTCGGAAATCGTGACTCGCCTGGAAAAAAATCCGAGACGATAAAATTCATTTAGTGTTGAATATTCCGGTCAACTAGTTTGTCGGCTCTGCTCTGCCCACCATCCCCCAAATTGTGTTCTTGTTTCCATGTTCAAGCTGATAGTGGGTGTAGAAACAGGGGCGAGAGTCTGGACTAAATTTATGGGTGTGGTTATTAGGAGGCACACACGCATTTCGTGCTATTTATGCCAGCTTATTTATGGCAGCTATGAATATGCCAGCTATGAACAGCACCAGTGAACCTAGTGCGTCGAGTGAAGTCATATTTGCGTCCCACCATGTCACAGGAACGAGCTACTTCATGTTCACAAGGACCTCACGGACAAACTTGCCGTACTTTCTCAATTAGAACGTGTACTCGAATAGAAGTGACGAAGCTGACAAAGAACACGAAACTGTTATGTTCGACGAAACTAGAATAGCGGCCTACTAATTAAAATCTATTCTAATCCGCGTATTTTGGGTTTTATAATAAGTGTTGGAATTCCAATATTTGGGGTTAGATATTAAGTGTTTCAAACGCAGACCAGCTGAGGTCTATGGGGTTGTGTGAATTATTGCCTGACCATTTATGAGAAAGATGGGTAGGACTTTTCTGCATAATGGTTGAGATATTTCTCCAGCTCTCCATTAGCTCTGAGAGCGTTTTTTTCAGAGCTCAAGCATGGCAAATGGTCCAAACACACTTTTTGGTACCAGGGTGGAGTACACAGGTCTCAACAAGGGGAAGTGTTTGTTGCATTTTTAGATGTTAGCAAGCATACTCATGAGTGTGACATGGCGACATAGCTGCCGCAAGAGACAGTGCATTTGGTGTTGCTTGCATGGCAGTGGTGAGCCAGCTGCTGTGTTGTGGCACAAGGTCAATGAAAGTGTTATGATGGTGGGTCTCTGGCACTGGCTAAGTGCAATCTTGTCTTTCAAGGTATATGGAGATGTCTTCACCAAGAGGATGATGTGTGTCTGGAAGTCGGTATCGGGTAGAGACACATGCCACCCTATGGTACGTTGCAAACTCTTTCTGGTTCTCTTAGAAGGAGAACAGGAGCCACTTTCCAGCCTGATAACTGTCACTCCTGCAGACCAGTTGCCTTTTCACCAGCAGGGGGCCTGACATAATATATATCTCGTTTCCCTGCATACGTTGCATGCCTCTTGGTGTGTTGGATATTAGCCACCATTGTTGTGGTCTGCGCGATCTAACACTCAAACTCTCTGTACGCTCACACACAACACAGATACACAATCTTGCATGCATGCAGCCAGAGCATTCATTCTGAATTTGTGGTGTTGTTTTTGATAGCCTCTTCCTGATGGCTGATCGTGGCCTTTCATTCATACGCCCATGTAGGTAGGTCTGGTTTGTGTGTGGATGAAATGTTGAGGTCACAAGTTAGGAGAGGGTTACCGCTGGTCTGTACACGACAGTGACATGTTTGTTGTTGTACTATGATGTATCGTTATCCTTACGAAATGTATATTTGTTCCCATTTTTATTGGGCTTGCTGCAACATCGTGGGCGAGACTAGGGGTGACTTGACCCCCCGGAACTAACGACAGCCTTCGATTAGGTCATTTTAGTGTTGCTAGAAGCCACCATCACCAGAAACAGCATGGCCCTTGGTGTTGTCGCCATCTTGTTTAGGGATATACTCTCGTGTGTTTTTTGCATTGGCAAAGGTGGTTCACAAATTATGGAAAATGGTAACGTCATCAACAAACTCCTTTAGCTACGCTAGAGCTCAAATAACACCAGAGCTAATGATGGCCTCTCATATGTCTCAGAGGTCGTTTAAATGTTGCTACAAGTCAACATTCTTCCCTTGGGTTTCTACTGTGAGCATAGCAAGAAAATTTCATGCAAAATGAGTGGCCTGGCTTGGCCTCCCCAGGAGCTACGTAGGGGTGGAAACGGCCTAGAGAGCTGCTTGCTGTGGCTTACGTGTGTTGTGGCTGCTTGCTGTAGCTTACAGTGTGTTGTGGCTGCTTGCTGTAGCTTACAGTGTGTTGTGGCTGCTTGCTGTAGCTTACAGGGTGTTTGCTGTGGCTTACGTGTGTTGTGGCTGCTTGCTGTAGCTTACAGTGTGTTGTGGCTGCTTGCTGTAGCTTACAGTGTGTTGTGGCTGCTTGCTGTAGCTTACAGTGTGTTGTGGCTGCTTGCTGTAGCTTACAGGGTGTTGTGGCTGCTTGCTGTAGCTTACACTGTGTTGTGGCTGCTTGCTGTAGCTTACACTGTGTTGTGGCTGCCTCCTGTAGCTTACAGTGTGTTGTGGCTGCTTGCTGTAGCTTACAGGGTGTTGTGGCTGCTTGCTATAGCTTACAGTGTGTTGTGGCTGCTTGCTGTAGCTTACAGTGTGTTGTGGCTGCTTGCTGTAGCTTACAGTGTGTTGTGGCTGCCTGCTGTAGCTTACAGGGTGTTGTGGCTGCTTGCTGTAGCTTACAGTGTGTTGTGGCTGCTTGCTGTAGCTTACAGGGTGTTGTGTCTGTTTGCTGTAGCTTACACTGTGTTGTGGCTGCTTGCTGTAGCTTACAGTGTGTTGTGGCTGCTTGCTGTAGCTTACAGTGTGTTGTGGCTGCCTCCTGTAGCTTACAGTGTGTTGTGGCTGCTTGCTGTGGCTTACAGTGTGTTGTGGCTGCTTGCTGTAGCTTACAGTGTGTTGTGGCTGCTTGCTGTAGCTTACAGGGTGTTGTGGCTGCTTGCTGTAGCTTACACTGTGTTGTGGCTGCTTGCTATAGCTTACAGTGTGTTGTGGCTGCTTGCTGTAGCTTACAGTGTGTTGTGGCTGCTTGCTGTAGCTTACAGTGTGTTGTGGCTGCTTGCTGTAGCTTACAGTGTGTTGTGGCTGCTTGCTGTAGCTTACACTGTGTTGTGGCTGCTTGCTATAGCTTACAGTGTGTTGTGGCTGCTTGCTATAGCTTACAGTGTGTTGTGGCTGCCTCCTGTAGCTTACAGTGTGTTGTAGCTGCTTGCTGTAGCTTACAGTGTGTTGTGGCTGCCTCCTGTAGCTTACAGTGTGTTGTGGCTGCTTGCTGTAGCTTACAGTGTGTTATGGCTGCTTGCTGTAGCTTACAGTGTGTTGTGGCTGCTTGCTGTAGCTTACAGTGTGTTGTGGCTGCCTCCTGTAGCTTACAGTGTGTTGTAGCTGCTTGCTGTAGCTTACAGTGTGTTGTGGCTGCTTGCTGGTAGCTTACAGTGTGTTGTGGCTGCTTGCTATAGCTTACAGTGTGTTGTGGCTGCTTGCTGTAGCTTACAGTGTGTTGTGGCTGCTTGCTGTAGCTTACAGTGTGTTGTGGCTGCTTGCTGTAGCTTACAGTGTGTTGTGGCTGCTTGCTGTAGCTTACAGTGTGTTGTGGCTGCTTGCTGTAGCTTACAGGGTGTTGTGGCTGCTTGCTGTAGCTTACAGTGTGTTGTGGCTGCTTGCTATAGCTTACAGTGTGTTGTGGCTGCCTCCTGTAGCTTACAGTGTGTTGTGGCTGCTTGCTGTAGCTTACAGTGTGTTGTGGCTGCTTGCTGTAGCTTACAGTGTGTTGTGGCTGCTTGCTGTAGCTTACAGTGTGTTGTGGCTGCTTGCTGTAGCTTACAGTGTGTTGTGGCTGCCTCCTGTAGCTTACAGTGTGTTGTGGCTGCTTGCTGTAGCTTACAGTGTGTTGTGGCTGCTTGCTGTAGCGTACAGTGTGTTGTGGCTGCTTGCTATAGCTTACAGTGTGTTGTGGCTGCTTGCTATAGTGTGTTGTGGCTTCTTGCTGTGGCTTACAGTGTGTTGTGGCTGCTTGCTGTGGCTTACAGTGTGTTGTGGCTGCCTCCTGTAGCTTACAGTGTGTTGTGGCTGCTTGCTGTAGCTTACAGTGTGTTGTGGCTGCTTGCTGTAGCTTACAGTGTGTTGTGGCTGCTTGCTGTAGCTTACAGTGTGTTGTGGCTGCTTGCTGTAGCTTATAGTGTGTTGTGGCTGCTTGCTGTAGCCTACAGTGTGTTGTGGCTGCTTGCTGTAGCTTACAGTGTGTTGTGGCTGCTTGCTGTAGCTTACAGTGTGTTGTGGCTGCTTGCTGTAGCTTACAGTGTGTTGTGGCTGCTTGTTGTAGCTTACAGTGTGTTGTGGCTGCTTGCTGTAGATTACAGTGTGTTGTGGCTGCTTGCTGTAGCTTACAGTGTGTTGTGGCTGCTTGCTGTAGCTTACAGTGTGTTGTGGCTGCCTCCTGTAGCTTACAGTGTGTTGTGGCTGCCTCCTGTAGCTTACAGGGTGTTGTGGCTGCTTGCTGTAGCTTACAGTGTGTTGTGGCTGCTTGCTGTAGCTTACACGTGTTGTGGCTGCCTCCTGTAGCTCACACTGCTATGGGCTTAGCTTACCCTGACTTATGGCTGCCTCTTGTAGTTTACACTCTTTTATGGCTTGTAACTTATACTGACTTATGGTTGCCTCCTGTAGCTTATACTGTGTTATGGCCTGTAGCTTACACTCTGTTATGACCTGTAGCTTACACTGTGTTATGACCTGTAGCTTACACTGTGTTATGACCTGTAGCTTACACTGTGTTATGGCCTGTATGTTATGGACTGTAGCTTACACTCTGTTATGACCTGTAGCTTACCTGTGTTATGGCTGGTTCCTGTAACTTACACTATCATATGACTACCTCCTGTAGCTTACACTGTTTTGTCTTCCGGTACACCTTAACCTTTGCCTCCTGCCCCCCTACATATGTTGTGGCCTGCCCCTTCTTTGTGATGGACTTCCCCTCTGGCAATTATGGTTATTCAGCTGGCTGAGGTATGAAGAATAGCTTCCTGAAGCCCTACATTGGCATCCACATCCCCTCTACTTATAGCTAGGATATGTGATCTAGATAATTCCAGGAAGGGAAGTTGAGTGAGGATGTTCTTTATATCCATTTAAGGATTTTTTTAAAAGATCCCTCATCTTAAAATAATAATAATTTTTAAAAAGTTTCTAAATTAGGTCATGTGTACTTACATAGCTACAGGGTTGTCAAGGGAATTAGTATTGCGGTGGATGATAGAGTAATGCCAATAGTGGGCACGCTAGAATGATAATTATCAGCTGACAACACGACAAATACAAATATTGACCTTCTCGTATATCGGACCTTCTCGTATATCGGCTAAAATTTTTTTGCTTCCATCTTCCTCAGGGTGATTAAGGAAGCTCACTGAAGTTTTGGTATATATACCATATATACTTATATATACACATATATACATATACATACGTATATACACATATATATACATATATATATATATATTATACACACAGGGTACTTTTTAAAAAAAGGGTAAGGGATTCACATGTTTATTCTGGAGAATGACAACCCATGTAGCGCTGAATGTTTATTGGAGGTGCTATTTTCAGAGCAGTAACTGGGAACTCAATAACTTGTCTCTGACCCAAATGGCATGCATTGTCCTAAGTCACCAATGCTTGTAATTCATGCTCTCGATATGTGCCCTGCTGCATTTGGGGCATGCCTTGATTCTGAACTCAAAAAAGTTTTGGCCCACCTTCCTCAGGGTCGCAGATATGACTTGCTTGGACTGGGCCTGTGTAGGAGGGTCGTCAGCACCACAGAACCATTGGCAGCCTCCCCCCCCCCCCCACACACACACACAGACACAGCCAGAAGTTCAGGTTGGGGCTGTGGGGAGACCAGTCGTAGGTGGTGCCAAGGCAATGAGATGATTGTAGAAGAGCTGGTGCAGGTAGGCAATGGTGCCGTCTGAGGTGGGGCCTGTCCTGCATGAACCAGGCTATACGAGCTAGCCTGCAGTGAGTGTTGCACTGGTCAACATGGAACTGCCCAATGACCTTGCAGTAATGTTCTACATTGATGCTGATGGTCCGACCACCTTCTTCGAACCAGTAGGGACCCAGTAGTTGGTCCATGCCTGGCATTGTAGGTTGCAAAGACATTGTCTTTGGGGGCCTTCATCTGCCTCTCTGTGATCTCAGGTGGCCCAGAACCCCAGACGATGTTGATGTGGAAGTGTGCCTTGCCGGAGAACAAGATGGGGTTGATTCTGCCCGCGGTGCGTTCGTGCTTGTTGCTTAGCCAATCGCATATGTCCTGCCTCTTTGGTGTGTCCTCAGCTGTTAGTTTTCGGCGTCACAGACATGATGTGAGGGAATAGCTTGAGCTTCCTGGTTAGGATATGCAGCACACTTGAGGGGGGGATCCCTACTCTTATGAGCGGAGGAGGTGGGACTTCTTGAAGCATTTGATGGCGGATGAGTCACGCATGGCATCAATGTTGGCTTTGGTCTTTGAAACTGCTGCTGCCACTTTTGGCCTTGTGTTTGCTGGGGGTAGTACCCTTGCTCTCAAAGTGCTTGTGTGTGCCTTGAGCAGTACCCTTGCTCTTGTGAACAGTACCCTTGCTCTCAAAGTGCATGTGTGTGCCTTGAGCAGTACCCTTGCTCTCAAAGTGCTTGTGTGTGCTGTGAACAGTACCCTTCCTCTCAAAGTGCTTGTGTGTGCTGTGAACAGTACCCTTGCTCAAAGTGCTTGTGTGTGCTGTGAACAGTACCCTTGCTATCAAAGTGCTTGTGTGTGCTGTGAACAGTACCCTTGCTCTCAAAGTGCTTGTGTGTGCTGTGAACAGTACCCTTGCTCAAAGTGCTTGTGTGTGCAGTGAACAGTACCCTTGCTCAAAGTGCTTGTGTGTGCTGTGAACAGTACCCTTGCTCTCAAAGTGCTTGTGTGTGCTGTGAACAGTACCCTTGCTCAAAGTGCTTGTGTGTGCTGTGAACAGTACCCTTGCTCAAAGTGCTTGTGTGTGCAGTGAACAGTACCCTTGCTCTCAAAGTGCTTGTGTGTGCTGTGAACAGTACCCTTGCTCTCAAAGTGCTTGTGTGTGCTGTGAACAGTACCCTTGCTCTCAGTGCTTGTGTGTGCAGTGAACAGTACCCTTGCTCTCAAAGTGCTTGTGTGTGCTGTGAACAGTATCCTTGCTCTCAGTGCTTGTGTGTGCTGTGAGCAGTACCCTTGCTCTCACAGTGTGTGACAAACCTCAGTATGGTATTGTCTTGAGGTGCATCAGTGTGTGGGCAATGAACTCACGGCAGAACTGACGACGGACCGTGATGTAGGATTTGGTCTCGTACCAGAATTCCAGGATTTTGGCTTTCTGCTCTGCTGTGAATTTTTTTTAGCTGGAAACTAGGTGTCTCTTAGCTTAATCCCATTGTCTAAACAATGTTTTTATCAAAAATGAGAATTTTTAAATTTCCATCTGTGATACCTGAAGATCATGTCCTGAAAGTCTGGAACTGTTTGAGTGTGCCGGCCTTTGAGCTATGACATGAAACAGCTGCCCTCCAGCAAGCTCTCAAAATATTTATTATTTGCAAATGCATTTGCTGTGGGCGTGTGCGAGGTGAAGCCACACACCACTAACCTTGCTCGAGCACGTGACCGTTCGAGCTTCTCACCATTTCAAGGCCTTTTCTGGCCCATCTATTTGGGGCACTAGCTATTCATCTACAAGTCATGAGTGCAACTTGGAAAGCAGTAGAAAGCATGACAGCTGACGATAGTGTGCCTAATGCATGCACTCGAAGCGAGCATAACAACAATCTGTTCACGAAGGGTAAGTGCATCGGACCTAGCTCACTGTAAAGACTTATTTTGTCCTCTAGAACTTAGCGTCTGGGCTTATGAAGGATAGTTGTAGCGGTCAGTGCAATCCATCATAATTTTCCAAAAAAAACCCCAAAAGCTGCCTAGATCTCAATAACGGATCCAGTTACATATTAAAAAAGAAAAAACATTTATTTTTTGCTTAATTTAATCCCGAAGGCACACATGACAATATTGTGTCTCTCTGATGTTGGTGGTTGACCTCTGATGTTGGTGGTTGACCTCTGATGTGTGCTGGTTGACCTCTGATGTGTGCTGGTTGACCTCTGATGTGTGCTGGTTGACCTCTGATGTGCTGGTTGACCTCTGATGTGTGCTGGTTGACCTCTGATGTGCTGGTTGACCTCTGATGTGTGCTGGTTGACCTGATGTTGGTGGTTGACCTCTGATGTGTGCTGGTTGACCTGGTTGGTGGTTGACCTCTGATGTGTGCTGGTTGACCTGATGTGTGCTGGTTGACCTGATGTTGGTGGTTGACCTCTGACGTGTGCTGGTTGACCTCTGACGTGTGCTGGTTGACCTCTGATGTGTGCTGGTTGACCTCTGATGTGCGCTGGTTGACCTCTGATGTGCGCTGGTTGACCTCTGAGGTGTGCTGGTTGACCTCTGAGGTGTGCTGGTTGACCTCTGAGGTGTGCTGGTTGACCTCTGAGGTGTGCTGGTTGACCTCTGATGTGATCTGGTTGACCTGATGTGATCTGGTTGACCTCTGATGTTGGTGGTTGACCTCTGATGTGTGCTGGTTGACCTAATGTTGGTGGTTGACCTGATGTGTGCTGGTTGACCTCTGATGTGTGCTGGTTGACCTCTGATGTGTGCTGGTTGACCTCTGAGGTGTGCTGGTTGACCTCTGAGGTGTGCTGGTTGACCTCTGAGGTGTGCTGGTTGACCTATGAGGTGTGCTGGTTGACCTCTGACGTGTGCTGGTTGACCTCTGAGGTGTGCTGGTTGACCTCTGATGTGTGCTGGTTGACCTGATGTGATCTGGTTGACCTCTGATGTGATCTGGTTGACCTCTGATGTGATCTGGTTGACCTCTGATGTTGGTGGTTGACCTCTGATGTGTGCTGGTTGACCTGATGTTGGTGGTTGACCTGATGTGTGCTGGTTGACCTCTGATGTGTGCTGGTTGACCTGATGTGTGCTGGTTGACCTCTGAGGTGTGCTGGTTGACCTCTGAGGTGTGCTGGTTGACCTCTGAGGTGTGCTGGTTGACCTCTGATGTGTGCTGGTTGACCTATGAGGTGTGCTGGTTGACCTCTGACGTGTGCTGGTTGACCTCTGAGGTGTGCTGGTTGACCTCTGAGGTGTGCTGGTTGACCTCTGATGTGTGCTGGTGTGTTGGTACATATAAAACCAATTCTGCAAAACGAGGCCGTATTAGTAATCTACATAATTATGATGCTCCTCTTTCTCCATTCCCTCCTCCCTCTCTCCTGCGTCTCCTCCCTCTCTCCTGCGTCTCCTCCCTCTCTCCTGCGTCTCCTCCCTCTCTCCTACGTCTCCTGCCTTTCTCCTCCTCTCCTTCCCTTTTCCTCTCTCCTTCCCTTTTTCCTATCTCCTCCTCCTCTCTCATAGGACCTGATCCCCGTTACCGTGGAAGTGAATATTTCCTTTGAGTATCACCGTTACATCATCGGTCAGAAAGGTCGGGAGATTCGCGGTCTCATGGACGACTACAACGTCAATATTTCCATCCCTCCCCCAGACCAAGAGGTGTGTGTGTGCTCTAGGTTCTTTTCAGATTTGTTGTTGTTGCTGTCGACACTAAGCCAGGAAAGTTAAACACTCAGCAAGGTTGTCACAAGATAAATTAATACACACATCTACATGCATTATGTGCATTGCACAATCATGATTTTTTTAAAGAATCTAAAATGTGCTGTGACCTGCACAGTGAATATGTGCTGATGCTTGATCTGTAGAAGTGCGTAGAGCTAATATGTTTTATATTTCTGTATTGCTGGAATGTGTTTAGCAAGTGTCGATCTAGATGCCGTCTACCATTATGGGTGTTGTCAAAGAAGGCATGAATATTATTAGAAGTGTGTGATAAATTGCCACAAAAATGATGGACTTAATTAGATTCCCCTAAATACTGAGCAAGACCACGTCTTTCCCCCATCTCCCACAAGGCTGAAGACTGATGATTGGGTCTTCTCCTTACCTCCTTCATCTTCAGACAACAGCTATATCTTTCTCTTTCTCTTCATGGTTGACTGGCTAGAAGACATGGGCTTCAGAGTTGAACATGTTTTGGGTTGTTGAGCCCCAGCCCCTAACATGGAGACCTCAATGCTGGTGGGTGTGGAAGCATACATGACTCCTCCTCTTCCACCCCACCCAACCCCTAACATGGAGACATCAATGCTGGTGGGTGTGGAAGCATACATGACTCCTCCTCTTCCACCCCACCCAGCCCCTAACATGGAGACCTCAATGCTGGTGGATGTGTGAGCATACATGACTCCTCCTCTTCCACCCCACCCAGCCCCTAACATGGAGACCTCAATGCTGGTGGATGTGGAAGCATACATGACTCCTCCTCTTCCACCCCACCCAACCCCTAACATGGAGACCTCAATGCTGGTGGGTGAGTAAGCATACATGACTCCTCCTCTTCCACCCCACCCAGCCCCTAACATGGAGACCTCAATGCTGGTGGGCGTGGAAGCATACATGACTCCTCCTCTTCCACCCCACCCAGCCCCTAACATGGAGACCTCAATGCTGGTGGGTGTGGAAGCATACATGACTCCTCCTCTTCCACCCCACCCAACCCCTAACATGGAGACCTCAATGCTGGTGGGTGAGGAAGCATACATGACTCCTCCTCTTCCACCCCACCCAGCCCCTAACATGGAGACCTCAATGCTGGTGGGCGTGGAAGCATACATGACTCCTCCTCTTCCACCCCACCCAGCCCCTAACATGGAGACCTCAATGCTGGTGGGTGAGGAAGCATACATGACTCCTCCTCTTCCACCCCACCCAGCCCCTAACATGGAGACCTCAATGCTGGTGGGTGAGGAAGCATACATGACTCCTCCTCTTCCACCCCACCCAGCCCCTAACATGGAGACCTCAATGCTGGTGGGTGTGGAAGCATACATGACTCCTCCTCTTCCACCCCACCCAACCCCTAACATGGAGACCTCAATGCTGGTGGGTGTGGAAGCATACATGACTCCTCCTCTTCCACCCCACCCAACCCCTAACATGGAGACCTCAATGCTGGTGGGTGAGGAAGCATACATGACTCCTCCTCTTCCACCCCACCCAGCCCCCACCCAGCCCCTAACATGGAGACCTCAATGCTGGTGGGCGTGGAAGCATACATGACTCCTCCTCTTCCACCCCACCCAGCCCCTAACATGGAGACCTCAATGCTGGTGGGTGTGGAAGCATACATGACTCCTCCTCTTCCACCCCACTAACATGGAGACCTCAATGCTGGTGGGTGAGGAAGCATACATGACTCCTCCTCTTCCACCCCACCCAGCCCCTAACATGGAGACCTCAATGCTGGTGGGTGTGGAGGCATACATGACTCCTCCTCTTCCACCCCACCCAGCCCCTAACATGGAGACCTCAATGCTGGTGGATGTGGGAGCATACATGACTCCTCCTCTTCCACCCCACCCAGCCCCTAACATGGAGACCTCAATGCTGGTGGGTGTGGAAGCATACATGACTCCTCCTCTTCCACCCCACCCAGCCCCTAACATGAAGACCTCAATGCTGGTGGGTGTGGGAGCATACATGACTCCTCCTCTTCCACCCCACCCAGCCCCTAACATGGAGACCTCAATGCTGGTGGGTGAGGAAGCATACATGACTCCTCCTCTTCCACCCCACCCAGCCCCTAACATGGAGACCTCAATGCTGGTGGGTGTGGAAGCATACATGACTCCTCCTCTTCCACCCCACCCAGCCCCTAACATGGAGACCTCAATGCTGGTGGGTGAGGAAGCATACATGACTCCTCCTCTTCCACTCCACCCAGCCCCTAACATGGAGACCTCAATGCTGGTGGGTGTGGAAGCATACATGACTCCTCCTCTTCCACCCCACCCAGCCCCTAACATGGAGACCTCAATGCTGGTGGGTGTGGAAGCATACATGACTCTTCCACCCCACCCAGCCCCTAACATGGAGACCTCAATGCTGGTGGCATACATGACTCCTCTTCCACCCCACCCAACCCCTAACATGGAGACCTCAATGCTGGTGGGTGAGGAAGCATACACGACTCCTCCTCTTCCACTCCACCCAGCCCCTAACATGGAGACCTCAATGCTGGTGGGTGAGGAAGCATACATGACTCCTCTTCCACTCCACCTAGCCCCTAACATGGAGACCTCAATGCTGGTGGATGAGGAAGCATACATGACTCCTCTTCCACCCCACCCAACCCCTAACATGGAGACCTCAATGCTGGTGGGTGTGGAAGCATACATGACTCCTCCTCTTCCACCCCACCCAGCCCCTAACATGGAGACCTCAATGCTGGTGGGTGTGGAAGCATACATGACTCCTCCTCTTCCACCCCACCCAGCCCCTAACATGGAGACCTCAATGCTGGTGGATGTGGGAGCATACATGACTCCTCCTCTTCCACCCCACCCAGCCCCTAACATGGAGACCTCAATGCTGGTGGGTGTGGAGGCATACATGACTCCTCCTCTTCCACCCCACCCAGCCCCTAACCTGGAGACCTCAATGCTGGTGGGCGTGGAAGCATACATGACTCCTCCTCTTCCACCCACCCCAGCCCCTAACATGGAGACCTCAATGCTGGTGGGTGTGGAAGCATACATGACTCCTCCTCTTCCACCCCACCCAGCCCCTAACATGGAGACCTCAATGCTGGTGGGTGAGGAAGCATACATGACTCCTCCTCTTCCACCCCACCCAGCCCCTAACATGGAGACCTCAATGCTGGTGGGTGAGGAAGCATACATGACTCCTCCTCTTCCACCCCACCCAGCCCCTAACATGGAGATCTCAATGCTGGTGGGTGTGGAAGCATACATCACTCCTCCTCTTCCACCCCACCCAGCCCCTAACATGGAGACCTCAATGCTGGTGGGTGTGGAAGCATACATGACTCCTCCTCTTCCACCCCACCCAGCCCCTAACATGGAGACCTCAATGCTGGTGGGTGTGGAAGCATACATGACTCCTCCTCTTCCACCCCACCCAGCCCCTAACATGGAGACCTCAATGCTGGTGGGTGAGGAAGCATACATGACTCCTCCTCTTCCACTCCACCCAGCCCCTAACATGGAGACCTCAATGCTGGTGGGTGTGGAAGCATACATGACTCAACCTCTTCCACCCCACCCAGCCCCTAACATGGAGACCTCAATGCTGGTGGGTGAGGAAGCATACATGACTCTTCCACCCCACCCAGCCCCTAACATGGAGACCTCAAAGCTGGTGGGCGTGGAAGCATACATGACTCCTCCTATTCCACCCCACCCAGCCCCTAACATGGAGACCTCAATGCTGGTGGATGTTGGAGCATACATGACTCCTCCTCTTCCACCCCACCCAGCCCCTAACATGGAGACCTCAATGCTGGTGGGTGTGGAAGCATACATGACTCCTCCTCTTCCACCCCACCCAGCCCCTAACATGGAGACCTCAATGCTGGTGGGCGTGGAAGCATACATGACTCCTCCTCTTCCACCCCACCCAGCCCCTAACATGGAGACCTCAATGCTGGTGGGTGAGGAAGCATACATGACTCCTCCTCTTCCACCCCACCCAGCCCCTAACATGGAGACCTCAATGCTGGTGGGTGTGGAAGCATACATGACTCCTCCTCTTCCACCCCACCCAGCCCCTAACATGGAGACCTCAATGCTGGTGGGTGTGGAAGCGTACATGACTCCTCCTCTTCCACCCCACCCAGCCCCTAACATGGAGACCTCAATGCTGGTGGGTGTGGAAGCATACATGACTCCTCCTCTTCCACCCCACCCAGCCCCTAACATGGAGACCTCAATGCTGGTGGGTGTGGAAGTGTACATGACTCCTCCTCTTCCACCCCACCCAACCCCCGTTTTTCCCCTTCTTTTTATTTGATTTTTACAACTCTCCCTCCGTTCCCATCCTCCTTGATCTGTGCCACGTACATACTTAAAACTCACTAAAGCAAGGTGTTCACCATTGGCTGTCTGCGTGATTTAAAATGTGGTTTGACTGGCCCGCCGTGGGAATAAGGTTGTTGTTTTTTACACCTGTGTGCGTGAGGTTGACGACTTTCACTTTCATGCTGCTTTGGGAGTGTTGGGTAAAACTCCAGGGCTTTTGTGATTTAATCGTATATTTTGGACCAAACTGGCCATCCCAACTTGAGTAGGAATTCAATTTTAGAAGACTAAAACATTGCTCTGATGTGATGTGATGCTCATGTCTGGTGATTGTGGCTGTAGCAACTGACCCTGTATGTGTGTGTGTATGCATGCGCAGGTTAAAATTGTATGGGACATATAGTCCTACACTTGGTAGGCGATTGTAATCTCTCCACACTTGCCACGCCTTCCACTCCTGCATAGCTGCAGTGTAGAGCGAGAAAAATCTAGGTTATGTAAAAGAAGAATCTAGGTTATGTAAATAGTATTTCTGTAGGTAGGTGTAGCCATGCCCTTTTATGTCTGTTAGTATACATGTACCTCGCTCTAATAAGCTGACACACCTCTCCATACTGCACCCCCTTCCCTGAATATATATATTAAAAACACCCCCCCCCCCCCAAAAAAACCCTAGTATTTCTGTTTAGTTTGCATTTCTTTTTCTTCTCGAGATTCTGTTTCTCCCATTGCTGGAGACCAGACTTTGTGTACTAACAGGCTGTGCTCTGCAACAGTTCAGTTGCCCTCCAACCTTCTAGCTAGCGTGGAACAAGCCTGCAATCGGAACGTGTAAGGAATTTCTGACGTCTACCCAGATTGTTAAACGGCTGTTTTTTAATTCTTATTTTTGCTGACTGATGCTATACTGTATAAGCGTCTCAACTGTAACAACGAGCCAGTGGTTGTGGAGCATGTACTGACCCTCTGCTGGCAGCACTTGTCCACTAGTGTCAGCAGAGACTGCGGAGAGTTCAGTAGCTATAACATTTCATACTTCTCCATTTCCCATGATTTCTGAGTATGTTAACTGTGTATGTGTGCTGCCTAAATAAGGCGTTGTGACTTGCCCCTGTACTTTACCTTGTAAGGTATGGTGACATAAATCTTGATCTGCTTTCCGAATCTTATATTCTTCCCAAGTCCTCTCTATGTTGCATATGATTTTGTTGTTATAGTTTTTTCGTTTTTCCCCCATTTTTTAAATTAGTCTGACACGGTGAGTCTGACGGGTCCTGCTAGGAACTGTGAAGAGGCTACAAGAGCTTTGGAAAGGAAAGTGCTACAGCTGGAGGCAGAGAAGGAAGAGAGGGTGAGTGTTTCATATTAGAAGCTCGTGGATGGTTAATGGTGAGCATGCAGGCAGTAAAGAGGCATTGTGTACTTACAAGTGTGCAAATAGTTCCTCGTGCTTGCCAGCTTTCCAATGGACGTCATCTTAGGCCTTAACTAAAAAAATATTTATTTTATTATTATTATTATTATTATTATTATTATTTATTATTATTATTATTATTATTATTATTATTATTATTATTATTATTATTATTATTATTATTATTATTATTATTATTATTATTATTATTATTATTATTATTATTATTATTATTATTATTATTATTAATTATTATTAATTATTATTTATTGTTCCTCTTTTCTTTTGATATGATGATATTTATTTCTTTTAATCTGCCTCGACATCGACATTCCCCCCCCCCTTCTTCTCTCCTCGGTGTGTTCCGTTGTAAGATGCATCTTATCACTACAGCATTTCTCTCTCCTTTCTCTCTGTGTGTCCTCAGGAGCTGAGGAACTTTAAGGTGACTCTGAATGTGGAGCCCAAGTACCACCCAAACATCATAGGCAAGAGAGGGATCACTATTAACAAGATACGAGACATCCATGACGTCAAGATTCAGATGCCAGACAAAGATGGACCCAACAACAGCGACATCACTATTATAGGTGCGGGAACACTGCAGCTAGAGGCGTGTGTTCAGGCATTCCCCTTCCCCCAGAGCACCACTGGTTAGGTCACCCTGAACGGCCAAATGATGATGACATTAAAACTATCAGGCGATACTTTTGTGTTATTTCAGGTGGGGGGTTGTTGTTGTTGATTTTCCTTTCTTCCCCCCCCCCCCCCATCCCATCCCATCCCATCCCATCCCATCCCATCCTTTTTTCTCTCTCCCTTTCCCCCACTATTGCTGTGTGAGCTTGCCACATTTTGGGGGGATATCTGCACATACAGTTTACAGAGGTGAAGTTCTGACATGGCCATCACCATGTATGTTGTACTTATTATCTTTTAGTGAACTGGTGGCCATAATAATACATCATATACTTATATGTTTATTGGCTGGGCAAGCAAAGCTCTGGTGAAGGGACTGTCTATTATCGGCATTGTTTGGTATAATATTTTTTGCCACAGGCTATGAGCACCAAGTCACAGCAGCTAAGGACGACATCCTCGATATTGTCCGCGCACTGGTAAGTGTCAGATATTTTTTGGGGGGGGGAGGGGAAGAAGGGGAAGTAGGGGGTGGTTGTGGTTGGTGTTGAAAAAGTGGAGAGGATTGAACAGGTGTGATGAACTAATTTGTCAAGGAGTTTTATTATTATTACAATCGAGTACACATGAGAGGATGGATTAATACATGTGTGATGTCTTCATTATAGGCCTTCTCCTGCAGCTGGAGCTCCTTGTTCTGTGTGTGCATATAGACACCGCACTGTTATAACCTTAGCTATGGCTTTGTCTTCGGGGGGGGGGGGGGTCAAGGCTTTTTTGGTTTTAATGAGTCTGTTAAATTATGCATAAAATGATGATGTGTTTCTTGAGATGCTTTTGTCTGACGTTTGTTTGTAGGAACAAGCTTAACAGCAATATTTGTGCCATGTGGGTCAAACAAAGAAAGGGACGCTGAAACAACCTAGCCCCTTGAGTTTGTGTGTCTGTAGTTGGCCCACCACTTGTGTGATAGTTTAAGTACTAAATTCTAGTGGGTTTAGTATTGACAGTGTTATTTTGATACCGACCCTTCATGGAAAAACCACACGCTTGGTTTGTCTGTCAAACTTCCGTTGCATGAGAAGTTGGAATTTGGATCTGCAATAACAAAATATATGCGTGTGTTCATGTGCACCCTCTCCTTGTAGGTGAAATTTAGCGCACATCGCCCCTAAATGTATATAATCTGCACCATGTGTGGGGAGGTATTTTCGAGTAGTCTAACATTCACATTTTTCATGGGGTAGGATCCACCTAGGACGAAGAGCAACAGAGCAGGGTGTGGCTTCCATTATTTGCTACGCAATCCAGAAATATTTCCTCACACAAATTCTTCTGTGTGTCAACATCAGCAAATATTTAACCCCTCGAATATATACCCTCGTACACAGTTCGCAGTGCCTGTATCTCAACACGAACATGAGAATTCTTTCCGAAGATTTGTGAATGTGAGGTGGATGCTCATTTTCTGTGCAATCTGACCCACAAAGAATATTGGCGCACCGGCTTCTTGAAAATGGCTTCCTATCCAGACGGCTGTGGAGGAAGGATGTGGGTGTAGTCACATTCCTCACATGGTTTGTCACACTCAAATAGGAGTCACCTCGGCTGTCTTGAGAGTGGGGAAGTACTGAATGCTCTGGCTCATTGGACCATATGCATAGTAATTAGAAGCTGGTCTTATTCAAGGGCAGCGGAAGAAAAACAGATTATTTATTAACTTGAAGCATTCCACTTGAAGCATTCCACAACTTATATATCTTCTCTTTTAGTTTGAGACATTATGTTTTCTTACGTACTATAGCTTCAGGACAAGTTGAGGCCTTTGAGTTTAAGGCCACTTCTTGATGACAGAAATAACTGCTCGGAAGAAAAACAGATTATTTATTAACTTGAAGCATTCCACAACTTATATATCTTCTCTTTTAGTTTGAGACATTATGTTTTCTTACGTACTATAGCTTCAGGACAAGTTGAGGCCTTTGAGTTTAAGGCCACTTCTTGATGACAGAAATAACTGCTTATTAGGCATGAGGGAGGTCTCAGCACTTGATTGTGTGTGTGTGTGTGTGAGAGAGAGAGACTAGGTCTGATTGATCGCACACAACTAGATATGTGAATGTTATGTATAAATGTGGTGGTGATCATGTGGAAGGTAGCTGGAACTGTGATTTCTTGCTTCTGGGTGGGACACCAGGCTCTTGCTTCTGGATGGAAGACCAGGCTCTTGCTTCTGGATGGAAGACCAGGCTCTTGCTTCTGGATGGAAGACCAGGCTCTTGCTTCTGGATGGAAGACCAGGTTCTTGCTTCTGGATGGAAGACCAGGCTCTTGCTTCTGGATGGAAGACCAGGTTCTTGCTTCTGGATGGAAGACCAGGCTCTTGCTTCTGGATGGAAGACCAGGCTCTTGCTTCTGGATGGAAGACCAGGCTCTTGCTTCTGGATGGAAGACCAGGTTCCTGCTTCTGGATGGAAGACCAGGTTCTTGCTTCTGGATGGAAGACCAGGCTCTTGCTTCTGAATGGAAGACCAGGCTCTTGCTTCTGGATGGAAGACCAGGCTCTTGCTTCTGGATGGAAGACCAGGCTCTTGCTTCTGGATGGAAGACCAGGTTCTTGCTTCTGGATGGAAGACCAGGCTCTTGCTTCTGGATGGAAGACCAGGCTCTTGCTTCTGGATGGAAGACCAGGCTCTTGCTTCTGGATGGAAGACCAGGCTCTTGCTTCTGGATGGAAGACCAGGCTCTTGCTTCTGGATGGAAGACCAGGTTCTTGCTTCTGGATGGAAGACCAGGCTCTTGCTTCTGGATGGAAGACCAGGTTCTTGCTTCTGGATGGAAGACCAGGCTCTTGCTTCTGGATGGAAGACCAGGCTCTTGCTTCTGGATGGAAGACCAGGCTCTTGCTTCTGGATGGAAGACCAGGTTCTTGCTTCTGGATGGAAGACCAGGCTCTTGCTTCTGGATGGAAGACCAGGCTCTTGCTTCTGGATGGAAGACCAGGCTCTTGCTTCTGGATGGAAGACCAGGCTCTTGCTTCTGGGTGGGACACCAGCTCTTATTTCTGGGTGGGACACCAGGTTCTTACTTCTGGATGGAAGACCAGGTACTTGCTTCTGGGTGAGACACAAGGCTCTTCTGGATGGAAGACCAGGTGCTTGCTTCTGGGTGGGACACAAGGCTCTTCTGGATGGAAGACCAGGTGCTTGCTTCTGGGTGGGACACAAGGCTCTTCTGGGTGGGACACCAGGCTCTTGCTTCTGGGTGGGAGATCTTGGAGTAGAATATGCAATATTCCTTGGAACACGTACACACCCCAAATGGTTGTGGATTTATTGTGAACTTGACTCTTCTTGGCAATTTCACAAAGCATTGCATTTAATTTCACATGTTAAAACTATTTGGTGTGACTTTGTTAAAAGCTTAGCTATGCCAATATTGTTGATGTAACTTTAATGATTTGATGCAACTGTTTTTGTTGTTGTTATTTTCAGGACGAGCAGGTGACTGATGAAATAATAATTGACCACCGCGTTCATAGCCGTCTAATTGGTACACGTGGACGTGCCATCTCCAAGGTGATGGAGACATTCAAGGTAGACATTCGCTTTCCCCGGGATAAGATGAGTGGTACGGTCATCATCACCGGTCTCTATGAGAATGTGGAAGATGCCAAGGAACACCTTATCATTCTGGCAGAGGATTACGTAAGTGAAGAGAGAGCATCATGTCAAAAATGGTCCAGGCTAAAAATAAAGTGGTCTGTACTTGAATGAGTATGTAAAGTTAGCTTTATGTGTGTGTTGTTGCCTAGTCAGTAGACTCCCATCATTGCAGCCTAAGCCTAAGTATAGGGGCACCCACCAGCCAGCAGTAGTTGCCTCCTATTGGCTAGGATAGGGCCAAAGCGAGGGATAGGTATGGCTAGATTCGAGCCAAAAATGGTTAGTGGACCAATTTTTGTCACAATTTTTCGCGTGATTGGGTGTGTTGATGGGAGGTTGGGTGGGTGGATGGATGAAGAAGACTGGTGAAGATTGGAGGAGGGTGGAACTAGGGAGATGCAGAGGAGAATGAGTGATTGGGAGATAATGGGGTTATGGTTGAGCAATGGAGAGCTTGAGGCAATACTGAAGTGAGATATGTTCAACATCACTGGGATGCCATTAGTCGTCATGCAGCATTAGATCATCTTCATTAGAGTTGCATTGCATCATCATGATGGAGTGGTGTTACATCATGATGGCATCATCGACACCGAGTGCTCTAGCCCGGCTGCATGCACACCACTCCATGAGCCATTTGTACCCCCAACACTAAGCTTTGCTGTTACTACATATGTGGGCATCGGTATTTCCGATGGACAAAAATGCCTCTAGTGAATATTAATAAACATGTAAGCCTCCTGAATTTATTGTGTATTTGATTTATGAGGGGGTTTGTTGTGTGGGGAAGGAGAAAGTGGGTATGGCCAGGGAGGGGTGAGTCCGTGATTATTATATTACCAGAATACATTTGACCAACTGGTTCGAGGCAGGTTGAAGTAGTAGGTGATAATAGCTCTGAGGCCATGCACTGGATATCACACTGGGTTGAGTCAGGCTGAAGTAGGTTGACAATAGCTCTATGGGGACACACACTGGACCAACATCACACTGGGTTGAAGTAGGTTGACAATAGCTCTATGGGGACACACATGGACCAATATCACACTGGGTTGAGTCAGGTTGAAGTAGGTTGACAATAGCTCTATGGGGACACACACTGGACCAACGTTGAAGTAGGTTGACAATAGCTCTATGGGGACACACACTGGACCAACACCACACTGGGTTGAAGTAGGTTGACAATAGCTCTATGGGGACACACACTGGACCAACACCACACTGGGTTGAAGTAGGTTGACAATAGCTCTATGGGGACACACATGGACCAATATCACACTGGGTTGAGTCAGGTTGAAGTAGGTTGACAATAGCTCTATGGGGACACACACTGGACCAACGTTGAAGTAGGTTGACAATAGCTCTATGGGGACACACACTGGACCAACACCACACTGGGTTGAAGTAGGTTGACAATAGCTCTATGGGGACACACACTGGACCAACACCACACTGGGTTGAGGCAGGTCTGTGGGGGACACACTGGAAGTGTGCTGGTTAACTGATTGATGCTTTAAGCGCCTATAAATGCAAACTCTTAATGTCATTCGCAAGAAACAGCAACAACAATATTGAACTATGTAACTTGCACATGCGCAGTAGACTGCTCTATCATAGAAAATTCGACAAAATAAACTTTGTTTGACTGGTGAGCAGGAGAAGGGGAGATTGATGATTGTAAATGCCTTTGTTGACTGCTGCTGTTGACCATCTCTCTTCTACATCAGTATTGATGTTTCTGGAAGCTCATCTGAGAAAAACTGCAGAGGCTCCTTTGTTTTCCTCAGACTGCTTTTGAACCTCTTGCACTTGTAGAGGAAGACATTCTCGGTGGATTACCTTGTTGCAGACATGAGCAGTGTAACTTTTCCTTGCTTGTGTATGTTAGTTGAGTTGATGGCTATAAATTGCATTTGCACTCGAATGAGTTTGAAAGTTGGAAAGGAGCTAGGAATGCAAAAGCTGAAAGTCGATAGTCAATCAGTTAAGCAGATTGAGATAACATAATAATGGAGGGTGCATATATACACTTGGAGTTATGTTCAGTTATGTCTGATGAGTAGGGGTGAGTACAGAGCCACATTGCAGCTATTGTTTCTCCTCCCACCCACCTAGATGCAAGACGTGATTGAGAAGGACGAGGAAGAGGCACTGAAGAAGCATTATACACGACCAAAGAATTCCTGTGGCAACCTATCCAATCAGCAGCACCCAGACCAGGGGTTTATGGTGCGTGGGGGTCCTTGGTCGGCTTCGACGGAAGATTTCCCTACTCTTGGGGGAGGGAATGCAGCTCCTATGAAAAAGCAATGGGGACCTTCAATGCTTGGACCCAAGCTCCCCAGTGCCAAGTGATCTATATTCCTGAGAAGGGGAAACTAACAACTGTTTACTTTGTTTCATGTGAATACATGTACTGTTTGTTATAATTTTATGTTTTGTGTTCAATTCGATATCCAACTGTCGATTAACTCAGGGGTAAATATGGGGAAGGATTTAGAACACCATATATAGCACCAAATAGTCGCCAACACAATAAAAATGTCCCAGTACAACACACAAAAAAAGTTGGGATTTCTATGTATTTCAAAGGGGGAAAGGTCAATTGTGCAGAAAACAAAGGTTATGGGAATTTACTTTTAAGCTTTGATATTTTAACGCTCTTTTTTGCTCAAATATATTTGGAGTATTTCGACGAGGAGAACCGATCTCGAAACTTGTCACAATGGGAATATTCAGTACCCAATGAAAATATTGACTCCAAACTGCTTATCGTAGAAAATGTTTCGCGCTATATTTTTGCTCAATTTTTAGAGGTTACCCGTAGGCAATTTTGTGTTTGTTACCAATAATAATAATAATAATAATTTCATGAAACACACCAATCTAGGTGTACATAAATTGGCATACATATAATATAGAAACATACATTTTAATCGCAACAAACAATGTTAATAATTATCAGTAGTTGGTAGATCCCTATTCAATCTTAAATTAAGGACAATAATAATATGTCCACTATCCGGTCGGTCGCTCTGCGAGGACTGCGTGACGTCTGTGGTACAGTAATACTTCCTGTCTATGTGCTATATAAAAGAGCCCGAATTGTTGGGATTTTCAAAGAGGCGTTCTGGTCGACTTGTTTATTTTTGTTTTGTTGTCCTTCGCGATGAACGTTACCGGGTCTACAGCTGCCATTTCTTTGGCAGACACTTCCCAACTTCCTTCTCGCCTCAGTATTAGCGTTTCTGATGGAGAACAGGACAACAGATCTCCTGTATCTGTTACCTCTGGAGAGAATGAAAGGCCGGAGCGCATGAGAGATTGGATGATCAGGTGTGTGTGTGTTGTGTGTGTGTGTGAAAAAGCTAACAAGAAAGAAATTCGTTGCCTTAAAAGTAGTGACAAGTTTGATATTGTGCCAGCAGTTTCAAGGAAATTCCATTTTGTAACCTCTCTTCCCAGAATGATCAACAGTGGACGATTCATTGGTCTGGACTGGCTGGATGAAGAGAAGACGGTCTTCAAAGTGCCTTGGATCCATGCAAAGAAGAGAGGCTATTGCAGGGATAGAGATGCAGCTCTCTTCCGGGAGTGGGCACTGCACTCGGGAAAATACAGGCAAGACAGTGACCCTACAGTATGGAAGATCAATTTCCGCTGTGCCATCAACGGTCTTAAGGACATACAAGAAATGAAGGATATGCAAACAGAGGAATGTCGAGTGTACAAGGTCTTCCCCAGCCGCTCTAGGAGGCGACGACGCACAAAAAGAACCGAACCATATCCTACCACTTCTCCCTACACCGACAGTAAGTTTGTTATGGCTTTATTTTTGCTTTATTGCTGTTGTGCCAGTTAGAGAAACCTGCCATGTAGTAGAGACGTGATTAATAGGTGTTGGGTTGTTGCTATTGCTTGGTCCATGTTATGTGGCAGTAATTGTGTTCATGAGGTGCTACTTGTCGTAGTCGAGGACATTATAGCACCCCAACAGCCAACATTGCATTTTGACTTGCTGGGTTCCACAATTATTTATTTTCTGTTGCCTAGTCGACCATTGTTCTGTTTTTCTCCTTCCTCCTCCTCTCTCCTCCCTTTGCAGTGAGCTCGCAGCACTTGTACAGCTTCCCGTCCATGAGGTGCTCGTTTGACATGCCATGCAGTGTTGGCCCAGCCTCGAGCACGGAGTCTCTCTATTCTAACTTCTCCTCGGCCCCCATTCCCAACATGAAGTTGGAGTACCCAGGAACCATGTGTGGAGTGCCTTCCAACAACATCTACAGCTCCAGTCTTCCAGACACCATGCATAGCAACAGAATCTACCAGGCTTTACAGCAACGCACTGTCCCAATGATCAAACAAGTAAGTCTTCCATATGCCCTGCCCCAACCCCATAAACCTTATTTATTTACCCTGGGTTCAAATAGTTCAAATACATTGATATAAATGTGTACCTCTAAGTGTAGTCATGGCTGCTGGGAGAAGCCACTATTGTTTCTAGTGCCATTGTACTGGAAAGGGGAGAAGATAGAGGAGGGGATTTTTTGGTGGACCTGATGTGTAATGTTGTACAATAGTCCATCTGAGCTGCAAAAGTGATTTTCTATAAGTTTCCTGACCATTTAGTGAGTGGCCCATAGGCTGGAGTGGAAGTATGTGCATGGCCCTGTGGAATCCACAGTTTAGTTAGTGACAGGAAGTCGAGTAGCCAGGCTGGCTACACTTCAATGAGAGGTGAGGCAGGGGGGAAATCCATCATTGGCTTCTAAGTAAGCAAAGCCGGGGTCACAAGGACAAAATGTATCCAAAGGTGGAAATCCTTCTTTTGGCTGGGCAACACATTTGATTCTTCTTCCTTCTCCTTTCCAGAGCTCTTTTGGAGACCAAGTGACACCTGTTCAGATCACTAGTACCAAGAAGTGTAGGGCCATTGCACGGATGGAGTCCCCAGATAGTGGCATCAATGGTGAGTGTGCGTGCGTTGCTGCAATTAGATCTCTCGTTCTTGTGACGGAGCTCGCTTAAAGAATAGTTTGTCGTTGTTGTTATTAATTGTCTTTTATTTTATTTTATTTGCAGTAGAAGTGCAGAACTCTCCCACAGGTACGATGCAGCACAACTCCCCCCTCCACCAGCAGCACTCTCCATCCCTCCACCAGCAGAACTCTCCATCCCTCCATCAGCAGCACTCTCCATCCCTCCACCGGCAGCACTCTCCTCTTCCAACCCAACAATTCTCCCCACTGGACAAGAAGCCATTCGATACCCCCATCACCTCCATGGGTACATTTCTTATAGTTGATGCATTTTACAGAACTCAAAATGCATTAACTGGGCAACTTTATTATGAATCTCTTCCCTCTCGCCATCTTATCTAATTATAGGTATGCACAGTCCTCTTGATGGCTTAACATGCTGCCACTCGCCCTCCATAACGGGAAGTCCGTGCTCGACCATCCTTAGCGAGGAAGACGACAATGAAATGTCCGAAATCCTCAAAGACCTTGAAGACAACCCTCCCACTCCTCCCACCTCACCTCAGGTCCTCTCTGGAGAGCTCCACATCAATATCTTCTACGGGTCTATCGGCGTGCTCTCTGAACAAATCGACTGCTCAAATGGAAAATGTCGAATCATTGCGAAAAGGTCTCCTTCTCCGGAAGAAAAGGCACACTTTGTCAGAGGGAATGGATATCCAACCACACACACGCTTGTCCTCCCCGACAATCACCCTCAAGTTCTCTCCCAAGCGATCTTCAATGCCATGGATAATGGCATTACTCTTGAAGTCAGCAATGGCGATGTATACGTCACCCCACATTGCCTTTCTATGGTCTACTGCTCCAGCTCTCTCTCTCCAAGCCAGGATGCTCACATGATCCCCAAAGACACACCCACACATGCCTTTAGTTACAACCAGCACTTCCGTCCCGCACTGGAGCACTACGCTCTCATCCAGGGGCAGTCTCCCTCTCCCCACTTTTTCCTCGGTCTGGGACAGACTTGGGGCCGGGGTCACCATGTCATGCAGAACCTCGTCACCATCATGGTCACTTACTGTAAAGCAAAGTATGACATAGACACCATTGGCCTTCCTCAGCTGGTCGCTCAAGAGCTTCTGGTAGAAATCCCAGACACCATGGACATCAACCCACCCACGACCACCGATTTGCAAGCAGAAGCTTTTTTGAAAAACCTAGAAGAAATAGTGTAACACAAGAACAAACACCTCCTCCCTCCTCACCTCTTGTTCCTCCCTCCTCACATCTTGCTCATCGTCCTCCCTCCCTTCAATTCTCTCGCCTATCTTTCATCTTATCACTTAAGAGTCCATTTTGTGCTACTGTGTAGACACCTTTTGTTACCTCGTATCGAGGCCTTTTGTACGGACAGTTTTTTTGTACCTCATAACAACTTCCAAAATGCTTTTTTTGCTTCCAATCAAATCCAAAACTGCTCATTTTATCATTCTTATATTTACAACCCATTTCTTGCATGCACCAACTGGTCTTGAACAGAATTCTCACTACTCAACTGCTTGACCAACCAATTGTTGATGACTTGGAGAGCACTTAGTCCATCATTCTTTGCTCTGTCAACAATCAAACTTGACTTGTCGTCATCGCCATTACCCCTTGAAATCACCATTTTTCATTTCGTTTTGTTATGTATTGAGTGGCTCGTTTAATTAATGTTATGTAATCCAATGTTGCTTGGTTTGTCTTTGGGGGGAGGGGTCAAAATCTGACATTTGTGGATGCGATCATTTTGAGATCACAAATGGCCGCATATGAACCTTCAGTTCTTTTGGAGGGAAGAGAGGATTACCAGGAAGGCCATAGGCAGCTGCTAATTGCCAGGGGCTCGGACAAGAGAGCCTTGTGTTTTACCAACAAACAGCTCGCCACCACCTGGGTGTGGCAAGGTTCCCCAGCAGTGGAGCTAGGCTGTGAAGTTTACACACTAGAGAGGAGCAGCTACTTTCCCTTTCCTCTTCTTCATCCCCCCCCCCACCCCCCACGATGACGCTCTGGGTTAATGCATAGCTAACGCTTGTTCTCTTCTGGCATGCTCACTGGGGACATCTGACATAGCCAGCGCAAAACTACTTGGAACTGTACCATTTCCTTCTTGCCGCCGGGTGCCCAGGAGTTCTGCAAATATCCAAATCGTATAAATCTCTTCTACTCACCACTGATCAATATTCATTAATTAAGAATAAGATTTACAAATAAGGTAGTAAACAAGCAATAATCAACAAGAAGAAGGCAGTCACACTATTGATGCATGCAGATTTCATTCTAGAATAGACAAGTTAAGAAGTCCTCAACATAATGTTCCTCTAGCATATGGACGGTCATGAGGTCAATACGGAGAATGATCACATGGGAGTTTCGATTTTTGAGTTCTCGGGACTTTTATCGGACTCGAGCAAGAGCAACGGTGAGAGGTCAGGCAGAACGTGGCTGGGTTTTGTTGCCGTGGATGCTATTGTTGTCGTTGAAGGAAAAGATTTCCAGGAAGAACGTTGTGAGCCTGTGGGTGGTGGGGAGGGGAGGAGAGTGAGGAGAGACACAACAACGAGAATATGAGATGGGATGGGGGGGAGGGTGTGAAGAGGCTCTATTACTACTGTGAATGATGCAAGGGACACTTATGTCCATAAATCTTGGTGCCAATTACGTTAGTTCTCATTGTTATGTCCTATTGTCAACCTACTTCAACCTGCCTCAACCCAGTGTGATGTTGGTCCAGTGTGTTTCCCCATAGAGCTGTTGTCAACCTACTTCAACCCAGTGTGATGTTGGTCCAGTGTGTGTCCCCATAGAGCTGTTGTCAACCTACTTCAACCTGCCTCAACCTAGTGTGATGTTGGTCCAGTGTGTGTCCCCATAGAGCTATTATCAACCTACTTCAACCTGCCTCAACCCAGTGTGGTGTTGGTCCAGTGTGTGTCCCCATAGAGCTATTGTCAACCTACTTCAACCTGCCTCAACCCAGTGTGGTGTTGGTCCAGTGTGTGTCCCCATAGAGCTGTTGTCAACCTACTTTAACCTGCCTCAACCTAGTGTGATGTTGGTCCAGTGTGTGTCCCCATAGAGCAATTGTCAACCTACTTCAACCTGCCTCAACCCAGTGTGGTGTTGGTCCAGTGTGTGTCCCCATAGAGCTATTGTCAACCTACTTCAACCTGCCTCAACCCAGTGTGATGTTGGTCCAGTGTGTGTCCCCATAGAGCTATTGTCAACCTACTTCAACCTGTCTCAACCTACTTCAACCTGTCTCAACCTACTTCAACCTGTCTCAACCCAGTGTGGTGTTGGTCCAGTGTGTGTCCCCATAGAGCTATTGTCAACCTACTTCAACCTGCCTCAACCCAGTGTGATGTTGGTCCAGTGTGTGTGTCCCCATAGAGCTATTGTCAACCTACTTCAACCTGCCTCAACCCAGTGTGGTGTTGGTCCAGTGTGTGTCCCCATAGAGCTATTGTCAACCAACTTCAACCTGCCTCAACCCAGTGTGATGTTGGTCCAGTGTGTGTCCCCATAGAGCTATTGTCAACCAACTTCAACCTGCCTCAACCCAGTGTGGTGTTGGTCCAGTGTGTGTCCCCATAGAGCTATTGTCAACCTACTTCAACCTGCCTCAACCCAGTGTGATGTTGGTCCAGTGTGTGTCCCCATAGAGCTATTGTCAACCTACTTCAACAGTGTGATGTTGGTCCGGTGTGTATTTCCAGAGCTATTGTCAACCTACTTCAACCTGTCTCAACCCAGTGTGGTGTTGGTCCAGTGTGTGTCCCCATAGAGCTATTGTCAACCTACTTCAACCTGCCTCAACCCAGTGTGATGTTGGTCCAGTGTGTGTCCCCATAGAGCTATTGTCAACCTACTTCAACCCAGTGTGATGTTGGTCCGGTGTGTATTTCCAGAGCTATTGTCAACCTACTTCAACCTGCCTCAACCCAGTGTGATGTTGGTCCAGTGTGTGTCCCCATAGAGCTATTGTCAACCTACTTCAACCCAGTGTGATGTTGGTCCAGTGTGTGTCCCCATAGAGCTATTGTCAACCTACTTCAACCCAGTGTGGTGTTGGTCCGGTGTATATTTCCATAGAGCTATTATCAACCTACTTCAACCTGCCTCAACCCAGTGTGATGTTGGTCCAGTGTGTGTCCCCATAGAGCTATTGTCAACCTACTTCAACCCAGTGTGATGTTGGTCCAGTGTGTGTCCCCATAGAGCTATTGTCAACCTACTTCAACCCAGTGTGGTGTTGGTCCGGTGTGTATTTCCATAGAGCTATTATCAACCTACTTCAACCTGCCACAACCCAGTGTGATGTTGGTCCAGTGTGTGTCCCCATAGAGCTATTGTCAACCTACTTCAACCCAGTGTGATGTTGGTCCAGTGTGTGTCCCCATAGAGCTATTGTCAACCTACTTCAACCCAGTGTGGTGTTGGTCCGGTGTGTATTTCCATAGAGCTATTATCAACCTACTTCAACCTGCCTCAACCCAGTGTGATGTTGGTCCAGTGTGTGTGCTATTGTCAACAAATGTAGTGTCACATGACATGTTGTGGTGGGGTCACATGACATGTTTAGTACAGTGTATCATCAACATTTCCCATGTACCCCCATGTACATTTTGAGGACCCTGCAAGGCAAGAAGTCGGTCAGACCAACCCACCTCTCTCTCTCACACACACACACACACACACACACACGTGCATCTCCTAACCCTTTAAGAGCGGCTCCATTGACACATTGCTCTGACCCTCCCATAGCTGGGGATTGCTGAACATGGAAGTCTTTGGATCTGAAGTAACACTGAAACTGCGGTCCATTCCGGTACCACCACCACCACCACCACCGACCAAGTCTGAATTCAACCTGCAGGAGCACGCGTGCTATTATTGTGCATGGCAACTGCAATCAAGTACGAGAACATCCCATAAACCAGCCAAGCAAGTGCACCAGAAAGGGCCACAAGACCACTCAACTCCCTCGGCTGTTTCGTTACACCTCCATGAGCATAGCCAGCCAGGCACTTGCAGAGTACTTGCAAACCTTGCAACACGGTTTCCATGGTAAACTAGTCCTAGCCCAATACTTGGTCCTACATACCTATAGTGCCCATGCGTAACCAAAACAACAGCATGCACGAGCCACAGTGATGGCAGTACCGACAGGTGGACCAGCTACACCTGCACAGCAATAAAGAAGTCACCACCAGCACCAGTAGCAAGCGCATTGCCTATCAGAAGTCCAATGTGTTACATGTCCAAGCATCGGCCTTCCAACATACACACTGCTGGGGACTATCCTGGAATCATCTTGGATGTCCCAAGTTCAAATATCTTGCCCACCTAACACGGGCTGGGATTAGCGCTAAGCATAGCAGTTATGTCTTGCTCACCTAACACTGCCTGGGATTAGCGCTAAGCATAGCAGTTATGTCTTGCTCACCTAACACTGCCTGGGGCTAGCGCTAAGCATAGCAGTTATGTCTTGCTCACCTAACACTGCCTGGGGCTAGCACTAAGCATAGCAGTTATGTCTTGCTCACCTAACACTGCCTGGGGCTAGCGCTAAGCATAGCAGTTATGTCTTGCTCACCTAACACTGCCTGGGGCTAGCGCTAAGCATAGCAGTTATGTCTTGCTCACCTATCACTGCCTGGGGCTAGCGCTAAGCATAGCAGTTATGTCTTGCTCACCTATCACTGGCTATAGGGCTCGAGATAACGAGTTTAGACTTGGGACATCCACTGGCATCGTGGGATTGTCCCCAGCACCACTGGCCACACCTCCTTGAGCGAGTCCCCGAGCACGATAACCTTTTAATTTGCATCGCAACTGTAGCTATAGGCTATAGGAACATGCACACACACGCACATCTGCTGTAATAAACCAGGGGAGGCCCCTACAATAATCACAGGAAATGTCTAACATTACAACAAACTTATCCCACTCTCCCTTTGCATCTTAGGTCCACCATTTTGAAAGCAGGTCTACCCAACACAGCTGGAGAGACACATGTCTATAAATATGCCGGCAGGGAGGGGGGCATGGGATGTTATAGAGCTCAAGTGTGAAGAGTTAATTCAAGTTGTACTATAAAAACCCTTATTAAGAACACTACAAACTTTACAGAACCCTTCAGAATCTTAATAGAACCTTGCATACACTTACAGAACCCTCCAGAACCCTTAACACCGACCTTTACAGAACCATGCAGAACCCTCCAGAACCCTTAACACCGACCTTTACAGAACCATGCTAAAATTTGCAGAACCCTACAAAAACCTAACCTTTCAGAATTTCACACAAACTAACACCTCCTATTTAGAAATGCATGTGTGGCCTGTTCCACTACCAGCTCGGACAACTGCACAAGTGCCAGCTCCACTAACACTTGAATAAATAGCCTCTACCTTGCTGGCTTGTCAGTTGCTTAGACGTCCCTGGAGGGGAAGTATATACCTGCTACAGTCTGATGTGCATGTGATGTGCATGTGATGCGCATGTGATGTGCATGGCTTCAACACACGCCAGATGTATTGCATCATCGGTGCATAGAAGGGTCTCAGGACAATGGTCCTGATAGTGAGTATACCAGGAAAGTTGCAGATGACTGGGTCACATGCTCGAGGAGGAATCTCAACAAACTCGGGGAATGTAATCTCGAGCCACATTAACTGCATAAAGCCAAATGAGAGAGGGTAGAGTTACAGCATGGAGGCGCTTCCTGTGCCCGCTGGAGTTTAGGGATCTTTGTAAATAAAGGAGACGACGTGGATTACCCTCCAATGTGTCCTACATATTCGTCCACACCCGACTGCGTCTCAGCTTCAGTGCTGCCTTGCAGATCACTTGGTTAAATTAATGTTCCGATCCGACAACTCACAGCTCATTGGATGTATTAAACTTTCAGGAAGAGCACCAAGTCATGACAAGGGTCCACACCCCCACGTGTAGAGATTTGGTAAATGGTCTGGCTTGGGAGACGAATTGTCGTCCATGATGGAGGCTATTATTATCACACACACACACACACCACAGGCCACACATGAGACCCACACATACCACACACACATACCACACCACACACTTTGTAGCAGCAGTGATAACCATGGTTTGCTCACTGGTTTCTGCTGTAAATGCTGGTTGTCAAGATGGTTGTCAAGGTGGTTGTCAAGCAGGGCCCTATATGGAGCACCTACCGATACTCGACGCAGAGGAGATCCTCAACGAGCAGTGCCCCTAGGCATTAGCAATTTCTGAGTTACAGATGGTAGCCGGACTAGCTAGAAGGGATAGCGAATGGACGAACTTCTGCAGCAAGCACAGAAGCTTGGAGAGTGTCGAAGGTGGACAGCATAACTACAAACTTGTCTAGCACCCAACGCAGGAAGAAATACCAACTTTCGAGCAGGAGACTGTCTCAACTGATGCTTAAAAGGACTATAACCAAATAGGTAAGTGTGTACTAATCCAACGTGGAGGCGATTCAGAGATAAGCTTAACTAATCCCTTCTGTGTAACATGACCTGACACTTGTGTGTGTGTGTGCGTGTGTGCCTGCATATGTGTAAGAGTCTGTGGTCAGTGCAGGGCTGCGTCTGGAACTAGGGCTTCGGCTTGAGAGACACCAGAAACTTGGGTAACTCCCCACGTCAAATCAAGGAAGGGGAGAGCACCCCAAGTCCAGCAAGGAGAAGCATAACTTCATTAGCTCTCTTCCTTCTAGAGTAAAACAGGGAGTGTGGGCACTGCACACAGGAAGGGCCTTCAAGATTGGAATGATTGGAAGCTCTCTCTTGTCATTCCTCCCCAAACATTCTCTCACACACGAAAAATAACAATTAAAAAATAAAATACATGTAATTTATTCTAAACAGCAGCAGCAGCCAATATCTTCTTACAGCCTCCTCCTCTCTCCGGTCATTTTCAAGTCTCTCCCTGAAACTCGAGCTCGAGATCTATGACAGGACAGCTGCCTGCAACAGCAGTTTGTGGTCCAGAGTTAGCCTGGTAGATTTACAACATCATTCAAGATTGACCAAGACCTCCCCACAAATCCAATCACAGCTAATTAAGTTGTATTATCAATTATCTGGGGGAATAATGCCAGGTTAGTAAATTAACCCACAACCCCACACATGAGTGATCAATCAGCTCCACCTGACCAACCCCAACCCCAGACTGCTGCTGATTAAACAGGCAACATACAAAGCCACGCCCACCACTAAGTTGGATGTTCTGGGCATGACGTGACTCGGGCTTGTGTGTGGCCACATATTCTCGGCGAGACCATGCTCTCAACTAGACTGCCACACCCATCGACCTAATTAGATCCGTGGTGCATTGCGATGCATGCACACAGGTTGAGAGCTGGACTAGCGCAAACGGCCTAGACGCTCACGAAATAGACGCACATGCAAACTAAATCGAGCACACACGACATATGATTCCACAGAAATGTTTGGGACCATGTGGCACTCCATTCCCAGAAACAGGAGGAGCAAAGACTCCATGGGAGGCTCACCAATTTCTGTTTTATGTTAACAAGTGTCTTTTAATAAGGCCCAAAATGCCGGCATGTCCGAGAGAAAGGGCATAGAGGATATGCGGTCACCGAGGTTACAGACAGTTCAGACATGTTGCAGCTGCATCAAGAAAAGACGTGTCCTCTCTAGCTGTAGGCACAGTGCCTTCAGGAATCAGATCCGCTTTGAGGCATCTGCTCCAGAAAGGGTGGCCCAGTTCCAAACCTGCCACTGCATAGGTGTCTATAACCTGTGCGTCATATCAGTCCCCTCAATGTTTTATAAATATAGTCACCCTTTCCCCACAACCCATCCCCAATTGGGAGCCAGTGTATTCTCTTGGAAGTTTTGAGGGTAAAATAAACACACACAACAAACTTGCAAGAGATGACCTGCAAACTTGCAAGAGATGATCTTGCAAGAGATGACCTGCAAACCTGCAAGAGATGACCTGCAAACTTGCAAGAGATGACCTGCAAACTTGCAAGAGATGACCTGCAAACTTGCAAGAGATGACCTGCAAACTTGCAAGAGATGACCTGCAAACTTTCAAGAGATGACCTGCAAACTTGCAAGAGATGTGCAAACTTTCAAGAGATGACCTGCAAACTTTCAAGAGATGACCTGCAAGCTTGCAAGAGATGTGCAAACTTTCAAGAGATGACCTGCAAACTTTCAAGACATGACCTGCAAACTTGCAAGAGATGACCTGCAAACTTGCAAGAGATGACCTGCAAACTTGCAAGAGATGACCTGCAAACGTGCAAGAGATGACCTGCAAACGTGCAAGAGATGACCTGCAAATTTGCAAGAGATGACTGCAAGAGATGACCTGCAAACTTGCAAGAGATGACCTGCAAACTTGCAAGAGATGACCTGCAAACTTGCAAGAGATGACCTGCAAACTTTCAAGAGATGACCTGCATACTTTCAAGAGATGACCTGCAAACTTGCAAGAGATGACCTGCAAACTTGCAGAGATGACCTGCAAACTTTCAAGAGATGACCTGCAAACTTTCAAGAGATGACCTGCAAACTTGCAAGAGATGACCTGCAAACCTGCAAGAGATGACCTGCAAACCTGCAAGAGATGACCTGCAAACCTGCAAGAGATGACCTGCAAACTTGCAAGAGATGACCTGCAAACTTTCAAGAGATGACCTGCAAACTTGCAAGAGATGACCTGCAAACTTGCAAGAGATGACCTGCAAACTTTCAAGAGATGACCTGCAAACTTGCAAGAGATGACCTGCAAACTTTCAAGAGATGACCTGCAAACTTTAAAGAGATGACCTGCAAACTTTCAAGAGATGACCTGCAAACTTGCAAGAGATGACCTGCAAACTTGCAAGAGATGACCTGCAAACTTGCAAGAGATGACCTGCAAACTTTCAAGAGATGACCTGCAAACTTGCAAGAGATGACCCGCAAACTTTCAAGAGATGACCTGCAAACTTGCAAGAGATGACCTGCAAACTTGCAAGCTAAGAAGTCATGACACAAGCAAACAATCAACTGCTTGTAGACTTATTGTTGTTATTAATATTGTTGTTGTTTATGCTACTTGGCTCCATTTGTCTGACTGCCTTTCTGTGTGTCTTTGCCCTCAATGGGCGCTCACACAGAGCACCCGATTGGAGGGGGAGGGGGGAGGGGCATGGCGGATATGGTAACTCGACCAGGAAGAAAGGACATAGGCGGGGTTTGGGTCCCATAAGATCTCACACCCCCAAAGCTTCGGCACTGTAATATTCCTGTATGTATGTATGTATCTATCTATCTATCATGCATCTATCTCCCACAAATCGAGTACCACAAGTGCATTCATTACAATTCTGATACCAGAAGACTCCACCAACACCTGCACCAGCTGACAGTAAGCCTCTAAAATTGGTAAAATTTGTTATAGCCTTATCACATGTGTGTGTGCGTGTGTGTGTGTGCGTGCGTAGTGTGTGTGTGTGTGTGGTGTGGGATACCACCATTGGTTAGCTCTGGAGTAGTTGCCTTGTGCAGCATTTACAAAGTTCATGAAGGAAGCTACTCGATTATAATATTTATAGAGAGAAGACTAACCAACACCACCACCCACACCAACAACAACAACAACAACTAGAAATCAGACAAAATTGGATCGACTTGTCTAGAAAAAAGGAAACAAGAATTTACGAACACTTGGAGTACCCTCCATTTTCTAAAATTATGCACACCAATATTATAAAGTTGTGGTGTTCGAGGTAAAGGGTCTTCTAAAAGCTTGTGCACGTCAGAGTACATTCTCATACCCTTTCTTTTGTAACGAGAAAATCCCATACAATATATGCATATATATTATACATGTACATATGTATATATATACATGTATATATAAATATATATATATACATGTACATATATATATATATATATACATGTACATATATATATATATATATATTAGGGTTTTGTCTATCTATGAATATGATCAAGAGGTCCCCTCCAAACATTTTCTCAGAATAACTCCAGAACTAACCGATCCTAAGCAGATGTTATTCTTGACTGTGTCCACAAATAAAGTACACAGGCATATGTATGCTTGCATAAGTAGCTAGCCTTCTTTGCATGGAGGTCTGTGCTGGTCACTATTGTCACAAGAATCAACTTCTGAGGAAAGTAACTTCTGAGGAAACCGACTGATTGTTCACTGTGTTGTTTTTCCTTCAGAGGCTGTGCAGCAGCTGCCGAGTCAGCTCGGCCAGACTCTGTATGGCGCACACACACGTTAGAGTGTTTACTTTGTCGATGATCTTTACCAAACCACATTAGTCAGGGCAATGTATTAATGGTTTACAGGAGTCGTGTGTGTGGGGATGGATGATGTAATAGATAAAGACACTTGAAGACAAAATTTCATGGTTGTAACGGGGGGGCTGGTGGTTTACTACCTCAGAGAAGGGAGCTAAAATAGGCTGAAATCACAGTTCAGAATATTGAGCTTTAGACGAGATATGAACTTTGTATTGGGGGAGGAGGTGGGAGGGGAGGGGGGAGGAGTTTAGGTTAGGAGGGTTTGTTCTGGTGTCCATCATTTTGAAATAGAGTCAAATCCTCTGTACGAGAACTAGCATAATATTATGAGGAGTATAGTCTGACCTAGCAGTAACCCCAGTAATGCTCCTAGCAATAACCAGTAATGCCCCTAGCCCCCTAGCAATAACCAGTAATGCCCCTAGCCCCCTAGCAATAACCAGTAATGCCCCTAGTCCCCTAGCAATAACCAGTAATGCCCCTAGCCCCCTAGCAGTAACCCCCCTAGCAATAACCCCAGTAATGCCCCTAGCAATAACCCCAGTAATGCCCCTAGCAATAACCCCAGTAATGCCCCTATATAGCAATAACCCCAGTAATGCCCCTATATAGCAGTAATGCCCCTATATAGCAATAACCCCAGTAATGCCCCTATATAGCAATAACCCCAGTAATGCCCCTAGCAATAACCCCAGTAATGCCCCTATATATATAGCAATAACCCCAGTAATGCCCCTATATAGCAATAACCCCAGTAATGCCCCTATATAGCAGTAACCCCAGTAATGCCCCTCACAATGATCCCAGTAATAAGTGACAAAAGCTAATGGTAGCTAGTGGTGGTACGACCAACAGATAGGAAAGCACGTGCATGATAGGAGGTGGTGGCCATTGTAGCTAGTGGTGGTACGACCAACAGATAGGAAAGTACGCGCATGATAGGAGGTGGTGGTCATTACTGTTAGTGGTAGCTAGTGGTGGTACGACCAACAGATAGGAAAGCATGCGCATGATAGGAGGTGGTGGCCATTACTGTTAGTGGTAGCTAGTGGTGGTACGACCAACAGATAGGAAAGCACGTGCATGATAGGAGGTGGTGGTCATTACTGTTAGTGGTAGCTAGTGGTGGTACGACCAACAGATAGGAAAGCACGCGCATGATAGGAGGTGGTGGTCATTACTGTTTAGTGGTAGCTAGTGGTGGTACGACCAACAGATAGGAAAGCACGAGCATGATAGGAGGTGGTGGTCATTACTGTTTAGTGGTAGTTAGTGGTGGTACGACCAACAGATAGGAAAGCACGCGCATGATAGGAGGTGGTGGCCATTACTGTTAGTGGTAGCTAGTGGTGGTACGACCAACAGATAGGAAAGCACGTGCATGATAGGAGGTGGTGGCCATTACTGTTTAGTGGTAGCTAGTGGTGGTACGACCAACAGATAGGAAAGCACGTGCATGATAGGAGGTGGTGGTCATTACTGTTAGTGGTAGCTAGTGGTGGTACGACCAACAGATAGGAAAGCACGCGCATGATAGGAGGTGGTGGCTATTTCTGTTTAGTGGTAGCTAGTGGTGGTACGACCAACAGATAGCGCATGATAGGAGGTGGTGGCCATTTACTGTTTTTCTTTCATTAATATATATTTAGGTGAGGGGAGGAGGGAGGGAGGGAACAGATTTTTGGTCACAAGCAGGCTAGTATTACAGCCAGGTCTCTCTTCACACATACCTGAGAAGCCTTCTTCCTCACAGAGAAGAGGAAAGCGGTCGGCTTCAGTGTCAAGTAGTGCTTCCAAATGCCAGTGACCATGGCTTCCCAAGACAACAAGGGAGGGAGTGGCCAAGGATGGGCACGCCTCCAGGCCTCGCCAAGGTGAAGCAGCTACCTTTCGGGGGTCTTTCTCAGGGAAGTCAAGTGCACCTCATAAGCAAGGTCAAGGTCCATCCACTTTCAAGGGCAAGAAATAAAATGAATGGCCAGAAAATTCAGAGGAGGAATAAAAAATCGTTGGCTCCCAATGCGTGGTAAAGGGTCACACTTGGCGAGTACAGAGAACGTAAATATATGTATATATTGGGAGTGCTACCAACTTACCAATAACTCCACTCCTTCTAAACCCTGGCACCATGCTTGCTTAGTTGCTGTCAGCAAGAAGTAACTCCACTTCTTCTTCTAAACCCTGGCACCATGCTAGCTTAGTTGCTGTTAGCAAGAGGTAACTCCACTTCTTCTAATCCCTGACACCATGCTTGCTTAGTTGCTGTCAGCAAGAGGTAACTCCACTTCTTCTTCTAAACCCTGGCACCATGCTTGCTTAGTTGCTGTTAGCAAGAGGCAACTCCACTTCTTCTTCTAAACCCTGGCACCATGCTTGCTTAGTTGCTGTTAGCAAGAGATAACTCCACTTCTTCTTCTAAACCCTGACACCATGCTTGCTTAGTTGCTGTTTGCAAGAGGTAACTCCACTTCTTCTTCTAAACCCTGGCACCATGCTTGCTTAGTTGCTGTCAGCAAGAGGTAACTCCACACCTTCTAAACCCTGGCACCATGCTTGCTTAGTTGCTGTTAGCAAGAGGTAACTCCACTTCTTCTTCTAAACCCTGGCACCATGCTTGCTTAGTTGCTGTCAGCAAGAGGTAACTCCACTTCTTCTTCTAAACCCTGGCACCATGCTTGCTTAGTTGCTGTTAGCAAGAGGTAACTCCACTTCTTCTTCTAAACCCTGGCACCATGCTTGCTTAGTTGCTGTCAGCAAGAGGTAACTCCACTCCTTCTAAACCCTGGCACCATGCTTGCTTAGTTGCTGTTAGCAAGAGGTAACTCCACTTCTTCTTCTAAACCCTGGCACCATGCTTGCTTAGTTGCTGTTAGCAAGAGGTAACTCCACTTCTTCTTCTAAACCCTGGCACCATGCTTGCTTAGTTGCTGTTAGCAAAAGGTAACTCCACTTCTTCTTCTAAACCCTGGCACCATGCTTACTTAGTTGCTGTTAGCAAGAGGTAACTCCACTTCTTCTTCTAAACCCTGGCATCATGCTTGCTTAGTTGCTGTTAGCAAGAGGTAACTCCACTTCTTCTTCTAAACCCTGGCACCATGCTTGCTTAGTTGCTGTTAGCAAGAGGTAACTCCACTTCTTCTTCTAAACCCTGGCACCATGCTTGCTTAGTTGCTGTTAGCAAGAGGTAACTCCACTTCTTCTTCTAAACCCTGGCACCATGCTTGCTTAGTTGCTGTCAGCAAGAAGTAACTCCACTTCTTCTTCTAAACCCTGGCACCATGCTTGCTTAGTTGCTGTCAGCAAGAGGTAACTCCACTTCTTCTTCTAAACCCTGGCACCATGCTAGCTTAGTTGCTGTTAGCAAGAGGTAACTCCACTTCTTCTAAACCCTGACACCATGCTTGCTTAGTTGCTGTCAGCAAGAGGTAACTCCACTTCTTCTTCTAAACCCTGGCACCATGCTTGCTTAGTTGCTGTTAGCAAGAGGCAACTCCACTTCTTCTTCTAAACCCTGGCACCATGTTTGCTTAGTTGCTGTTAGCAAGAGGTAACTCCACTTCTTCTTCTAAACCCTGGCACCATGCTTGCTTAGTTGCTGTCAGCAAGAGGTAACTCCACTTCTTCTTCTAAACCCTGGCACCATGCTTGCTTAGTTGCTGTCAGCAAGAGGTAACTCCACTTCTTCTTCTAAACCCTGGCACCATGCTAGCTTAGTTGCTGTTAGCAAGAGGTAACTCCACTTCTTCTAAACCCTGGCACCATGCTTGCTTAGTTGCTGTTAGCAAGAGGTAACTCCACTTCTTCTAAACCCTGGCACCATGCTTGCTTAGTTGCTGTCAGCAAGAGGTAACTCCACTTCTTCTTCTAAACCCTGGCACCATGCTTGCTTAGTTGCTGTCAGCAAGAGGTAACTCCACTTCTTCTTCTAAACCCTGGCACCATGCTTACTTAGTTGCTGTTAGCAAGAGGTAACTCCACTTCTTCTTCTAAACCCTGGCACCATGCTTGCTTAGTTGCTGTCAGCAAGAGGTAACTCCACTTCTTCTTCTAAACCCTGGCACCATGCTTGCTTAGTTGCTGTTAGCAAAAGGTAACTCCACTTCTTCTTCTAAACCCTGGCACCATGCTTGCTTAGTTGCTGTTAGCAAGAGGTAACTCCACTTCTTCTTCTAAACCCTGGCACCATGCTTGCTTAGTTGCTGTTAGCAAGAGTAACTCCACTTCTTCTTCTAAACCCTGGCACCATAAAATTATGGTCCTTGCTTAGGTGTTGTCAAGAGAGAGTTGTGGTCAGCCTCAGGACAATTCTCCACCCACTTGTTTTGCTGCATGGATAAAAATTTAGTGGGAGTGGAGTGGTTTATTTAGAGGAAGAGGCGTATTTCATGTGAGTGCCATGCCAAGTGGGAGTGGCATGTTGAGTGGGAGTGGCATGTTTAGTGGGAGTGGCATAGTCCACTGAATTTTCTGAGCGTAGAGCGCTGGTGTTTACGTGGTTATGAGGTCAGGGTGCAGGAGGGACAATACACCAACACACGTTAGTACGTCGTAACACGGAGTGCAGTCGCCATCAGTCACACACACACACACACATACATATCTAGCACTTGATAGCTGGAGAAGGGGGCATGGCCCTCTGAAAGTAGAGCTGAACAACTGATTAGTTACTGACCAAGAGGAGACCACACTGGGTCACCACCACACTGGGTCACCACTACACTGGGTCACCTCCACACTGGGTCACCACCACACTGGGACACCACCACACTGGGTCACCACCACACTGGGTCACCATCACACTGGGTCACCACCACACTGGGACACCACCACACTGGGTCACCATAACACTGGGTCACCACCACACTGGGACACCACCACACTGGGTCACCTCCACACTGGGTCACCACCACACTGGGGCACCATAACACTGGGTCACCACCACACTGGGTCACCATAACACTGGGTCACCACCACACTGGGTCACCTCCACACTGGGTCCTGGGTCACCACCACACTGGGGCACCAACACACTGGGTCACCACCACACTGGGGCACCATCACACTGGGTCACCACCACACTAGGGCACCACCACAATGGGGCACCATAACACTGGGTCACCACCACACTGGGTCACCACCACACTGGGTCACCACCGCACTGGGTCACCACCACAATGGGGCACCATAACACTGGGTCACCACCACACTGGGTCACCACCACACTGGGTCACCCCCACACTGGGTCACCACCACACTGGGTCACCACCACACTGGGTCACCACCACACTGGGTCACCACCACACTGGGTCACCCCCACACTGGGTCACCACCACACTGGGTCACCCCCACACTGGGTCACCACCACACTGGGTCACCACCACACTGGGTCACCACCACACTGGGTCACCACCACACTGGGTCACCACCACACTGGCTCACCACCACACTGGTTCACCACCACACTGAGTCGGTCACCCCCATATTTGGTCACTACCCAGTGTGAGGTATGTTGACAGTAGGCACTCGGGGACAGGCAGTGAATTCTGCTCGGGGTAGTAGGTTTGATAGACACAGTCCAAGCCACACACTTCCCAATGCAAGCTGACCGACCTTGTGCACTTCCTACAAGTGCAACCGCTACACTCAAGCAGACAAGGGGGGGGGGGAGTGGCAAGGGGGAAGTCAGAGAGACAGCAGCAAACCACCACTGGTAGTTGCCATGACAACATAATAAGCTCTCAGCATTAATTAGACAGTACAAAAACAATAACGAATGATTTCACTTTTTCCCTCCCTCCCTTCCTCACCACACACCACCATGTGTGTGTGTGTGTGTGTGTGTGTGTGTGTGTGTGTGTGTGTGTGTGTGTGTGTGTAAATATACACACACACACACATGTACGTATTAGCAGAAGCATTGCCACACTTCACCATATCTGTGTGGACATATATACACACATATGTACATGTACACACACAACACAGAAATGTACATGCAGACTGAGGAACTCACACATGCACACACACTCAGACAGAGAGACAGGCATGCAGACTGAGGAACTCACACATGCACACACACTCAGACAGAGAGACAGCATGCAGACTGAGGAACTCACACATGCACACACACTCAGACAGAGAGACAGACATGCAGACTGAGGAACTCACACATGCACACACACACTCAGACAGAGAGACAGCATGCAGACAGAGGACTCACACATGCACACACACTCAGACAGAGAGACAGGCATGCAGACTGAGGAACTCACTACATGCACACACACACTCAGACAGAGAGACAGGCATGCAGACTGAGAACTCACACATGCACACACACTCAGACAGAGAGACAGACATGCAGACTGAGGAACTCACACATGCACACACACACTCAGACAGAGAGACAGGCATGCAGACTGAGGAACTCACACATGCACACACACTCAGACAGAGAGACAGCATGCAGACTGAGGAACTCACACATGCACACACACTCAGACAGAGAGACAGGCATGCAGACTGAGGAACTCACACATGCACACACACTCAGACAGAGAGACAGGCATGCAGACTGAGGAACTCACACATGCACACACACTCAGACAGAGAGACAGGCATGCAGACTGAGAACTCACACATGCACACACACTCAGACAGAGAGACAGGCATGCAGACTGAGGAACTCACACATGCACACACACTCAGACAGAGAGACAGGCAGACATGCAGACTGAGAACTCACACATGCACACACACTCAGACAGAGAGACAGCAGACATGCAGACTGAGGAACTCACACATGCACACACACTCAGACAGAGAGACAGGCAGACATGCAGACTGAGAACTCACACATGCACACACACTGCAGACAGAGAGACAGGCATGCAGACTGAGGAACTCACACATGCACACACACTCAGACAGAGAGACAGGCATGCAGACTGAGGAACTCACACATGCACACACACTCAGACAGAGAGACAGGCAGGCAGACTGAGGAACTCACACATGCACACACACTCAGACAGAGAGACAGGCATGCAGACTGAGGAACTCACACATGCACACACACTCAGACAGAGACAGACAGCATGCAGACTGAGGAACTCACACATGCACACACACTCAGACAGAGAGACAGGCATGCAGACTGAGGAACTCACACATGCACACACACTCAGACAGAGAGACAGGCCATGCAGACTGAGGAAACTCACACATGCACACACACTCAGACAGAGAGACAGGCATGCAGACTGAGGGAACTCACACATGCACACACACTCAGACAGAGAGACAGGCATGCAGACTGAGGAACTCACACATGCACACACACTCAGGACAGAGAGACAGGCATGCAGACTGAGGAACTCACACATGCACACACACTCAGACAGAGAGACAGGCATGCAGACTGAGGAACTCACACATGCACACACACTCAGACAGAGAGACAGCAGGCATGCAGACTGAGGAACTCACACATGCACACACACTCAGACAGAGAGACAGGCATGCAGACTGAGGAACTCACACATGCACACACACTCAGACAGAGAGACAGGCATGCAGACTGAGGAACTCACACATGCACACACACTCAGACAGAGAGACAGGCATGCAGACTGAGGAACTCACACACGCACACACACTCAGACAGAGAGACAGGCATGCAGACTGAGGAACTCACACACGCACACAACACTCAGACAGAGAGACAGGCATGCAGACTGAGGAACTCACACAGCCACACACACTCAGACAGAGAGACAGGCATGCAGACTGAGGAACTCACACATGCACACACACTCAGACAGAGAGACAGGCATGCAGACTGAGGAACTCACACATCGCACACACACTCAGACAGAGAGACAGGCATGCAGACTGAGGAACTCACACATGCACACACACTCAGACAGAGAGACAGGCATGCAGACTGAGGAACTCACACATGCACACACACTCAGACAGAGAGACAGGCATGCAGACTGAGGAACTCACACATGCACACACTCAGACAGAGAGACAGGCATGCAGACTGAGGAACTCACACATGCACCACACACTCAGACAGAGAGACAGGCATGCAAGACTGAGAACTCACACATGCACACACACTCAGACAGAGAGACAGCATGCAGACTGAGGAACTCACACATGCACACACACTCAAGACAGAGAGACAGGCATGCAGACTGAGGAACTCACACATGCACACACACTCAGACAGAGAGGACAGGCATGCAGACTGAGGAACTCACACATGCACACACACTCAGACAGAGAGACAGGCATGCAGACTGAGGAACTCACACATGCACACACACTCAGACAGAGAGACAGGCATGCAGACTGAGGAACTCACACATGCACACACACTCAGACAGAGAGACAGGCATGCAGACTGAGGAACTCACACATGCACACACACTCAAGACAGAGAGACAGGCATGCAGACTGAGGAACTCACACATGCACACACACTCAAGACAGAGAGACAGGCATGCAGACTGAGGAACTCACACATGCACACACACTCAGACAGAGAGACAGGCATGCAGACTGAGGAACTCACACCATGCACACACACTCAGACAGAGAGACAGGCATGCAGACTGAGGAACTCACACATGCACACACACTCAGGACAGAGAGACAGGCATGCAGACTGAGGAACTCACACATGCACACACACTCAGACAGAGAGACAGGCATGCAGACTGAGGAACTCACACATGCACACACACTCAGACAGAGAGACAGGCATGCAGACTGAGGAACTCACACATGCACACACACTCAGACAGAGGAGACAGGCATGCAGACTGAGGAACTCACACATGCACACACACTCAGACAGAGAGACAGGCATGCAGACTGAGGAACTCACACATGCACACACACTCAGACAGAGAGACAGGCATGCAGACTGAGGAACTCACACATGCACACACACTCAGACAGAGAGACAGGCATGCAGACTGAGGAACTCACACATGCACACACACTCAGACAGAGAGACAGGCATGCAGACTGAGGAACTCACACATGCACACACACTCAGACAGAGAGACAGGCATGCAGACTGAGGAACTCACACATGCACACACACTCAGACAGAGAGACAGGCATGCAGACTGAGGAACTCACACATGCACACACACTCAGACAGAGAGACAGGCATGCAGACTGAGGAACTCACACATGCACACACACTCAGACAGAGAGACAGGCATGCAGACTGAGGAACTCACACATGCACACACACTCAGACAGAGAGACAGGCATGCAGACTGAGGAACTCACACATGCACACACACTCAGACAGAGAGACAGGCATGCAGACTGAGGAACTCACACATGCACACACACTCAGACAGAGAGACAGGCATGCAGACTGAGGAACTCACACATGCACACACACTCAGACAGAGAGACAGGCATGCAGACTGAGGAACTCACACATGCACACACACTCAGACAGAGAGACAGGCATGCAGACTGAGGAACTCACACATGCACACACACTCAGACAGAGAGACAGGCATGCAGACTGAGGAACTCACACATGCACACACACTCAGACAGAGAGACAGGCATGCAGACTGAGGAACTCACACATGCACACACACTCAGACAGAGAGACAGGCATGCAGACTGAGGAACTCACACATGCACACACACTCAGACAGAGAGACAGGCATGCAGACTGAGGAACTCACACATGCACACACACTCAGACAGAGAGACAGGCATGCAGACTGAGGAACTCACACATGCACACACACTCAGACAGAGAGACAGGCATGCAGACTGAGGAACTCACACATGCACACACACTCAGACAGAGAGACAGGCATGCAGACTGAGGAACTCACACATGCACACACACTCAGACAGAGAGACAGGCATGCAGACTGAGGAACTCACACATGCACACACACTCAGACAGAGAGACAGGCATGCAGACTGAGGAACTCACACATGCACACACACTCAGACAGAGAGACAGGCATGCAGACTGAGGAACTCACACATGCACACACACTCAGACAGAGAGACAGGCATGCAGACTGAGGAACTCACACATGCACACACACTCAGACAGAGAGACAGGCATGCAGACTGAGGAACTCACACATGCACACACACTCAGACAGAGAGACAGGCATGCAGACTGAGGAACTCACACATGCACACACACTCAGACAGAGAGACAGGCATGCAGACTGAGGAACTCACACATGCACACACACTCAGACAGAGAGACAGGCATGCAGACTGAGGAACTCACACATGCACACACACTCAGACAGAGAGACAGGCATGCAGACTGAGGAACTCACACATGCACACACACTCAGACAGAGAGACAGGCATGCAGACTGAGGAACTCACACATGCACACACACTCAGACAGAGAGACAGGCATGCAGACTGAGGAACTCACACATGCACACACACTCAGACAGAGAGACAGGCATGCAGACTGAGGAACTCACACATGCACACACACTCAGACAGAGAGACAGGCATGCAGACTGAGGAACTCACACATGCACACACACTCAGACAGAGAGACAGGCATGCAGACTGAGGAACTCACACATGCACACACACTCAGACAGAGAGACAGGCATGCAGACTGAGGAACTCACACATGCACACACACTCAGACAGAGAGACAGGCATGCAGACTGAGGAACTCACACATGCACACACACTCAGACAGAGAGACAGGCATGCAGACTGAGGAACTCACACATGCACACACACTCAGACAGAGAGACAGGCATGCAGACTGAGGAACTCACACATGCACACACACTCAGACAGAGAGACAGGCATGCAGACTGAGGAACTCACACATGCACACACACTCAGACAGAGAGACAGGCATGCAGACTGAGGAACTCACACATGCACACACACTCAGACAGAGAGACAGGCATGCAGACTGAGGAACTCACACATGCACACACACTCAGACAGAGAGACAGGCATGCAGACTGAGGAACTCACACATGCACACACACTCAGACAGAGAGACAGGCATGCAGACTGAGGAACTCACACATGCACACACACTCAGACAGAGAGACAGGCATGCAGACTGAGGAACTCACACATGCACACACACTCAGACAGAGAGACAGGCATGCAGACTGAGGAACTCACACATGCACACACACTCAGACAGAGAGACAGGCATGCAGACTGAGGAACTCACACATGCACACACACTCAGACAGAGAGACAGGCAGACATGCAGACTGAGGAACTCACACATGCACACACACTCAGACAGAGAGACAGGCAGACATGCAGACTGAGGAACTCACACATGCACACACACTCAGACAGAGAGACAGGCAGACATGCAGACTGAGGAACTCACACATGCACACACACTCAGACAGAGAGACAGGCAGATATGCAGACTGAGGAACTCACACATGCACACACACTCAGACAGAGAGACAGGCATGCAGACTGAGGAACTCACACATGCACACACACTCAGACAGAGAGACAGGCATGCAGACTGAGGAACTCACACATGCACACACACTCAGACAGAGAGACAGGCATGCAGACTGAGGAACTCACACATGCACACACACTCAGACAGAGAGACAGGCATGCAGACTGAGGAACTCACACATGCACACACACTCAGACAGAGAGACAGGCATGCAGACTGAGGAACTCACACACGCACACACACTCAGACAGAGAGACAGGCATGCAGACTGAGGAACTCACACACGCACACACACTCAGACAGAGAGACAGGCATGCAGACTGAGGAACTCACACATGCACACACACTCAGACAGAGAGACAGGCATGCAGACTGAGGAACTCACACATGCACACACACTCAGACAGAGAGACAGGCATGCAGACTGAGGAACTCACACATGCACACACACTCAGACAGAGAGACAGGCATGCAGACTGAGGAACTCACACATGCACACACACTCAGACAGAGAGACAGGCATGCAGACTGAGGAACTCACACATGCACACACACTCAGACAGAGAGACAGGCATGCAGACTGAGGAACTCACACATGCACACACACTCAGACAGAGAGACAGGCATGCAGACTGAGGAACTCACACATGCACACACACTCAGACAGAGAGACAGGCATGCAGACTGAGGAACTCACACATGCACACACTCAGACAGAGAGACAGGCATGCAGACTGAGGAAGGAACTAGTAATGTGATGACGACTCATAATTGCACCACGCCTTCAAGTAAGGCTAATGGTAGCGGGTAAGGGGACATCATGTGATACAGAACACACAACACAACACGCTACAAGCTTGAGAAGGGCTTGGATGCACATAAAAAGTGCAGCAGTCAATGAAACTTCAGAGATTTTAGCTGCGAGGATGCGAGGACACCTGCAGCTGTTTTCATAACTGGTATTACTGGTTCACTACTTACTGGGTCTGAAGGCGCTCAAGACAACCTCTGAACTCCATCAGGACATCCTTGGAGAACTTCTGTGGGAAATATGATGTGTGCGTGTGTGCATGTGTGTGTTGTGTGTGTGCATGTGTGTTGTGTGTGTGCATGTGTGTGTTGTGTGTGTGCATGTGTGTGTTGTGTGTGTGCATGTGTGTGTTGTGTGTGTGCATGTGTGTGTTGTGTGTGTGCATGTGTGTGTTGTGTGTGTGCATGTGTGTGTTGTGTGTGTGCATGTGTGTGTTGTGTGTGTGCATGTGTGTGTTGTGTGTGTGTAAGAGAGTCAACATCACACTGGGTTGAGGCAGGATGAAGTAGGTTCACAACAGCTCTATGGGGACACACACTGGACCAACACCACACTGGGTTGAGGCAGGTTGAAGTAGGTTGACAATAGCTCTATGGGGACACACACTGGACCAACACCACACTGGGTTGAGGCAGGTTGAAGTAGGTTGACAATAGCTCTATGGGGACACACACTGGACCAACACCACACTGGGTTGAGGCAGGTTGAAGTAGGTTGACAATAGCTCTATGGGGACACACACTGGACCAACACCACACTGGGTTGAGGCAGGTTGAAGTAGGTTGACAATAGCTCTATGGAAACACACACTGGACCAACACCACACTGGGTTGAGGCAGGTTGAAGTAGGTTGACAATAGCTCTATGGAAACACACACTGGGGTCTAGCTATGCTGAGAGGACTCCTTCACTGGCACAGATGGACGACCATGTCAACAAGTACACATGTTAAGCATCCATGAAATACGATACCGTTGAATTTGAGGCTACTTGTGAAAACCTAAAATGATTAACCCTCCATAATCTAATTGGATAAATAGTAAGATAGATGGTAGTAAAGATTAATAAAGAGATTACGATAACGATAAATATCGAATTCCACACACATACAAACACACACACCAACTCCCGATCAACCAGTGCCTATCTCCATCTCTTCAGGGCCACTTGACCCGCTATTCATCACAGGCATCTTGTGGATAAGAAGCTCTCCAGATGGCCGACACGACCGACACCGGGCAGGAAGCTCGAGGCGATGCCGCTGCTGTTCTTGTTGTTGTTCTGCGAGCTAACAGAGAGCTGAGCTAACACTCTGGGACAAGACAGGGCAGGAGGTTTGCAACAGATGGCTGACACACACTAGTGGTGTAGATGTAACTTTGCTTATTTTTCTTTTGTAAACACACACACACACATATATAACTTACACTGCATACACTGTAGATAAATTATGCATATATACATATATAATATATATATACACACAAATACAACCAGCTGTTGACATGGAAAGATGAATGGTGACCTTTGTGAACCATCGTTGCTTGGAGACAGTGACAGAATCATTGAACACATGCAGCCTTAATTGTAGTCCCGTTCCCAGTTCTTATTCTGGTCCCATTCCCAGCCCCAGATATAATTGGCAAGGAGCCCCCCCCCCCCCCCCCCGATTAGGGAGTTGGGTAGGGAGTATTGCCATGGATGACAATGTGAGGCATCTACCTATCTATCTATCTACCTACCTATTCACCTATCTACGTATCTATCTATCTATCTATCTTTATGTCCCTTCTCCACGTTCATCCATAAAACTGATGAACTGGCCATGTATTAGCTCTAGATGAAATGGCTCACGTAAACAAGGAAATGATTGTCTTAGTGCGGGAAAGGTTGAAAACTGGTTGGCATATTCTGAAAGACAACAGCCTGCACTGGAGTTATCGATGGTTGCCTAGTTACAGCTGTCAGGGCAAGGATGCTGGAGTTCCATCGTGACTTGCCTGCTCAATTCCTCACAATAGCTATGGAGGAGACACCATTTGTCATGAGTGTGTAGAGACATCTCAAGCTTGGCAAGGCAAAAACAAGAAAATGGCGCCCAATGCTTGTATGCCCTGCCACTCGAGACAGCGAGCACAACAGCGGGCAGCTGTACAGGTGGTGCATAGAGGAGAGGGCACAACAGGGGGGCAGCTGTACAGGTGGTGCATAGAGGAGAGGGCACAACAGGGGGCAGCTGTACAGGTGGTGCATAGAGGAGAGGGCACAACAGGGGGCAGCTGTTCAGGTGGTGCAGAGAGGAGAGGGCACAACAGGGGGCAGCTGTACAGGTGGTACATAGAGGAGAGGGGGCTGTGGACAGGAGAGGAGAGACATGGAGGTCAGGACATCTGAACACAAATGTTATATCAAGAGTGTGTGATATCTGAAACAGAGTTCTTGTCAGCTATTGCAGGGTCTCCCCTTCAGTACTCTGACAATTCCGTCAGTCAGCACACACCATCTGATGACATCACTCATAGCGAGGGTTCTGTTAATTAAGACGATGTCAGCTCCCAAGAATGGAAACTCCTCTCTCAGCCATAGATATTTCACACATGTGCTTCTGCTCCATAACCAGCCAGCCCTGTTGTGTTGCAGGGCGTCTGGTTGTGCAGCCATGCGTAAGTTGGACCTATCTAAAGAACACTTACCTGAGGGCAGGAGAGGAAAGGAGTGGCAGGTGCTCCAGCTCGCCAGACAAGTGCCTTTGCATATATTTCTAGTTCTAATTATCTCAGCCTGTCATACTTTGAGCAGATTAGTAGTTCCTCAGCCCTGCTACCGGTTCCAGCCTTAGTTCTAGTCCTAGGCCTAGTTCTAGTCCCAGGCCTGGTTCTAGTCCCAGGCCCGGTTCTAGACCCAGCCATAGTTCTAGTCCCAGGCCTAGTTCTAGTCCCAGGCCTGGATCTAGACCCAGCTATAGTTCTAGTCCCAGGCCTAGTTCTAGTCCCGGGCGTGGTTATAGACCCAGCCATAGTTCTAGTCCCAGGCCTAGTTCTAGTCCCAGGCCTAGTTCTAGTCCCAGGCCTGGATCTAGACCCAGCTATAGTTCTAGTCCCAGGCCTGGTTATAGACCCAGCCATAGTTCTAGTCCCAGGCCTAGTTCTAGTCCCAGGCCTGGATCTAGACCCAGCTATAGTTCTAGTCCCAGGCCTAGTTCTAGTCCCAGGCCTGGATCTAGACCCAGCTATAGATCTAGTCCCAGGCCTAGTTCTAGTCCCAGGCCTGGTTATAGACCCAGCCATAGTTCGAGTCCCAACCGTAGTTCTAACTCTGGTCCTAGTTCTAGCCCTAGCCCTAGTTCTAGCCCTAGTTTTAGTTCCAGCCCTAGTTCCAGCCCTAGTTCTAGCCCTAGTTTCAGACCAGGCCTAGTTTTAATTCCAGTTACATGTAGTTCTATCTTGTTTTAGTCCCATTCCTGGTCCTAGCACCAGCCATAGTTTGAGTCCCATTTCTAGTTCTAGCTCCATCATTACTTTTGGTCCCAATCTAGTCCATCTAGCCCCAGCCCTAGTTCTATTCTTAACTCTTGCCCACTGTCAAAAAAGCTTCTCATAAAGTACACACACTGACTGTAACTTGCACTGATACTGACTGTAGCTTGCACTGACACTGACTGTAGCTTGCACTGACACTGACTAGCTTGCACTGACACTGACTGTAGCTTGCACTGACACTGACTGCAGCTTGCACTGACACTGACTGCAGCTTGCACTGACACTGACTGTAGCTTGCACTGACACTGACTGTAACTTGCACTGACACTGACTGCAGCTTGCACTGACACTGACTGTAGCTTGCACTGACACTGACTGTAGCTTGCACTGACACTGACTGTAGCTTGCACTGACACTGACTGTAGCTGGACTGGCACTGACTGTAACTTGCACTGACACTGACTGTAGTTGCACTGACACTGACTGTAGCTTGCACTGACACTGACTGCAGCTTGCACTGACACTGACTGTAGCTTGCACTGACACTGACTGTAGCTCGCACTGACACTGACTGTAGCTTGCACTGACACTGACTGTAGCTTGGACTGACACTGACTGTAGCTTGCACTGACACTGACTGTAGCTTATGCTGACACTGACTGTAGCTTGCACTGACACTGACTGTAGCTTGCACTGACACAGACTGTAGCTTGCACTGACACTGACTGCAGCTTGCCCTGACACTGACTGCAGCTTGCACTGACACTGACTGTAGCTTGCACTGACACTGACTGCAGCTTGCACTGACTGCAGCTTGCACTGACACTGACTGTAGCTTGCACTGACACTGACTGCAGCTTGCACTGACACTGACTGTAGCTTGCACTGACACTGACTGTAGCTTGCACTGACACTGACTGTAGCTTGCACTGACACTGACTGTAACTTGCACTGACACTGACTGCATCTTGCACTGACACTGACTGCAGCTTGCACTGACACTGACTGTAGCTTGCACTGACACTGACTGTAGCTCGCACTGACACTGACTGTAGCTGGACTGGCACTGACTGTAACTTGCACTGACACTGACTGTAGCTTGCACTGACACTGACTGTAGCTTGCACTGACACTGACTGTAGCTTGCACTGACACTGACTGTAGCTCGCACTGACACTGACTGTAGCTTGGACTGACACTGACTGTAGCTTGCACTGACACTGACTGTAGCTTATGCTGACACTGACTGTAGCTTGCACTGACACTGACTGTAGCTTGCACTGACACAGACTGCAGCTTGCACTGACACTGACTGCAGCTTACTGACACTGACTGCAGCTTACTGACACTGACTGTAGCTTGCACTGACACTGACTGTAGCTTGCACTGACACTGACTGTAGCTTGCACTGACACTGACTGTAACTTGCACTGACACTGACTGCATCTTGCACTGACACTGACTGCAGCTTGCACTGACACTGACTGTAGCTTGCACTGACACTGACTGTAGCTCGCACTGACACTGACTGTAGCTGGACTGGCACTGACTGTAACTTGCACTGACACTGACTGTAGCTTGCACTGACACTGACTGTAGCTTGCACTGACACTGACTGTAGCTTGCACTGACACTGACTGTAACTTGCACTGACACTGACTGTAGCTTGCACTGACACTGACTGTAGCTTGCACTGACACTGACTGTAGCTTGCACTGACACTGACTGTAGCTCGCACTGACACAGACTAGCTTGCACTGACACTGACTGTAGCTTGCACTGACACTGACTGTAGCTTATGCTGACACTGACTGTAGCTTGCACTGACACTGACTGCAGCTTGCACTGACACTGACTGTAGCTTGCACTGACACTGACTGTAGCTTGCACTGACACTGACTGTAACTTGCACTGACACTGACTGCATCTTGCACTGACACTTGACTGCAGCTTGCACTGACACTGACTGTAGCTTGCACTGACACTGACTGTAGCTCGCACTGACACTGACTGTAGCTGGACTGGCACTGACTGTAACTTGCACTGACACTGACTGTAGCTTGCACTGACACTGACTGTAGCTTGCACTGACACTGACTGTAGCTTGCACTGACACTGACTGTAACTTGCACTGACACTGACTGTAGCTTGCACTGACACTGACTGTAGCTTGCACTGACACTGACTGTAGCTTACACTGACACTGACTGTAGCTCGCAGTGACACTGACTGTAGCTTGCACTGACACTGACTGTAGCTTGGACTGACACTGACTGTAGCTTGCACTGACACTGACTGTAGCTTATGCTGACACTGACTGTAGCTTGCACTGACACTGACTGTAGCTTGGACTGACACTGACTGCAGCTTGCACTGACACTGACTGCAGCTTGCACTGACACTGACTGTAGCTTGCACTGACACTGACTGCAGCTTGCACTGACTGCAGCTTGCACTGACACTGACTGTAGCTTGCACTGACACTGACTGTAGCTTGCACTGACACTGACTGTAGCTTGCACTGACACTGACTGTAGCTTGCACTGACACTGACTGTAGCTTGCACTGACACTGACTGTTGCTTATGCTGACACTGACTAGCTTGCACTGACACTGACTGTAGCTTGCACTGACACTGACTGTAGCTTGCACTGACACTGACTGTAACTTGCACTGACACTGACTGCATCTTGCACTGACACTGACTGCAGCTTGCACTGACACTGACTGTAGCTTGCACTGACACTGACTGTAGCTCGCACTGACACTGACTGTAGCTGGACTGGCACTGACTGTAACTTGCACTGACACTGACTGTAGCTTGCACTGACACTGACTGTAGCTTGCACTGACACTGACTGTAGCTCGCACTGACACTGACTGTAGCTTGCACTGACACTGACTGTAGCTTGGACTGACACTGACTGTAGCTTGCACTGACACTGACTGTAGCTTATGCTGACACTGACTAGCTTGCACTGACACAGACTGCAGCTTGCACTGACACTGACTGTAGCTTGCACTGACACTGACTGTAGCTTGCACTGACACTGACTAGCTTGTGCTGACACTGACTGTAGCTTGCACTGACACTGACTGTAGCCTGCACTGACACTGACTGTAGCTTGCACTGACACTGACTGTAGCTTGCACTGACACTGACTGTAGCTTGCACTGACACTGACTGTAGCTTGCACTGACACTGACTGTAGCCTGCACTGACACTGACTGTAGCTTGCACTGACACTGACTGTAGCTTGCACTGACACTGACTGTAGCTTGCACTGACACTGACTGTAGCCTGCACTGACACTGACTGTAGCTTGCACTGACACTGACTGTAGCTTGCACTGACACTGACTGTAGCTTGCACTGACACTGACTGTAGCTTGCACTGACACTGACTGTAGCTTGCACTGACACTGACTAGCTTGTGCTGACACACACACATACATACATACAAACACCCGTCCAGTCTTGTCCATTACAGCAGGAGGAACACAACTCAAACTCACGACCCAGAGTGTCACAAACTAGCTTGCATGTTGTGAGAACTGGCAGGCCTCCTTAGCCTGGAACCATCTGCTGCAGACCATGCACTGAGAAGCCTGCAAGTGAGAACTGGCAGGCCTCCTTAGCCTCAGAACCATCTGCTGCAGCCCATGCACTGAGAGGCCTGCAAGTGAGAATTGCAAGGCCTCCTTAGCCTTCCTTAGCCTCAGAACCATCTGCTGCATGAGAGGCCTGGACTCACGTGGATTTGGAGTGTGGGTGCATCAATATTTCTTAAATATAGCATATTTTATTAATATATATATACAGTAGAGTGAAGTAATTACCATTTAACCTAATCCATATTGGGGGTGTAAAAAAAGGAGAGGGCCCCTGGAACCCACCCCCCCCCCACACACACTTACCCCATCCTTGAATCGAGCCATAGCGTAAATGTCACATGACCTCCCCACTAGCCCATCCACTAGCCCATCCACTTCTGTACCTCCCATGGCCAGCAGTCCTTTCCGCTGCAGCTTGGAGAGGAAGTCAGGCAGAGTATCAATGCGCGAGGGATGATGGAAGTGGGTGTGGTCATGAGGAGCAGACACAGCATGCTCCATCTGGTTCGTGTTGGCTGTCACTAAAAATAGCAGTTACAGCGATATGTTTAAAATGCTCATACACAGGACAGAGGGGAGGAAGGGAGAATCCAGATTTTGCCAAGCCCCCCCCCCCCCCCAACTTGGTATGAGTAAACATTACTACATTAATTATTTATAATTAGCCTGAGATAATTAGCCTGAGGAACTATTATAATTAGCCTGAGATAATTAGCCTGAGGAACTACAAATTAGATGTGTATTATTTATAATTGTTTAATTAGCTTGAGCAAAACAACATTGAGCAAAACAACATTAATTAATAATGGTAATTAATCCTGAGCAGTTGCCGTCAACACACTTGTCCTGGAAGCACTGCCATGTGCTTGTCCTGGAAGCACTCCATGTGCTTGTCCTGGAAGCACTGCCATGTGCTTGTCCTGGAAGCACTCCAGGACTGCTTGTCCTGGAAGCACTGCCATGTGCTTGTCCTGGAAGCACTCCATGTGCTTGTCCTGGAAGCACTGCCATGTGCTTGTCCTGGAAGCACTGCCATGTGCTTGTCCTGAAAGCACTGCCATGTGCTTGTCCTGGAAGCACTGCCATGTGCTTGTCCTGGAAGCACTGCCATGTGCCTGTCCTGGAAGCACTGCCATGTGCTTGTCCTGGAAGCACTCCATGTGCTTGTCCTGGAAGCACTGCCATGTGCTTGTCCTGGAAGCAGCCATGTGCTTGTCCTGGAAGCACTGCCATGTGCTTGTCCTGGAAGCACTGCCATGTGCTTGTCCTGGAAGCACTCCATGTGCTTGTCCTGGAAGCACTGCCATGTGCTTGTCCTGGAAGCAGTGCCATGTGCTTGTCCTGGAAGCATTTCTCTTATTGGAATCCACTTGACTACATCATGTGGCCCCACGTACTTGACTACATCATGTGGCCCCCCGTACTTGACTACATTATATGACACCCCCGCCTGCCCCCGTACTTAACTACATCATGTGGCCCCCCGTGGTTTACCAGAGAGTAGTAGTAAGCCATTGCTTCTTCCTCTCTGCCTTGTGGCAGCAAGATACCACCACTATGGCTTATTCAATTTGTAATCTCAACTTGCATGAGAACCTTGCTCCATAGATAAGGTCCATAGATAGGGTCAGCCATCTTCCCCTTCCCTCCCTTCCCTCACTATCAGTGCATGCGTGTGTGTGAGTGGAATTCCACTAAGGGAAGTGCTTCCAGAGCATGCACACAAACACACACTCACATGCATGCACGCATGCACACACACACCACACACACGCACAACACACCTGCAAATACTGTTACACTTAATATAGACTTAATATAGTCATTAAATCACACACACAGGGGCTGACACTCTAGGGGGCTGATACCCAGGGAGCTGACACTCAGGGGGCTGATACCCAGGGGGCTGACACCCGGGGGGCTGACACTCAGGGGGCTGATACCAGGGGGCTGACACTCAGGAGGCTGATACCCAGGGGGCTGACACCCGGGGGGCTGACACTCAGGGGGCTGATACCAGGGGGCTGACACTCAGGGGGCTGATACCCAGGGGGGGGAAACTCAGGGGGCTGATACCCAGGGGGCCGACACCCAGAGGATTTAAGATCTATATTGAGGTTGCAGCTGTTTTGGTTTCCCTTGTACACCCTGCACCACAAACCTCATGAAATACTTGAAGCCGATACAGTCATCCTTGCTATAACGAGAGAGAACTAGCAGTCTAATCTGCGCCGACCAGTTTGACAAAGTTAAACGTTATTGCAATGGCAGCAAAATGTCATGAAGACTTCACAGCGATGGACGTCATGTAATAATGTAGAAATACTGTCTTTGTAAAAGATGGGTCACCGCCCATTCCCTCCCCACCCAACTCCCTCCAAAGTTAGCCATCATCACAAAAATCTACAACTGCGGGAGCTAGAGAGACATCTGCCAGCACATAGGAGCTAGACAGGTGCTCATCTGCCAGCACGCAGGAGCTAGAGAGGTGCCCATCTGCCAGCACACAGGAACTAGAGAGGTGCTCATCTGCCAGCACGCAGGAACTAGAGAGGTGCCCATCTGCCAGCACGCAGGAACTAGAGAGGTGCCCATCTGCCAGCACACAGGAGCTAGAGAGGTGCCCATCTGCCAGCACACAGGAACTAGAGAGGTGCCCATCTGCCAGCACGCAGGAACTAGAGAGAGCTCTGACCCCCAACTCCAGGCGATCTGCTGCCTTGATAGCATTGTCATCTCAACCTTCTTCTCTCTCCGGTGCTATGTGCTCACTCTGTAATCTCTTTCAGCGCCCATTTTAGCCACTGCGACTTATTTTACCAGAAAAATGAAGACATTCTGTGCAGTTGTAGTCACACCTCTGAAATGGAAAGATTTAGGGCTGCCGTCAGAACACAGCATTTAGCAGGAACGTCAATACTTTGAGTCCCAGACACACACAGACTCAATGCAATAGATATATAGATGGAAGACTGCATTATTAGTTGATGTTCCAAGATGGTGTTGCAGAGGTCTAATGGTGGGAGCAAGGGTGTCAATGGGATATTGGGATGCATAGTACATGACGTCTGGTGGTGTTTTCTCTGGGATCTATCCCGGGATGAAAGGTCTGGAATATTCATAGCCATAGGAGCTGTGAATATCCAACGAGGGTCTCAGGAGAAGGAGAAGGATCCTTGGGCAAGGGGGGAAGAATCTATACTTAGAACTGAGGGGGGGGGGGGGGGGATCCACAAAGAACTGGATTTGCTTGCTCAGAGTTGACAGGGCATGTGTTCTCAACAGACACAGTGTCTTTGAGCCATCGAATCCCTTTGAAGGAAGCCATATTTTGTCTACACAGGGGAGTAGCAGCATGTGATTGCCAGTCAGTACGCCATATTTTGTCTACACAGGGGAGTAGCAGCATGTGATTGCCAGTCAGTATGGCACACAAAGATTCCCTCTGAACCAGCTCCCTGTGTGCACCCACTCAAGTGCGTGCCAAGTTTGTGCATCACCCCAACCAGCAGAGCCATTTGTGTTTCTTCCTGAGGACCTGACAAAATGGGAACTTAAAATTGTAACATTGTCTAGACAGGAGGCCATTTGCACGTGCTGAATGTGGTTTGGCAGTGGCTCTGCGGTGCACCAGTTGCTAGCAACATAAATCTGTTGAATGTGGTTAGGCAGTGGCTCTGCGGTGCACCAGTTGCTAGCAACATATGAGTGTGGTTAGACAGTGTGGCTCTGCGGTGCACCAGTTGCTAGCAACATAAATCTGTTGAATGTGGTTAGGCAGTGGCTCTGCGGTGCACCAGTTGCTAGCAACATATGAGTGTGGTTAGACAGTGTGGCTCTGCGGTGCACCAGTTGCTAGCAACATAAATCTGTTGAATGTGGTTAGGCAGTGGCTCTGCGGTGCACCAGTTGCTAGCAACATAAATCTATTGAGCATGGTTAGACAGTGGCTCTGCGGTGCACCAGCTGCTAGCATCATGTGTGGCTCTGCGGTGCACCAGTTGCTGTGGTACGTGCAACAACATATCTGGCGAGCTTTGGCTTCAATTTCAACTTTCAAGCACATTACGTTGGGCAGAAACAGGAAGCAACAAGAAGGGCGGAAACAGGAAGCACCAATGGATGTTTGTAATGCCCACCACAAGCAAGTACCGTATACGCTGAACTATCCAAGCCTTGGAAATGCCCCCCCCCCTCCCCCCGGAAATACAATAGCTAATGATCTCACCGGTCTGTGTGAAGTCACCAGTTAACCCCAGGAAGACCCTGCACTTCTATACATCTAGGCTTTCGCACTTAGCTTATTCCCCCCCAACCCCCACGAATCCAACTCAGAAACACCAGAACCTCACACAGAAGTAGTAGACGGTGTGCTGCATCACATCGTATCGGGCTGTTCTCAGTCAGCGTCTGCATTCAATGCATGTCAAATACACACTTCAATCCGGCATTATGAATTCCATACACTGACTTGCAATGAGCTTCAACCAGGTAATCCAAACTAAGCACACCTGCAGCGCCGGCCAGTGAAGGTGACAGCCGCTACTCCACCGCCGAGGGGCTTGGCCTTTTTTCTTTTTAACTTCAATGAGGAGGAGAATCATGTGGGAGGGGCTTCTAACTTTTTCACGGAGGAGTCAGCAGGGAGAGGGTCGCGAGCTGCTCCAAGCACGATAGGCAACTCCACCAAGTGCGAGGCAAATCTGTCCAACCCTCTTCATCTTCTCCTCGTCCACTCTGCGGCTGACACTTTCTCGTCATCTTCTCCTTGTCCACTCTGCAGCTGACACTCGCTCGTCATCTTCTCCTCGTCCACTCTGCAGCTGACACTCTCTCATCTTCTCCTCGTCCACTCTGCGGCTGACACTCTCTCATCTTCTCCTCGTCCACTCTGCGGCTGACACTCAAGTCCAAACACAAATGTAGCATCCGTCTGTTGCTCCCTAATGATGTTGCTCCATAATGCTGTTGTTCCCTAATTATGTTGCTCCCTAATTATGTTGTTCCCTAATGCTGTTGCTCCCTAATGATGTTGCTCCCTAACACCGTTGCTCCCTAATGATGTTGCGCCCTAACACTGTTGCTCCCTAATGTTGCTAATGCTGTTGCTCCCTAACACTGTTGCTCCCTAACACTGTTGCTCTAATGATGTTGCTCCCTTATGCTGTTGCTCCCTAATGCTGTTGTTCCATAATACTGTTGCACACCTAACACTGTTGCTCCCTAATGATGTTGCTCCCTAATGTTGTTGCTCCCTAATGATGTTGCTCCTTAACATTGTTGCTCCCTAATGATGTTGCTCCCTAATGCTGTTGCTCCCTAACATTGTTGCTCCCTAATGCTGTTGCTCCCTAACACTGTTGCTCCCTAATGCTGTTGCTCCCTAATGATGTTACTCCCTAACACTGTTGCTCCCTAAAACTGTTGTTCCCTAATGCTGTTGCTCCATAATGATGTTGCTCCCTAACACTGTTGCTCCCTAATGATGTTGCTCCCTAACACTGTTGCTCCCTAATGCTGTTGCTCCCTGATGATGTTACTCCCTAACACTGTTGCTCCCTAAAACTGTTGTTCCCTAATGCTGTTGCTCCATAATGATGTTGCTCCCTAACACTGTTGCTCCCTAATGATGTTGCTCCCTAACACTGTTGCTCCCTAATGCTGTTGCTCCATGATGATATTGCTCCCTAATGCTGTTGTGCCCTAACACATGACTAGACGTCGAGTTCCTCGCAGGGCTTTGTGCGAGAGTTGTGCGGGATAAGTGGACTGCTAGAAAAGGTCTCACGATTATGCAATCATTCCACCAACAATGAATAACCGCCAGCAATTAGACCTCAATCAAGCTCGTTTACATATCATTAATTAACCACTCAAGTGTTCACCCATTCTTGTCCACCTAGAGGAAGCTATCAGGGAGTAGGCGCCCCACGCCTGACAACAATTAATCAGATCAACATCAATTTCGGCTGAATTGTCGCTTTCTTATTAAAAGAATACCCATACATACCTCTACCAGTTAGAAGACCCTTTACCATTAAGTACACAACGTCTGGTTACTTGTATAATGATTGGTGTACATGCTTTTAAACGGTAAAGGGTGATCTAGTTGGCTATGGTCTACACGAGCACCAACTGGTCTCCTTTCCTACCCCTAGCAAGTTATTCTAATACACATATATTGTAGCTTGTTTTTGAGTAAAACATTTCCATTGTTCGTTCATATGATGGCCCCTGGAGCAATAGGCCTGAACCTTGTGGAAGCTATGAAGCTCTGACGTAGGGACACACACTTCCCCCCTATAAATTTCCTATTTTGATCTTCTGTATGTGCCAGTGTGAAGCAGAGCTTGCTCTTGGAGTGAATAGCTAGCACTTTATGTAAGAGAACAGCCACATGTGCTCCTGCATGCTCCGGAGAGAGACACCAAGATATTTCTGTGTTTATTATGCTAGACACACTTGGTTGAGGCAGGTTGAAGTAGGTTGACAACAGCTCCATGGGGACACACACTGGACCAACATCACACAGGGCTGAGGCAGGTTGAAGTAGGTTGACAATAGCTCTATGGGGGCACACACTGGACAAACATCACACTGGGTTGAGGCAGGTTGAAGTAGGTTGACAATAGCTCTATGGGGGCACACACTGGACCAACATCACACTGGGCTGAGGCAGGTTGAAGTAGGTTGACAATAGCTCTATGGGGACACACACTGGACCAACATCACACTGGGTTTAGGCAGGTTGAAGTAGGTTCACAACAGCTCTGTGGAGACATGTGGCAGGTGAAATAGGCTGACTATATCTCTACGGTGACCAAGTCAGCATGACAATGATCCAGATTCCTCTGGATAAAAATAGTCTTCTATATAATGTACATTCACAAACAAGTAGATTTGCTATTTTTGGCGAGTGTGTTTGCTTCTATGAAAATAAGTGGAATGCAGTTATTGAAATTAGCCCGGAAGTGGATACACTTATAGTAATGGTGCACGTACTGCAAGCACGCCTGCCCCGCCCCCTCCACCCACTGGTAACTATCGGTTCCAATTTCAACAGTATAAACAAACAAGACTCCATCTATACCACAAGCTAGTTACCATACCAAAGGCTGCAGCTGCCTCACAAGTCTGCATCCTGTACCAGTGACTAGGCACTGCCTCTCCACCTGGATGTGGAGGAAGGAAGGGGGATGGGGAGGGAGGGAGAAGAGAGAGGGGGAAAGAGAAGGATAAGATGGGAAATGTTAAAAAGTGATGGTCAAAATCGACCCTATGAAAATGATGGATTATTTCAAGATGCCAAAACTTCTTCCCTGAACTTTTCATGCAAGTGATTTTAGAAATGTGATGGGTATATATAGGGTCAGTGGCAAGCTGGGGTTCAGGTAGGTATGGGGTCAATGGCAAGTTGGGGGTCAGGTAGGTATGGAGTCAGTGGCAAGCTGGGGGTCAGGTAGGTATGGAGTCAGTGGCAAGCTGGGGGTCAGGTAGGTATGGAGTCAGTGGCAAGCTGGGTATGTATGGGGTCAGTGGCAAGCTGGGGGTTAGGTAGGTATAGGGTCAGTGGCAAGCTGGGGGTCAGGTAGGTATAGGGTCAGTGGCAAGCTGGGGGTCAGGTAGGTATGGAGTCAGTGGCAAGCTGGGGGTCAGGTAGGTATGGAGTCAGTGGCAAGCTGGGTATGTATGGGGTCAGTGGCAAGCTGGGGGTTAGATAGGTATGGGGTCAGTGGCAAGCTGGGGGTCAGGTAGGTATAGGGTCAGTGGCAAGCTGGGGGTCAGGTAGGTATCGGGGTCAGTGGCAAGCTGGGGGTCAGGTAGGTATGGAGTCAGTGGCAAGCTGGAGGTTAGGTAGGTATGGAGTCAGTGGCAAGCTGGGGGTCAGGTGTGTATGGAGTCAGTGGTAAGCTAGGTAGGTATGGTGTCAGTGGCAAGCTGGGTGTGTATGGTGTCAGTGGCAAGCTGGGTGTGTATGGAGTAAGTGGTAAGCTAGGTAGGTATGGTGTCAGTGGTAAGCTGGGTGTGTATGGTGTCAGTGGTAAGCTGGGTGTGTATGGAGTCAGTGGTAAGCTAGGTAGGTATGGAGTCAGTGGTAAGCTAGGTAGGTATGGTGTCAGTGGTAAGCTGGGTGTGTATGGTGTCAGTGGTAAGCTGGGTGTGTATGGAGTCAGTGGTAAGCTTGGTGTGTATGGAGTCAGTGGTAAGCTAGGTAGGTATGGTGTCAGTGGCAAGCTGGGTGTGTATGGAGTCAGTGGTAAGCTAGGTAGGTATGGAGTCAGTGGTAAGCTAGGTAGGTATGGAGTCAGTGGTAAGCTAGGTAGGTATGGGGTCAGTGGTAAGCTAGGTAGGTATGGTGTCAGTGGCAAGCTGGGTGTGTATGGAGTCAGTGGTAAGCTAGGTAGGTATGGAGTCAGTGGTAAGTTGGGTGTGTATGGTGTCAGTGGTAAGCTAGGTAGGTATGGAGTCAATGGTAAGCTGGGTGTGTATGGAGTCAGTAGCTGGGTATGTATGGGGTCAGTGGTAAGCTAGGTAGGTATGGAGTCAGTGGTAAGTTGGGTGTGTATGGTGTCAGTGGTAAGCTAGGTAGGTATGGAGTCAGTGGTAAGCTAGGTAGGTATGGAGTCAGTGGTAAGCTAGGTAGGTATGGAGTCAGTGGTAAGCTAGGTAGGTATGGAGTCAGTGGTAAGCTGGGTGTGTATGGTGTCAGTGGTAAGCTAGGTAGGTATGGAGTCAGTGGTAAGCTAGGTAGGTATGGAGTCAGTGGTAAGCTAGGTAGGTATGGAGTCAGTGGTAAGCTGGGTGTGTATGGTGTCAGTGGTAAGCTAGGTAGGTATGGAGTCAGTGGTAAGCTAGGTAGGTATGGAGTCAGTGGTAAGCTAGGTAGGTATGGAGTCAGTGGTAAGCTGGGTGTGTATGGAGTCAGTGGTAAGCTAGGTAGGTATGGAGTCAGTGGTAAGCTAGGTGTGTGTGGTGTCAGTGGTAAGCTAGGTAGGTATGGAGTCAGTGGTAAGCTAGGTAGGTATGGTGTCAGTGGTAAGCTGGGTGTGTATGGAGTCAGTGGTAAGCTAGGTAGGTATGGAGTCAGTCGTAAGCTGGGTGTGTATGGAGTCAGTGGTAAGCTAGGTAGGTATGGAGTCAGTGGTAAGCTAGGTAGGTATGGAGTCAGTGGTAAGCTAGGTAGGCTAGGTAGGTATGGAGTCAGTGGTAAGGGGTCAGGGAGGTTAGTAAAGAGTTGAAATTCAGGGGAATTGCATTTTGCAAGAACGCTATCCGGACAATAAAAAGTTTAAACTTCTCTCCTGGAGAGTTTATGCTTTCTTGTTTACAATAAGTTGCCAATAGTGTTGAAGGTTTTCTCGGAGGCACCAGCAGTGAGTGGCCAAGCCAACAGAACACGGGAAGCCAAATAAAGCCCACCTAACCACCAATGTTGATGGTTTTTATTGTCACTAGGACCACTTAGTAGCCATTACCAAAACTACGTCGGTGCTTGCCATAACTCAAACTGTTTTTAATGGCGACGCCGTATCCAACCTTAGAGAAACACTGCAGGAGTTGAAATGGCAGAGATTACAACAACGACAAGTGTCATTGTTGATGACTTTGGGGGGATCCCCAAGAGTGGGCATACTTGAAGGCAGCAAATGATTCTGAGCAAAGCAGATAATTCACGAGACAAATTCATTGCCTGACACCTGACACACTAAATCTTACTAAATCTTAGATAATCGAGGGTTGTCTAGCTAAAATTACCTCTCGTCTCTGGCCTGAATGCTCGTGGACTAGAGAAACAACAACAAAAGTATTCCAAGAGCTTGTTTACTTCTATTATCACCAGGGTAACTGGCACATCAATGGTGCCCACCTGATAGAGCCCTTACCACCAGGCTAACTGGCACATCAATGGTGCCCACCTGATAGAGCCCTCACCACCAGGGGGGTAACTGGCACATCAATGGTGCCCACCTGATAGAGCCCTTACCACCAGGCTAACTGGCACATCAATGGTGCCCATCTAATAGAGCCCTCAAGCCATGGAGAAGGCACCCTTTGACTCTTGCTGTTACTACATCACATGACTTGAAATTCTAGTGCATGTGTGCATTGCAATTCTCCACCTAACGAGTTAAAGCACTTGGAAAAAGAGAGAGAGAGCCATTGCAACAATCATCGCAGCACGGGAGGCAAGTACTGGGAAGAAGTCACACACACACACACCCCCCCACACACACACACACACATCACGCATCCAGATTCTTTACCAACAGCTACGTGGACCAACATAGAGACCAGCATAATGATTGGTAAAGGGTCTGGCTACGAGAGCCAGCGTCTACTTCCATTTATTAAAACAAAAACAAATTCGTGTTCGGATTAAAGTCCCCAAAAATGGTGGCAGGATGAGCTGTAACATCACCAGGCAGCTGGTGAGTAGCCATTGGGAAGCTGGGCAGCACACACAAGCTGGACATCCCCAGGCAGCTGGTGAGTAGCCATTGGGCAGCTAGGCAGCACACACAAGCTTGACATCACCAGGCAGCTGGTGAGTAGCCATTGGGCCTAGGCAGCACACACAAGCTGGCAGCTGGTGAGTAGCCATTGGGCAGCTGGGCACCACACACAAGCTGGACATCACCAGGCAGCTGGTGAGTAGCCATTGGGAAGCTGGGCAGCACACACAAGCTGGACATCCCCAGGCAGCTGGTGAGTAGCCATTGGGCAGCTGGGCAGCACACACAAGAAAGAGCAAGCTTAAGTAAGCAATGATATCTGAGCATGCTCAGCGTTAGCTTAGGTACAAAAAAAAAGATTCAAACTTTCATTTCCTAAAAGCTGGTCCGGCCAAAACCAGACCAACCAGATTCGTTCCTCTACGTCTGAGGCTCTCTCACTCACAACCATAACATTGTCGCAACTTCTCACCATCGCCACTGGGCATAAGCAAAGTACGTGCCACTACACACGTATCCCTATCCAGGCAACAGTAGTAAGGGAAGCCCTCATCAAGCGCCGAAAACCTGACCACATACACACGCACACAATGATGACATAGCCACATGCTGGAGTGAACTACCCAGAAGGTGAAGCACCTGAGAATCAGCGGCACTGCACAGTCAGGAGAGCCAAGATCACTCACTACAGTCAGGAGCCATGCTCACTCACTCTTGTGATCTCATGACCACCATCAGATCACTCTCAAGTACTCTGGCCCTGGGGAGAAGCACCCTGTGGTCTGTGGTGGGCACTTTAATGAGCTTATAAAGAACACAAAAGAAATGGTTTGGGGCATGTGCAGCTCATGTGTCATACAGGATGGGGGGGATATCCCATCACCGCTTTTTAAGCGCCTAATGAAAACACTGATTGTGTAGAGCAGAGCTTCCTCTAGCCACTGGCGCTAATTTCAACTCGTTAGCAATCTGGAGTATTTATGCGGCAAAATCAGGCATTCAGGGTCCCTCCACTTGTAGCTCCAGTAACTTGGCTATAGTTATACTTATGAAAAATATTTTAGTATCAACAGAGAGCACACAGAGAGACCTATCTTTTGAGCTATATATCAAGTCCATACCATGAAGTTTACAGAATCTATGGAGCTACAAAGTGGTAACCACAAGGGGGGGTAAGGGTGAAAATACATATGGTATAGTCCTCCCCAAAAAAATGAAAATGTCCCCCCTTAACATAAATTCCTACCCCTTCCCCTACACCAGGGAAGTAAATTCCTACCCCTTCCCAGGGAAGTAAATTCCTACCCCCTCCCCTACCCAGGGAAGTAAATTCCTAACCCCTCCCCTCTACCAGGGAAGTAAATTCCTACCCCTTCCCCTACACCAGGGAAGTAAATTCCTACCCCTCCCCTACCCAGGGAAGTAAATTCCTACCCCCACCCCCACACAGGGAAGTAAATTCCTAACCCCTCCCCTCTACCAGGGAAGTAAATTCCTACCCCTCCCCTCTACCAGGGAAGTAAATTCCTACCCCTCCCCTATACCAGGGAAGTAAATTCCTACCCCCTCCCCTACCCAGGGAAGTAAATTCCTAACCCCTCCCCTCCACCAGGGAAGTAAATTCCTACCCCTCCCCTCCACCAGGGAAGTAAATTGCTACCCCTTCCCTAGATCAGAAAAGTAAATGTGTATTCTAAGCACATGTATTCTATTCTAAGCACATGCATTCTAAGCACATGTATTCTAAGCACATGCATTCTAAGCACATGTATTCTAAGCACGTGCATTCTAAGCACATGTATTCTAAGGACATGTATTCTATTCTAAGCACATGCATTCTAAGCACATGTATTCTAAGCACATGCATTCTAAGCACATGTATTCTAAGCACATGTATTCTATTCTAAGCACATGCATTCTAAGCACATGTATTCTAAGCACATGTATTCTAAGCACATGTATTCTATTCTAAGCACATGCATTCTAAGCACATGTATTCTAAGCACATGTATTCTAAGCACATGCATTCTAAGCACATGTATTCTATTCTAAGCACATGTATTCTAAGCACATGTATTCTAAGCACGTGCATTCTAAGCACATGCATTCTAAGCACATGTATTCTAAGCACATGTATTCTATTCTAAGCACATGCATTCTAAGCACATGTATTCTAAGCACATGTATTCTATTCTAAGCACATGCATTCTAAGCACATGTATTCTAAGCACATGTATTCTATTCTAAGCACATGCATTCTAAGCACATGTATTCTAAGCACATGTATTCTATTCTAAGCACATGCATTCTAAGCACATGTATTCTAGGCACATGTATTCTATTCTAAGCACATGCATTCTAAGCACATGCATTCTAAGCACATGTATTCTAAGCACATGTATTCTATTCTAAGCACATGCACATGTATTCTATTCTAAGCACATGCATTCTAAGCACGTGCATTCTAAGCACATGTATTCTAAGCACATGTATTCTATTCTAAGCACATGCATTCTAAGCACGTGCATTCTAAGCACATGTATTCTAAGCACATGTATTCTAAGCACATGTATTCTATTCTAAGCACATGCATTCTAAGCACGTGCATTCTAAGCACATGTATTCTAAGCACATGTATTCTAAGCACATGTATTCTAAGCACATGCATTCTAAGCACATGTATTCTAAGCACGTGCATTCTAAGCACATGTATTCTAAGCACATGTATTCTATTCTAAGCACATGCATTCTAAGCACATGTATTCTAAGCACATGTATTCTAAGCACGTGCATTCTAAGCACATGTATTCTAAGCACATGTATTCTATTCTAAGCACATGCATTCTAAGCACATGTATTCTAAGCACGTGCATTCTAAGCACATGTATTCTATTCTAAGCACATGTATTCTAAGCACGTGCATTCTAAGCACATGTATTCTAAGCACATGTATTCTATTCTAAGCACATGCATTCTAAGCACATGTATTCTAAGCACGTGCATTCTAAGCACATGCATTCTAAGCACATGTATTCTATTCTAAGCACATGTATTCTAAGCACGTGCATTCTAAGCACATGTATTCTAAGCACATGTATTCTAAGCACATGTATTCTAAGCACATGTATTCTAAGCACATGTATTCTAAGCACATGTATTCTAAGCACATGTATTCTAAGCACATGCATTCTAAGCACATGTATTCTAAGCACATGTATTCTAAGCACATGTATTCTATTCTAAGCACGTGCATTCTATTCTAAGCACATGCATTCTAAGCACATGCATTCTAAGCACATGTATTCTAAGCACATGTATTCTAAGCACATGTATTCTATTCTAAGCACATGCATTCTAAGCACATGTATTCTAAGCACATGTATTCTAAGCACATGTATCCTAAGCACATGTATTCTAAGCACATGCACATGCATTCTAAGCACATGCATTCTAAGCACATGTATTCTAAGCACGTGCATTCTAAGCACATGTATTCTAAGCACATGTATTCTATTCTAAGCACATGCATTCTAAGCACATGTATTCTAAGCACATGTATTCTAAGCACGTGCATTCTAAGCACATGTATTCTAAGCACATGTATTCTATTCTAAGCACATGCATTCTAAGCACATGTATTCTAAGCACGTGCATTCTAAGCACATGTATTCTATTCTAAGCACATGTATTCTAAGCACGTGCATTCTAAGCACATGTATTCTAAGCACATGTATTCTATTCTAAGCACATGCATTCTAAGCACATGTATTCTATTCTAAGCACATGCATTCTAAGCACATGTATTCTATTCTAAGCACATGTATTCTAAGCACGTGCATTCTAAGCACATGTATTCTAAGCACATGTATTCTAAGCACATGTATTCTAAGCACATGTATTCTAAGCACATGTATTCTAAGCACATGTATTCTATTCTAAGCACATGTATTCTAAGCACATGCATTCTAAGCGCATGTATTCTATTCTAAGCACATGTATTCTAAGCACATGCATTCTAAGCACATGTATTCTAAGCACGTGCATTCTATTCTAAGCACATGTATTCTAAGCACATGTATTCTATTCTAAGCACATGCATTCTAAGCACATGCATTCTAAGCACATGTATTCTAAGCACATGCATTCTAAGCACATGTATTCTAAGCACGTGCATTCTATTCTAAGCACATGTATTCTATTCTAAGCACATGCATTCTAAGCACATGTATTCTAAGCACATGCATTCTAAGCACATGCATTCTAAGCACATGTATTCTAAGCACATGTATTCTAAGCACATGTATTCTAAGCACGTGCATTCTGAGCACATGCATTCTAAGCACATGCATTCTAAGCACGTGCATTCTAAGCACATGTATTCTAAGCACATGTATTCTAAGCACATGTATTCTAAGCACATGTATTCTAAGCAAATGCATTCTAAGCATATGTATTCTAAGCACATGCATTCTAAGCACATGTATTCTAAGCACATGTGTTACGTGGTGATAACCCAGTGAGGGAGTGTTATTTTGCTGTAAAGCTCATAACTTTTCTACACTTTACCCAAAAAAGAAAATTTTTATATCACCGGATAGCCCTTCTAATTATCTGTCTTTTGTACGTGCCAAAATTTTGAGTACTCTAAGTATTAGCAAGTTATGGTGATTTGAAGTGGTAAGGTTTGCGATCTTTCCTGGCGTTTTCCAGTTGCCAAAGCGGTGGCCTGCCAGTGAAAAACCACTACATTTATTGATAATCTGTTGACATGTTGCAGATAAGGGCCTTCTCTATCAGTTGACAAAATCTGGGACTTTGGTCTTGTTAATTAGGGCAGTTATGAATTGTACTCTGACTAAACTATCTCTGAACCAATGCCAGGGCACGGCCACACATCCTGTGGGATGATCCCAAGTACCCCCGGGATATATAGACATTCCAGTATCTGCACTGCATGGTGGTCGAGGCTCATGGGAGTATCCACACACGGCTATGCACTAAACCACACCTCTGTGGATAGCCAAATATTGCCAGCACTAGTAAGCACTCAGTAGCATTCTGAGCCCTTGACTCAAACTCCACCCCTAGCCATTTTGTTTGTACCAGACTCTGCACTCACTTTATTGGTTTGACCCCTATTCCAAAATGGTGGGGGGAAACAAAAAACAAAAAACAACAACAACAACAAACAGAGCTCATGTCTCTACTACAACTCACTTTGACAGCTTCTTAGTATCATAAACGATGTTTTCAGCCAATTTTAACCCCCAAAACACTTTGATCGTGCCTTAAATCCTTCGCAAAGGTAGTAAGCGTAGCTTTAAACTCCCACCCCCCCCCCACCCCCCCACCCCAGTAAAAAGCCATGATTTTTTTGGTCTTCGGGATCTCTATGTATCTATCTTGTTTCCCCACCACATACATAACTTACGTACAGTATGCATTCATCATAATTTTTTTACTACCAGAAGACTCCAACTGCCCATGCATTACCCACAACCAACCTGTTAATAAATTTAGCACCAATCTCTCCGTGTACAAATCCCCTTACCCAACTTCGTAAAATATGTCCACTAGTCATAATTTTACTATCGGAAGACTCAACACTATCCAATGAATTGAAGGGGTAAAAAGCAAAAAAACAAAAAAAAAGCCTCGCTTCTTGATTGAGCAGCGATCCATTTCTCCACCTGAGCCAAACAATATTTTGTTGGTAAAGGATCGTCAAAGCGTAAACCCACTGGTGCGCATGCAATGCCCAGTTGAACTGAACGTCAGCAAGCAAATGCGCGTTTTCATTCCATGACGTGACCAGTTGGTTTCGCCAGAACTTTAGTCTTGTGACAGCACCTAACAGACAAAACTTCAACCAAACCAGGTCACTATATATATGCTTACAAGGCACACCTATCAGGTGGTTTCCTCACAAGCTTATTCTCGTGGCAATAATTAACAGAACTGAGCTGAGTCACCAGCAACTGCACCTTTTCTTACCAAGAAGTGATCATTGGTTTCCTCTGGGAGTTACCTTCAACAAGACCAGGTCACTACGTACAATAATGCATGCGTCTATGAGCTGCGTGCATCTACTTTAATAAGCATGGCCAGTTATACAGACTAACTTCTTAGGCAGCTGCTCATCCATAAATAAACAAACAAACACATTAGAAACGACAAAAAATTGAAAACAAAACTACATGAAACAAAACTACATGTATTATATTTGATCGACTGGTCAAAAAAAGGGTTTGCCCATGTAGACCACAAACATTTATAGACCCTTTACCTAGTACTATAATGACTTACAACACTGCTAATTTAAAATTTAATTAATAGGTAAAGGGTCCTGTATATGTTTGTGGTCTACATTGGTATAAACTTCTTTTCTTTTTTAGGCCTGTCCCCCTGCTCCCCTGCCCCCCCCCCCCCCCCCCCCCCCCCCCTCGCTGGAAACTGTCGGTCACCCCTTTAAAATTAAATATTTCACATTGATTATATACATGTGGGGAATTAATTGAGAAATTAAATACCATCTACAAACTATGTTATTGGCATAGAGATATATTTAAACCACTCCCAGGCCCAGGGTTTGTATTAGAGTCAAGCTCAGCATCTGCAGGTCTCACTCTCTGGTGACTCTGTTGCAAGGGTTGCTTTCAGAATTTTTAATATGGGGGGGGGGGGGGGGGGGGTAAAGGGACCATTCGAATTATTTTGGGGTGGGAGGACTGCAAGCGCGAGCAGGCGGGCCTGAATGTATGCCACTCTCCCCCCCCCCCCCCCCCCCCCCCAAACCCCCTGGGAAATTTTGGGTTTTTAAGGTCTTCTTAAGATTGATTCTGATGCAATTTGAGAGAGAAATACAGGCAGAATAGCTGACCTAGTAAGTGATGAAACACACTGTAGGTCTTCTCTGGGATAAATTTATATTTCCAAGGGGGGGGGGGGGGGGTGTCAAATGTCCTCTCCTATCCCCCGAAAGAAACCCAGCTGTGTTGCAATTAGCATCAAGTCATTAGGCTGCCATCTCCAGGGAGTTTCTTAATTTGAGCTAGTTACACAGGTGTCTTCAAGCAATATTATACAAGGAACTTACATTGGGTGGCATAATGGCTAGCTGGATGTGCTAGGTGTTGGGTTAGCTACTTGCAAATCCACAGAACTCATCTTGCCCCCTCGTTCCCCCCCCCCCCCTCCCCCCTTCTTTTTCTTGTCAGCTGGTTTTGCACCCCCTTGACTGTTTAGGAACACTGATTTCCCTGCCAACGGGCTGCCCGTGGCTCAGGGGTACAGTTGGGTCTCGATAATTTTTGCCTTGAACAAACAAGTCATTGACATTTGGGTGACGTCAATCAGTTTAGTTTGTGCTGAGTTGCCTTGACCGCCCACCACATGCACCTGAAGCAGAAGACTGTTTATTATACAGATCTTGCCTGCCGAGCTGAGATGGTTGAATGACTCCCCAGGTGTTGTGATGGCTGTTAAGTTCTATAATGATGCCCCCAGGTGTTGTGATGGCTGTTAACTGCCATAATGACACCCCCAGTGTTGTGACGGCTGCTAAATGCCATAATGATGCCTCCAGGTGTTGTGATGGCTGCTAAATGCCATAATGACGCCACTAGGTGTTGTGGCAGCTGCTAAATGCCATAATGATGCCCCCAGGTGTTGTGCCATAATGACGCCCCCAGGTGTTGTGACGCTGCTAAAGGCCATAATGGTGTTGTGATGGCTGCTAAATGCCATAATGACGCCCCTAGGTGTTTTTTTTTGGTTATTCTTGTATTATTCTTGTAGTGAACAGAGAAGGTAGAAGTGGAGATCTCACAACTGGAGGGGGGTAGAAGTGGAGATCTCACAACTGGAGGGGGAGGCGGGGGACACACACACACAGCATATCAGTTTCTTTCAGGGGGAAAGGATAATTTTTCACACATCTCCCTCACCCCCCCCCCCTCACCTACATTTCCCCCTTATATATTTCCTCCTTATATAAAGATAACCCATATAATAGATGTATATAGAATAATATATATAATATATTATACATATTATATACATAAATATAGTATATAATACATATATTAATACATATAATATATAATATATGTATAATATATTATATTATATATATATATATACATAAATATAGTATATAATATATATATATATATATATATATATATATATATATATATATTAATACATATAATATATAATATATGTATAATATATACATATAATATATGTATAATATATACATAAATATAGTATATAATACATATATTAACATGTAATATAATATATTATATATTATATGTATATAATATATATAGAGAGAGAGCAAGTCAACAGGCTAACGCCATCGTGCTCCACACACACGCACTCCATCACATCTCAACCAACAACACACCTTCACTGTTGCAAGGCCCAAACATGGCAGGTTCAAAGTTTGTATTGATGAGTTTTGGGTCCGGATAGATTCTCCTGATGGCTGCGAAGTCTTCCTTCAGTCTCTGTCGGATAACCTGCAAGATCAATCATTACAGAGGAATGTGTGTCTCTGAAATATAATCCCCAGAACAACAGCAGCAGCAGCAACAACAACAACAACAACAACAATAACAACAACACTGGATTATGCAGTGATTCTGTGGACAATCCAGGGATATTTATGGATATCCAAAGTTCGAAGTTTATTTCCCATCCCAGTCGCCATGCGGAAGTGGAAGTGGGATATCCCAACCCCCTTAAAAGAAATACCCCCCCCCCTCCCCAGCCCCCTCCAAAAGCACAATCCCGTATGAAGTCTTGTACCTCATCTTATCCCCTGTCCCTCGGCCAGGACTGAGTCAGGGTCAAGACACGTGACGGAGCATCGGCAAAGTTGGACGTACATGCATAGCCATGCCAGGCTCTCAGGGGGACCGAAGCATCGGCCAAGCTGGACGTACATGCAGAGCCATGCCAGGCTCTCAGGGGGACCAGAGCATCGGCCAAGCTGGACGTACATGCAGAGCCATGCCAGGCTCTCAGGGGAACCGGAGCATCGGCCAAGCTGGACGTCATGCAGAGCCATGCCAGGCTCTCAGGGGGACCGGAGCATCGGCCAAGCTGGACGTACATGCAGAGCCATGCCAGGCTCTCAGGGGGACCAGAGCATCGGCCAAGCTGGACGTACATGCAGAGCCATGCCAGGCTCTCAGGGGGACCAGAGCATCGGCCAAGCTGGCCGTGCATGCAGAGCCATGCCAGGCTCTCAGTGATGGACCTGAGCACATGCAAAACATAGACATCCGTCCAAAGCTATGCTGCTTACTAATTAATTCATTAATTATATTATTACTACTACTACTACTACTACTACTCTATTATTACTACTACTACTACTACTACTGGTTAAGAATTAGCTGAATTTGGCAACAGCTGTTTATAAATATTATTTATTTACAATTAAAGAGAGATCTTTTTTCCATTGGGAAATATGTTTTTCTATTCTTCATCATTCACTTGAGCTGGTCCAGCTCCTCTGAGCTAACCTTGGCCCACTAATACCTGACCAAGCTCCTCCAAGCCAACCTTGTCCCACTAATACCTGGCCCAGCTCCTCTAAGCTAACATTGGCCCACTAATACCTGACCCAGCTCCTCCAAGCCAACCTTGTCCCACTAATACCTGGCCCAGCTCCTCCAAGCTAACATTGGCCCACTAATACCTGACCCAGCTCCTCCAAGCCAACCTTGGCCCACTAATACCTGGCCCAGCTCCTCCAAGCTAACTTTGGCCCACTAATACCTGGCCCAGCTCCTCTAAGCTAACCTTGGCCCACTAATACCTGGCCCAGCTCCTCCAAGCTAACCTTGGCCCACTAATACCTGGCCCAGCTCCTCTAAGCCAACCTTGGCCCACTAATACCTGGCCCAGCTCCTCTAAGCTAACCTTGGCCCACTAATACCTGCCCCAGCTCCTCTAAGCCAACCTTGGCCCACTAATACCTGGCCCAGCTCCTCTAAGCTAACCTTGGCCCAATAATACCTGCCCCAGCTCCTCTAAGCCAACCTTGGCCCACTAATACCTGGCCCAGCTCCTCTAAGCCAACCTTGGCCCACTAATACCTGGCCCAGCTCCTCCAAGCTAACCTTGGCCCACTAATACCTGACCCAGCTCCTCTAAGCCAACATTGGCCCACTAATACCTGGCCCAGCTCCTCTAAGCCAACCTTGGCCCACTAATACCTGGCCCAGCTCCTCTAAGCTAACCTTGGCCCACTAATACCTGCCCCAGCTCCTCTAAGCCAACCTTGGCCCACTAATACCTGGCCCAGCTCCTCCAAGCTAACCTTGGCCCACTAATACCTGGCCCAGCTCCGTCTAAGCTGACCTTGGCACACTAATGCCTGGCCCAGCTCCTCTAAGCCAACCTTGACTCACTAATACCTGGCCCAGCTCCTCCAAGCTAACCTTGGCCCACTAATACCTGGCCCAGCTCCTCTAACCTTGGCCCACTAATACCTGGCCCAGCTCCTCTAAGCTAACCTTGGCCCACTAATACCTGCCCCAGCTCCTCTAAGCCAACCTTGGCCCACTAATACCTGGCCCAGCTCCTCTAAGCTAACCTTGGCCCAATAATACCTGCCCCAGCTCCTCTAAGCCAACCTTGGCCCACTAATACCTGGCCCAGCTCCTCTAAGCCAACCTTGGCCCACTAATACCTGGCCCAGCTCCTCCAAGCTAACCTTGGCCCACTAATACCTGACCCAGCTCCTCTAAGCCAACATTGGCCCACTAATACCTGGCCCAGCTCCTCTAAGCCAACCTTGGCCCACTAATACCTGGCCCAGCTCCTCTAAGCTAACCTTGGCCCACTAATACCTGCCCCAGCTCCTCTAAGCCAACCTTGGCACACTAATGCCTGGCCCAGCTCCTCTAAGCCAACCTTGACTCACTAATACCTGGCCCAGCTCCTCCAAGCTAACCTTGGCCCACTAATACCTGGCCCAGCTCCTCTAACCTTGGCCCACTAATACCTGGCCCAGCTCCTCCAAGCTAACCTTGGCCCACTAATACCTGGCCCAGCCAGACCTTGGCCCACTAATACCTGGCCCAGCTCCTCTAAGCTAACCTTGGCCCACTAATACCTGGCCCAGCTCCTCTAAGCTGACCTTGGCCCACTATACCTGGCCCAGCTCCTCTAAGCTAACCTTGGCCCACTAATACCTGGCCCAGCTCCTCTAAGCTGACCTTGGCCCACTAATACCTGACCCAGCTCCTCTAAGCTAACCTTGGCCCACTAATACCTGGCCCAGCTCCTCTAAGCTAACCTTGGCCCACTAATACCTGACCTAGCTCCTCCAAGCTAACCTTGGCCCACTAATACCTGGCCCAGCTCCTCTAAGCTAACCCTAGCCCATGAGTACCTGGCCCAGCTCCAGCTGACCTTGGCCCACTAATACCTGACCCAGCTCCTCCAAGCTAACCTTGGCCCACTAACAGCTCCTCTAAGCTAACCGTGGCCCACTAATACCTGACCCAGCTCCTCTAAGCTGACCTTGGCCCACTAATACCTGGCCAAGCTCCTCCAAGCTAACCTTGGCCCACTAATACCTGGCCCAGCTCCTCTAAGCTAACCTTGGCCCACTAATACCTGGCCCAGCTCCTCTAAGCTAACCTTGGCCCACTAATACCTGACCCAGCTCCTCCAAGTTAACCTCGGCCCACTAATACCTGGCCCAGCTCCTCCAAGCTAACCTTGGCCCACTAATACCTGGCCCAGCTCCTCTAAGCTAACATTGGCCCACTAATACCTGACCCAGCTCCATTTAGCTGACCTTGGCCCACTAATACCTGGCCCAGCTCCTCCAAGCTAACCTTGGCCCACTAATACCTGGCCCAGCTCCTCTAAGCTAACCTTGGCCCTGGCCCAGCTCCTCTAAGCTAATCCTGGCCCATGAGTACCTGACCCAGCTCCTTTTAGATAACCTTATAGTTCTAGTCATCATAAAACAAATCGTAAACCTTGCCAGTCAGTCATCATAAAACAAATCGTAAACCTTGCCAGTCACATGCACCAGTCACTGCCCGTGCTACCATCGTAACTATCAGTCTCATGCACCAGTCACTGCCCGTCGTAATTATCAGACTCATGCACCAGTCACTGCCCGTGTTACCATCGTAATTATCAGTCTCACACATCAGTCACTGCCCGTGCTACCATCGTAATTATCAGTCTCATGCACCAGTCACTGCCCATGCTACCATCGTAATTATCAGTCTCATGCACCAGTCACTGCCCGTGCTACCATCATAATTATCAGTCTCACACATCAGTCACTGCCCGTGCTACCATCGTAATTATCAGTCTCATGCATCAGTCACTGCCCGTGCTACCATCGTAATTATCAGTCTCACGCATCAGTCACTGCCCGTGCTACCATCGTAATTATCAGTCTCCCACATCAGTCACTGCCCGTGCTACCATCATAATTATCAGTCTCACACATCAGTCACTGCCCGTGCTACCATCGTAATTATCAGTCTCCCGCATCAGTCACTGCCCGTGCTACCATCGTAATTATCAGTCTCATGCATCAGTCACTGCCCGTGCTACCATCATAATTATCAGTCCCACACATCAGTCACTGCTCGTGCTACCATCGTAATTATCAGTCTCATGCATCAGTCACTGAACGTGCTACCATCGTAATTATCAGTCTCATGCATCAGTCACTGCACGTGCTACCATCGTAATGATCAGTCTCATGCACCAGTCACTGCCCGTGCTACCATCGTAATTATCAGTCTCACGCATCAGTCACTGCCCGTGCTACCATCGTAATTATCAGTCTCACACATCAGTCACTGCCCGTGCTACCATCATAATTATCAGTCTCACGCATCAGTCACTGCCCGTGCTACCATCGTAATTATCAGTCTCACGCATCAGTCACTGTTCGTCTGTCGCCATCGTAATTATCATCTTTTATCACTTCACAGTTTAACAAATTTTTGTTGAACTGATTTGATAGCATGCACGCATGCAGCATGTATTTATAGTACGCCTCAAGGCATCAAGGTTTGGTGTGCCAAAGTTGACTGGGTGGACCTATAGCCTCAGGGCATCAATGTTTGGTGTGCCAAAGTTGACTGGGTGGACCTATAGCCTCAAGGCATCAAGGTTTGGGGTGCCACAAGTTGACTGGGTGGACCTATAGCCTCAAGGCATCAAGGTTTGGGGTGCCACAAGTTGACTAGGTGACCTATAGCCTCAGGGCATCAAGGTTTGTTGTGCCACAGTTGACTGGGTGGACCTACAGCATCAATGTTTGGTGTGCCAAAGTTGACTGGGTGACCTACAGCCTCAGGGCATCAATGTTTGGTGTGCCAAAGTTGACTGGGTGGACCTATAGCCTCAGGGCATCAATGTTTGGTAGGAAAGAAACTAAAAGAATCTTTTTTGTTGCTGTTTTTCACTTTTTCTCTTCTGCTGATTTACTATCTTAGGGAATGATTTACTATCTTAGGGAATGATTTACTACCTTAGGGAATGATACACTATCTTAGCGAATGATTTACTATCTTAGGGAATGATTTACTATCTTAGGTAATGATTTACTATCTTAGGGAATGATTTACTATCTTAGGGAATGATTTACTATCTTGGCGAATGATTTACTATCTTAGCGAATGATTTACTAACTTAGCGAATGATTTACTATCTTAGCGAATGATTTACTATCTTAGGGAATGATTTACTATCTTAGGGAATGATTTACTATCTTGGCGAATGATTTACTATCTTAGCGAATGATTTACTATCTTAGGGAATGATTTACTATCTTAGGGAATGATTTACTATCTTAGGGAATGATTTACTATCTTAGGGAATGATTTACTATCTTAGGGAATGATTTACTATCTTAGGGAATGATTTACTATCTTAGCGAATGATACACTATCTTAGGGAATGATTTACTATCTTAGCGAATGATTTACTACCTTAGGGAATGATTTACTATCTTAGGGAATGATTTACTATCTTAGGGAATGATTTACTATCTTAGGGAACGATTTACTATCTTAGCGAATGATTTACTATCTTAGGGAATGATTTACTATCTTAGGGAATGATTTACTATCTTAGGGAATGATTTACTATCTTAGGGAATGATTTACTATCTTAGGGAATGATTTACTATCTTAGGGAATGATTTACTATCTTAGGGAATGATTTACTATCTTAGGGAATGATTTACTATCTTAGGGAATGATACACTATCTTAGGGAATGATTTACTATCTTAGGGAATGATTTACTATCTTAGCGAAAGATTTACTATCTTAGGGAATGATTGACTACCTTAGGGAATGATTTACTATGTTGGCGAATGATTTACTATCTTGGCGAAGGTTTGAAGGCGCACTAGGAGCATCTTTACATGTTATTCTTTACAATGAAGACCGTAAGGAAACCGCCAAAGTCATGCCTGTATATTATTACACTTACTTTGTCTGTTGTTATTTCATTTGGACAAGTTTAGAGACTAAAATATGGTAAGGTGTGTCCACACACAAAAATGTTACTCATTGTGAATACATGCTGACCTTGCACTTGAATGTTTTATCTGCAGGATAGTGAGTGTGCAGCTGCGACACTGTCCTCCTTCTCCACTGCCAGCGGAACACGAGATGACCAAGAATCACCACCTATAAAAGAGAGCACACACAAACAGATGACACATAGACCAATGACAGAGAGAATTAGAGAAAGACAGAGAGACACAGACTGACGGATGAACGCAGAAGACAGAGAGACAGACAGATGAACAGAGAGCGAAGGAAGGCAGACAGACGAACAGAGAAGGAAGAAGACAGACAGATGAACAGAGAGTGAAGGCAGACAGATGAACAGAGAGTGAAGGGAGACAGGCAGACAGATGAACAGAGAGTGAAGGGAGACAGACAGACAGATGAACAGAGAAGGAAGAAGACAGACAGATGAACAGAGAAGGAAGAAGACAGACAGATGAACAGAGAGTGAAGGCAGACAGATGAACAGAGAGTGAAGGCAGACAGATGAACAGAGAGTGAAGGGAGACAGACAGATGAACAGAGAAAGAAGAAGGCAGACAGATGAACAGAGAAAGAAGAAGGCAGACAGATGAACAGAGCGAAGGCAGACAGATGAACAGAGAGTGAAGGGAGACAGACAGATAGATGAACAGAGAAGGAAGAAGACAGACAGATGAACAGAGAAGGAAGAAGACAGACAGATGAACAGAGCAAAGGCAGACAGATGAACAGAGAGTGAAGGTAGACAGACAGATAGATAAACAGAGAAAGAAGAAGGCAGACAGATGAACAGAGAAAGAAGAAGGCAGACAGATGAACAGAGAAGGAAGAAGACAGACAGATGAACAGAGAAGGAAGAAGACAGACAGATGAACAGAGAGTGAAGGCAGACAGATGAACAGAGAGTGAAGGTAGACAGACAGATAGATGAACAGAGAAGGAAGAAGACAGGCAGATGAACAGAGAGTAAAGGCAGACAGAAGGCAGACAGACAGATAGATGAACAGAGAAGGAAGAAGACAGACAGATAAACAGAGAGTGAAGGCAGACAGACAGATGAACAGAGAAAGAAGAAGGCAGACAGATGAACAGAGAGTGAAGGCAGACAGATGAACAGAGAGTGAAGGTAGACAGACAGATAGATGAACAGAGAAGGAAGAAGACAGGCAGATGAACAGAGAGTGAAGGCAGACAGACAGATGAACAGAGAAAGAAGAAGGCAGACAGATGAACAGACAAAGAAGAAGGCAGACAGATTAACAGAGAAGGAAGAAGACAGACAGATGAACAGAGAAAGAAGAAGGCAGACAGATGAACAGAGAAGGAAGAAGACAGACAGATGAACAGAGAAGGAAGAAGACAGACAGATGAACAGAGCAAAGGCAGACAGATGAACAGAGAGTGAAGGTAGACAGACAGATAGATGAACAGAGAAAGAAGAAGGCAGACAGATGAACAGAGAAAGAAGAAGGCAGACAGATGAACAGAGAAGAAAGAAGGCAGACAGATGAACAGAGAAGACAGACAGACGCTAATCATAAGGAAATGAGGCCAAGTGGAGCACATTGCATGAACCCATCATGAAAAGATGCCACAAGGTCAAGCTCTACTCGGGATATGAACACCACAACACATGTATGCTTGATAACTATGTGCACATGCTCACATCAACCACCAAACCTGTGAGCCCTACACATGCCTGGGGCATGCACGAATCAACACAACCCTCACATAACAGATCACTTGAACTCAGTCAAATGGCAATAGCTTTACACACACCACACACACACACACACTTGTCTAGTAGAGTTTGATTCCTTCTAGGTCAGTTTTATTGTTGGCAAAGGAATTCTCTCCCGGCCTTCATTAGTTTGGTTGGCTGGCTAGCTGGGAGTGAGTATATGAGAGAGTCAACAATGGATGCGGTCATCTTCAGAGGCATCAGTCACCACCCCTAGCCCCTCATCCAGAGAGAGAGAGAGATTTGACTGGCCTTTTTTTCTTCCTTCCTGCATACATTAACTTCTAGAGACACCTCCTGCCCCCCCCCCTCCCCCCCCCACCCCCCCCACCCCACCCCCTCCATGGCACACTCACATACTTCTTTATGATCATTCATGCTGCAATGATGGAGTGTGCCAAGTAAATTACAGGTAGGGCAGTGGATGGTCTAACAAAGAGCATGCACCATTTCTCTCCTAGTAAGCAGTGCAGGAGCTATTGAGAGCCCGGAGTTATTGAGGTGGTGGAGGGGGAGAGGAGGAAGAGGAGGAGTTGAAGGAGGTGGCGGAGGAGAAGGGGAAGAGGTGGTGGAGGAGAAGGAAGAGGAGGAAGAGGAGGACTTGAAGGAGGTGGCGGAGGAGAAGGGAAGAGGTGGTGGAGGGGAAGAGGAGGAAGAGGAGGAGTTGAAGGAGGTGGCGGAGGAGAAGGGGAAGAGGTGGTGGAGGAGGAAGAGGAGGAAGAGGAGGAGTTGAAGGAGGTGGAGGAGTTGAAGGAGGTGGCAGAGGAGAAGGGGAAGAGGTGATGGAGGGGGAAGAGGAGGAAGAGGAGGAGTTGAAGGAGGTGGCGGAGGAGAAGGGGAAGAGGTGGTGGAGGGGGAAGAGGAGGAAGAGGAGGAGTTGAAGGAGGAGTTGAAGGAGTGGCGGAGGAGAAGGGGAAGAGGCGGTGGAGGGGAAGAGGAGGAGTTGAAGGAGGTGGCGGAGGAGGAGGGGAAGAGATGGTGGAGGGGGAAGAGGAGGAAGAGGAGGAGTTGAAGGAGGAGGAGGAGTTGAAGGAGGTGGCGGAGGAGAAGGGGAAGAGATGGTGGATGGGGGAAGAGGAAGAGAGATGGAGGAGCACTCTACTGCAGGATATGCATCACACACAAGGAAATGCACAATTATTTTCTTTGTATATAAGGCGACTCATGACATCTCTTGCAATGCCAACCCTTTACCTCCTATGGAGGAAAGTGGGAAGACCAGCAGGGTACAGTCAAATTTGTCTGCGGCCATTTTAGGGGGGGGGGGGGGGGGGGGGCAGTCGATAAGTTCATACTTCATAGGCACATTCAGCATTCAGGACATGCCCTGCATCATTTCAATCTGCAAAGAGCCAAAGCTAAAGATTCAGCAGTTAAGTTTCCTTCTGTCTGTCTGTCGGTATTGAGGCACCATCACGGTTTAAAATGAACATGCAGAAAGCCCTCCTCTCACATCTCCTTTTATGACCTTAGCTATATATCCCATCCCTAATTCATGTTTGGTCCTTCTGCTGATGTCAGCTCCAGCTCTGGTCCTTCACTGGAAGGGAGGGGTCAATGATGCCTTTACATAGTGAGGTCCTCTCTACTAAATTCCTGACTGGTAATAATCGGCACAATTACAGACCACAAAACTACAAGCAATTGTAAACAAACTACCATGAAGAAGAAAACTTTCTAGTAAATTTAACTGCGAGACACTACATCTACGTGACAGTACATGTACATCTAATAGTGTACGATGCCTAAGTTACAGATAATAGCTATGTTTTACCAATAGAAATCCGTAAGAAATGGACAAAATTTCAATGCAGTACGTTTCTTCCTGAGTGTCTTTTACACTACTATTAGTTGTCTCGTTCATGGAGGACATCATTAGGAAGTGAAGCGGACTTCTAGAAAGACTTTCGTTCGCAAACAAGTGCCTCGTGAACTTTGGACCTAAACAATCAATACCACACGCCCTCTAAGGCATTTACCCTTTACCGATCGCAACGCACTCGCGTGGCGCGGGCGCTTGACCACGGGAAGCGTAGCAGTTGGTAAAGGAGAGCCAGCATGGCTGCACCAGCTCTCCTCTCTACTAGATTGCTAAGGCTGCAGAATTGCATGCATCAACTGAGGTGCCTCTCCAACCACTCCAGAAGGTGTTTTATTTCTACTATCTCTTCAAAAAGGCACAGCTCTTCCTTCACCCCATTACATCTGGCATCCTCCTCATACCACTATCACCTCACCTCTTGTTTGGCTTACTTCATCTGCCATACTCGAAGAGCATGTGTTCGTCCAGCAATGAGGCAAAATAGCAGTCTTTATCATTACCAAGCCACTCTCTGTGCTCAGAAGGTTCGAACCCACAGATTAGCCCTTCAAAGTACACAATTTAATCACACAGCATAGATTTTGTGATATGCATGTACATACCTGGACCTGTCTAGACATGCAAAATGGATGTCTAGGGCTGTACAAAATAGCTAGACCTGTTCAAATACATGTTTAGATTTGTGTTACTACATGCCTAGATTTATGTTAAATACACGTCTAGACCCGTGCTAAATACACGCTAGACCCATGCTAAATACACGTCTAGACCCGTGATAAATACACGTCTAGATAAATACACGTCTAGACCTGTGCTAAATACACATCTAGACCCATGCTAAATACAAGTCTAGACCCATGCTAAATACACGTCTAGACCCATGCTAAATACACGTCTAGACCCATGCTAAATACGTCTAGACCCATGCTAAATACAAGTCTAGACCCGAGCTAAATACAAGTCTAGACTCATGCTAAGTACACATCTAGACCCGTGCTAAATACAAGTCTAGACCTGTGCTAAATACACGTCTAGACCCGTGCACTACAAGTCTAGACTCATGCCAAATACACATCTAGACCCGTGCTAAATACACATCTAGACCCGTGCTAAATGCAAGTCTAGACCCATGCTAAATACCCATGCTAATTGCACATCTAGATGTGCTAATTATGTAGACCCATGCTAAATACACGTCAGAGACTAGTACTAAGTAAATCTAGACATGTGCTAAATGCACATCTAAACAGTGCTAAATGAATGCTAGACCCATGCTAAATACTTGTGTAGACCTGTGCTAAATCATGTAGACCTGTGCTAAAGACGTATCTAGACCTGTAATAAATACGTCTAGACATGTGCTAAATGCAATGCCTAGACCTGCTACATACATGTGTAGACCAACGCTGAATGCATGCTTAAGCCTGTGTTAATACATGTCTAGACCTGTGCTAATAAATGCCTAGACCTGTGCTAATACATGTCTAGACCTGTGCTAATACATGCCTAGACCTGTGCTAATACATGCCTAGACCTGTGCTAATAAATGCCTAGACCTGTGCTAATACATGCCTAGACCTGTGCTAATACATGTCTAGACCTGTGCTAATACATGCCTAGACCTGTGCTAATACATGCCTAGACCTGTGCTAATACATGCCTAGACCTGTGCTAATACATGCCTAGACCTGTGCTAATACATGCCTAGACCTGTGCTAATACATGCCTAGACCTGTGCTAATACATGCCTAGACCTGTGCTAATACATGCCTAGACCTGTGCTAATACATGCCTAGACCTGTGCTAATACATGCCTAGACCTGTGCTAATACATGCCTAGACCTGTGCTAATACATGCCTAGACCTGTGCTAATACATGCCTAGACCTGTGCTAATACATGCCTAGACCTGTGCTAATAGATGCCTAGACCTGTGCTAATACATGCCTAGACCTGTGTTAATACATGCCTAGACCTGTGCTAATACATGCCTAGACCTGTGCTAATACATGCCTAGACCTGGCTATACATGCCTAGACCTGTGCTAATACATGCCTAGACCTGTGCTAATACATGCCTAGACCTGTGCTAATACATGCCTAGACCTGTGCTAATACATGCCTAGACCTGTGCTAATACATGCCTAGACCTGTGCTAATACATGCCTAGACCTGTGCTAATACATGCCTAGACCTGTGCTAATACATGCCTAGACCTGTGCTAATACATGCCTAGACCTGTGCTAATACATGCCTAGACCTGTGCTAATACATGCCTAGACCTGTGCTAATACATGCCTAGACCTGTGCTAATACATGCCTAGACCTGTGCTAATACATGCCTAGACCTGTGCTAATACATGCCTAGACCTGTGCTAATAGATGCCTAGACCTGTGCTAATACATGCCTAGACCTGTGTTAATACATGCCTAGACCTGTGCTAATACATGCCTAGACCTGTGCTAATACATGCCTAGACCTGGCTATACATGCCTAGACCTGTGCTAATACATGCCTAGACCTGTGCTAATACATGCCTAGACCTGTGCTAATACATGCCTAGACCTGTGCTAATACATGCCTAGACCTGTGCTAATACATGCCTAGACCTGTGCTAATACATGCCTAGACCTGTGCTAATACATGCCTAGACCTGTGCTAATACATGCCTAGACCTGTGCTAATACATGCCTAGACCTGTGCTAATACATGCCTAGACCTGTGCTAATACATGCCTAGACCTGTGCTAATACATGCCTAGACCTGTGCTAATACATGCCTAGACCTGTGCTAATACATGCCTAGACCTGTGCTAATACATGCCTAGACCTGTGCTAATACATGCCTAGACCTGTGCTAATACATGCCTAGACCTCTGCCTGGATTCTAATACATGCCTAGACCTGTGCTAATACATGTCTAGACCTGTGCTAATACATGCCTAGACCTGTGCTAATACATGCCTAGACCTCTGCCTGGATTGTGCTAATACATGTCTAGCCCTGTGTTAACAATATCTAGACGTAATTTCAACCACTGTTTTTTATTTTATTGTATTGGTTTTTACTGTTGTTTGGTCATTGTTTGGTCATTATTATAATAAATATATTATTGTTGTTGTTATTATTGTTGTTGTTATTATAAATATATGATTAAATATATTATTGTTGTTGTTGTTATTATAAATATAATATATTGTTGTTGTTATTATTGTTGGTGTTATTATTATAAATATATTATTGCTTATATTATTGCTGTTGTTATTATAAATATATTATTGTTGATAAATATATATTGTTGATAAATATATTATTGTTGTTATATATTGTTGTTGTTATCTTTATAAATATATTATTGTTGTTGTTGTTATATTGTTATAAATATATTATTGTTGAATATATTATTGTTGTTATTATTTTATTATTGTTGTTGTTATTATTAAAATACATTATTGTTGTTATATATTGTTGTTGTTGTTATTATTGTTATTATTCTAATAAGTTTAAATATATTATTGTTGTTACTATTATAAATATATTATTGTTATATATTATTGTTGTAAATATATTATTGTTGTTATTATTATTATAAATATAAATATATTATTGTTGTTATTTATTATTGTTGTTATTATAAATATATTATTGTTATAAATATATTATTGTTGTTGTTGTTATTATAAATATATTATTGTTAAATATTGTTGTTGTTATTTTGCTGAAATTTTTCATAGTCCATTCCAAGTGGGAAAGCAGCTGTTTCAGAGCCAGGGTTGTCAAGGATACCTGAGAAGGAGGAGAAGGAAGGCTTGAATGTGAGGATGCTGAAGACTTTTGGACGGTTCACTGGATTTTACTCTCGAAGAGCGGTATGTTGACCGTTATAACCACACCCACTACCCTAGATAGAGACCAGTATAGCAACACACTACTACAACTAAGTCACACCCACTACAACCATTACAGCCACACCCACTATCCCAAGCCCAAAGGATAGTTTATATTGTACAAATCTCACTACAAATCTCACTACAACTTAAAATCTGGAATTCGATAAATTTCCATAGTCCTATATACCGACTTGAGAATTTTTTTAAACTTGAACATGGAGTAGGTAAGGTGACTTCATTAGCTACTGGTCATGCACATGCACCAGGTGGCGCAGAGAAGAGAGAGAGTTTCAAGCAGTGCTGGAAATGTGTACCTTCTAAGACTTCAATGCAGAGAAGTGTGCGTAGCTCTGACACTTCCCGGCCCTTGATGACAGTCTCCCCCCCCCTTCCTTCCACCATGCTCTCTCTCAAAATCCAGTTTGCCATGCAGCTCCCTAAACATGATAGCCTCTCACACAGCATGACCTGGCCACCTCTCCCATGGCTTTTCAGCTCATGAAGTTGACCGCATATTGTCTCACAGTCAATCGCGTCGTAAAATATAATTCGTAGGCCTCGCCTTAACAACATGATATATACTGATTATTTTTAATGCAAAGTATTCCAGATGTCAAGTGGTACAAATGATGATCCTTACCTACAGATATTGACCAGGTCGGCCATGAAACTGTATGCAGATTCCATTGATAATCTTGACTACGAGGAATTCTTCAGAGGTAAAGTCGCATGATTGGGTCAATCTTTGCTACTACCGTAGAGACAGAAATGTTGATGTAGGATTAAATTTTGACGCACTGCCAGTCAAAGTCCATAAATGCCAAATACAATTGCCGGCAATATAAGACACACCCACTGATCGTATGCATGACGATCATCGCCGCAAAGTTTCGATACCCATTCAGTGTCCCAATTGTTGTCAAGCATTTTGATCTTCAATTTTCGCGGCTATTGGTAACGAGAGTGTTAAGTTTAGTTTTGGTAAGCTGGTGTCTGATATAGGAATACCTAAACTGTCAAAGTTTGGAAGCTGTCCAACATTGATATTCTGATTGATATTCTGATGTGTTAATATTTTGAGATAATTAAAGAGATTTTAACATTTCTCTAGAAAATATTCCAAGAAAAGGCTCCACTACCAATGTCAAAGTTTAATCCTCTACTAGATTCTCACTGATAGTGCTAAGTACTGGCCGGGTATAAGTACGTTTTTTATTATTAAAGGAAGCAGGCACGTTCCAGATTCTAGCTGGCACTGTTTTACCTGTCACATGATAGGATGACACTAGTCACATGATGATTGTATACTAGTCACATGATGATGATACACTAATCACACGGTCGTACACTAGTCACATGTTCTAGTCATGTGGTGTGCACTAAAGTCTCATGTTGACGATACACAAGGCCTAGTGAATTTCTGTAGTCACATGACATGCACATGACCTGTAGTGTGCAGAATGCCTGACACACTGCAGTCCTGGTTTCTAGTGGCACATCTTCACGTCTGGTTCCTGATGGTGCGTCTAAAGAGGGAAGGGCCAGATGGAAACTACATCATCAAACAGGTCGTCTCCTTTTTCTGGAAAGATGTGGAGAGCAGGATGAGAGAGATTGGAGTACGTGCGACATATAGTGATGTATTTACGACCGATGATGTGTCTTAAATGTGTCCAAGGATGCAGTCATTCATGTGACATGTGTTACTCTTGTGTGGTAAAGGGTCGATGGTCTTGTGAGGTCAATAAGATAGGTAAAGGATTAATACTCTTGTGCGGTCAATGGTAACTCTTGTAAGGTGATAACTCTTGTAAGGTAAATGGTCAATGCTCTTGTGACTCATAGATAACTCCTGAGGTCAAAGGTCAATAATCTTAAGGTAGGAAAATGCATGCTTATAAGGGATATAAGGGAGTGCAATATATATTTTTAAGGTGACAAGCATGCACTACACTCCCTTACAAGCATACACTACACTCCCTTACAAGCATACACTACACTCCCTTACAAGCATACACTACACTACCTTACAAGCATGCACTACACTCCCTTACAAGCATACACTCCCTTACAAGCATACACTCCCTTACAAGCATACACTCCCTTACAAGCATACACTCCCTTACAAGCATACACTGCACTCCCTTACAAGCATACACTCCCTTACAAGCATACACTACACTCCCTTACAAGCATGCACTCCCTTACAAGCATGCACTACACTCCCTTACAAGCATACACTGCACTCCCTTACAAGCATACACTACACTCCCTTACAAGCATACACTCCCTTACAAGCATGCACTACACTCCCTTACAAGCATACACTGCACTCCCTTACAAGCATGCACTCCCTTACAAGCATACACTACACTCCCTTACAAGCATGCACTGCACTCCCTTACAAGCATACACTCCCTTACAAGCATACACTACACTCCCTTACAAGCATGCACTCCCTTACAAGCATACACTACACTCCCTTACAAGCATACACTCCCTTACAAGCATACACTACACTCCCTTACAAGTATACACTACACTCCCTTACAAGCATACACTCCCTTACAAGCATGCACTACACTCCCTTACAAGCATACACTGCACTCCCTTACAAGCATGCACTCCCTTACAAGCATACACTACACTCCCTTACAAGCATGCACTGCACTCCCTTACAAGCATACACTCCCTTACAAGCATACACTACACTCCCTTACAAGCATGCACTCCCTTACAAGCATACACTACACTCCCTTACAAGCATACACTCCCTTACAAGCATACACTACACTCCCTTACAAGTATACACTACACTCCCTTACAAGCATACACTCCCTTACAAGCATGCACTCCCTTACAAGCATACACTACACTCCCTTACAAGCATACACTACACTCCCTTACAAGCATACACTGCACTCCCTTACAAGCATACACTCCCTTACAAGCATGCACTACACTCCCTTACAAGCATACACTGCACTCCCTTACAAGCATACACTGCACTCCCTTACAAGCATACACTACACTCCCTTACAAGCATACACTCCCTTACAAGCATACACTCCCTTACAAGCATGCACTACACTCCCTTACAAGCATGCACTGCACTCCCTTACAAGCATAAACTCCCTTACAAGCATGCACTGCACTCCCTTACAAGCATACACTCCCTTACAAGCATACACTACACTCCCTTACAAGCATACACTCCCTTACAAGCATACACTCCCTTACAAGCATACACTCCCTTACAAGCATACACTACACTCCCTTACAAGCATGCACTACACTCCCTTACAAGCATGCACTCCCTTACAAGCATACACTCCCTTACAAGCATACACTACACTCCCTTACAAGCATGCACTGCACTCCCTTACAAGCATAAACTCCCTTACAAGCATACACTGCACTCCCTTACAAGCATGCACTACACTCCCTTACAAGCATACACTCCCTTACAAGCATACACTCCCTTACAAGCATACACTACACTCCCTTACAAGCATGCACTGCACTCCCTTACAAGCATACACTCCCTTACAAGCATACACTACACTCCCTTACAAGCATACACTACACTCCCTTACAAGCATGCACTGCACTCCCTTACAAGCATACACTCCCTTACAAGCATACACTACACTCCCTTACAAGCATGCACTACACTCCCTTACAAGTATACACTACACTCCCTTACAAGCATACACTACATTCCCTTACAAGCATACACTCCCTTACAAGCATACACTCCCTTACAAGCATACACTCCCTTACAAGCATGCACTGCACTCCCTTACAAGCATGCACTACACTCCCTTACAAGCATACACTCCCTTACAAGCATACACTACACTCCCTTACAAGCATACACTACACTCCCTTACAAGCATGCACTACACTCCCTTACAAGCATACACTCCCTTACAAGCATACACTACACTCCCTTACAAGCATATACTACACTCCCTTACAAGCATACACTCCCTTACAAGCATGCACTGCACTCCCTTACAAGCATACACTCCCTTACAAGCATGCACTGCACTCCCTTACAAGCATACACTCCCTTACTAGCATACACTACACTCCCTTACAAGCATGCACTCCCTTACAAGCATACACTGCACTCCCTTACAAGCATATACTACACTCCCTTACAAGCATACACTCCCTTACAAGCATGCACTGCACTCCCTTACAAGCATACACTCCCTTACAAGCATGCACTGCACTCCCTTACAAGTATACACTACACTCCCTTACAAGCATACACTACATTCCCTTACAAGCATACACTCCCTTACAAGCATACACTCCCTTACAAGCATACACTCCCTTACAAGCATGCACTGCACTCCCTTACAAGCATGCACTACACTCCCTTACAAGCATACACTCCCTTACAAGCATACACTACACTCCCTTACAAGCATACACTACACTCCCTTACAAGCATGCACTACACTCCCTTACAAGCATACACTCCCTTACAAGCATACACTACACTCCCTTACAAGCATATACTACACTCCCTTACAAGCATACACTCCCTTACAAGCATGCACTGCACTCCCTTACAAGCATACACTCCCTTACAAGCATGCACTGCACTCCCTTACAAGCATACACTCCCTTACTAGCATACACTACACTCCCTTACAAGCATGCACTCCCTTACAAGCATACACTGCACTCCCTTACAAGCATATACTACACTCCCTTACAAGCATACACTCCCTTACAAGCATGCACTGCACTCCCTTACAAGCATACACTCCCTTACAAGCATGCACTGCACTCCCTTACAAGCATACACTCCCTTACAAGCATACACTCCCTTACAAGCATACACTGCACTCCCTTACAAGCATACACTGCACTCCCTTACAAGCATACACTACACTCCCTTACAAGCATACACTCCACTCCCTTACAAGCATACACTCCCTTACAAGCATACACTGCACTCCCTTACAAGCATACACTCCCTTACAAGCATACACTCCACTCCCTTACAAGCATACACTCCCTTACAAGCATACACTCCCTTACAAGCATGCACTACACTCCCTTACAAGCATACACTACACTCCCTTACAAGCATACACTCCCTTACAAGCATGCACTGCACTCCCTTACAAGCATACACTACACTCCCTTACAAGCATACACTCCCTTACAAGCATGCACTGCACTCCCTTACAAGCATACACTCCCTTACTAGCATGCACTACACTCCCTTACAAGCATACACTCCCTTACAAGCATACACTACACTCCCTTACAAGCATGCACTACACTCCCTTACAAGCATACACTACACTCCCTTACAAGCATACACTGCACTCCCTTACAAGCATGCACTACACTCCCTTACAAGCATACACTACACTCCCTTACAAGCATGCACTACACTCCCTTACAAGCATACACTACACTCCCTTACAAGCATATACTCCATTACAAGCATGCACTGCACTCCCTTACAAGCATACACTACACTCCCTTACAAGTATGCACTACACTCCCTTACAAGCATACACTCCCTTACAAGCATACACTACACTCCCTTACAAGCATACACTCCCTTACAAGCATGCACTACACTCCCTTACAAGCATACACTGCACTCCCTTACAAGCATACACTCCCTTACAAGCATACACTCCCTTACAAGCATACACTCCCTTACAAGCATGCACTCCCTTACAAGCATATACTCCCTTACAAGCATGCACTGCACTCCCTTACAAGCATACACTGCACTCCCTTACAAGCATACACTCCCTTACAAGCATACACTCCCTTACAAGCATACACTGCACTCCCTTACAAGCATACACTCCCTTACAAGCATGCACTACACTCCCTTACAAGCATACACTACACTCCCTTACAAGCATACACTCCCTTACAAGCATGCACTACACTCCCTTACAAGCATGCACTACACTCCCTTACAAGCATACACTCCCTTACAAGCATACACTACACTCCCTTACAAGCATACACTCCCTTACAAGCATACACTCCCTTACAAGCATACACTACACTCCCTTACAAGCATACACTACACTCCCTTACAAGCATACACTACACTCCCTTACAAGCATACACTCCCTTACAAGCATGCACTGCACTCCCTTACAAGCATACACTACACTCCCTTACAAGCATGCACTACACTCCCTTACAAGCATACACTCCCTTACAAGCATACACTACACTCCCTTACAAGCATACACTACACTCCCTTACAAGCATACACTCCCTTACAAGCATGCACTGCACTCCCTTACAAGCATACACTACACTCCCTTACAAGCATACACTACACTCCCTTACAAGCATACACTCCCTTACAAGCATGCACTGCACTCCCTTACAAGCATACACTCCCTTACAAGCATACACTCCCTTACAAGCATACACTACACTCCCTTACAAGCATACACTACACTCCCTTACAAGCATACACTCCCTTACAAGCATGCACTGCACTCCCTTACAAGCATGCACTGCACTCCCTTACAAGCATGCACTACACTCCCTTACAAGCATGAACTCCCTTACAAGCATACACTACACTCCCTTACAAGCATACACTCCCTTACAAGCATGCACTCCCTTACAAGCATGCACTACACTCCCTTACAAGCATACACTCCCTTACAAGCATACACTACACTCCCTTACAAGCATACACTACACTCCCTTACAAGCATACACTCCCTTACAAGCATGCACTGCACTCCCTTACAAGCATGCACTACACTCCCTTACAAGCATACACTCCCTTACAAGCATACACTACACTCCCTTACAAGCATACACTCCCTTACAAGCATACACTCCCTTACAAGCATACACTACACTCCCTTACAAGCATACACTCCCTTACAAGCATACACTACACTCCCTTACAAGCATACACTACACTCCCTTACAAGCATACACTCCCTTACAAGCATGCACTGCACTCCCTTACAAGCATACACTCCCTTACAAGCATACACTCCCTTACAAGCATACACTACACTCCCTTACAAGCATACACTACACTCCCTTACAAGCATGCACTACACTCCCTTACAAGCATACACTACACTCCCTTACAAGCATACACTCCCTTACAAGCATGCACTGCACTCCCTTACAAGCATGCACTACACTCCCTTACAAGCATACACTCCCTTACAAGCATACACTACACTCCCTTACAAGCATACACTTCCTTACAAGCATACACTACACTCCCTTACAAGCATACACTACACTCCCTTACAAGCATACACTCCCTTACAAGCATACACTCCCTTACAAGCATGCACTGCACTCCCTTACAAGCATACACTCCCTTACAAGCATACACTACACTCCCTTACAAGCATACACTACACTCCCTTACAAGCATGCACTACACTCCCTTACAAGCATACACTACACTCCCTTACAAGCATACACTACACTCCCTTACAAGCATACACTACACTCCCTTACAAGCATACACTACACTCCCTTACAAGCATACACTACACTCCCTTACAAGCATACACTCCCTTACAAGCATACACTCCCTTACAAGCATGCACTACACTCCCTTACAAGCATACACTCCCTTACAAGCATACACTGCACTCCCTTACAAGCATACACTCCCTTACAAGCATGCACTACACTCCCTTACAAGCATACACTCCCTTACAAGCATACACTACACTCCCTTACAAGCATACACTCCCTTACAAGCATACACTCCCTTACAAGCATACACTCCCTTACAAGCATACACTACACTCCCTTACAAGCATACACTACACTCCCTTACAAGCATACACTACACTCCCTTACAAGCATACACTCCCTTACAAGCATACACTCCCTTACAAGCATACACTACACTCCCTTACAAGCATACACTCCCTTACAAGCATACACTCCCTTACAAGCATACACTCCCTTACAAGCATACACTACACTCCCTTACAAGCATACACTACACTCCCTTACAAGCATACACTACACTCCCTTACAAGCATGCACTGCACTCCCTTACAAGCATACACTCCCTTACAAGCATGCACTACACTCCCTTACAAGCATACACTCCCTTACAAGCATACACTACACTCCCTTACAAGCATGCACTCCCTTACAAGCATACACTCCCTTACAAGCATACACTACACTCCCTTACAAGCATACACTCCCTTACAAGCATGCACTACACTCCCTTACAAGCATGCACTCCCTTACAAGCATGCACTACACTCCCTTACAAGCATACACTGCACTCCCTTACAAGCATACACTACACTCCCTTACAAGCATACACTACACTCCCTTACAAGCATACACTACACTCCCTTACAAGCATACACTACACTCCCTTACAAGCATGCACTGCACTCCCTTACAAGCACTACACTGCACTCCCTTACAAGCATACACTACACTCCCTTACAAGCATACACTCCCTTACAAGCATACACTCCCTTACAAGCATACACTGCACTCCCTTACAAGCATACACTCCCTTACAAGCATGCACTACACTCCCTTACAAGCATACACTCCCTTACAAGCATACACTACACTCCCTTACAAGCATACACTCCCTTACAAGCATACACTCCCTTACAAGCATACACTCCCTTACAAGCATACACTACACTCCCTTACAAGCATACACTACACTCCCTTACAAGCATACACTACACTCCCTTACAAGCATACACTCCCTTACAAGCATACACTCCCTTACAAGCATACACTACACTCCCTTACAAGCATACACTCCCTTACAAGCATACACTCCCTTACAAGCATACACTCCCTTACAAGCATACACTACACTCCCTTACAAGCATACACTACACTCCCTTACAAGCATACACTACACTCCCTTACAAGCATGCACTGCACTCCCTTACAAGCATACACTCCCTTACAAGCATGCACTACACTCCCTTACAAGCATACACTCCCTTACAAGCATACACTACACTCCCTTACAAGCATGCACTCCCTTACAAGCATACACTCCCTTACAAGCATACACTACACTCCCTTACAAGCATACACTCCCTTACAAGCATGCACTACACTCCCTTACAAGCATGCACTCCCTTACAAGCATGCACTACACTCCCTTACAAGCATACACTGCACTCCCTTACAAGCATACACTACACTCCCTTACAAGCATACACTACACTCCCTTACAAGCATACACTACACTCCCTTACAAGCATACACTACACTCCCTTACAAGCATGCACTGCACTCCCTTACAAGCACTACACTGCACTCCCTTACAAGCATACACTACACTCCCTTACAAGCATACACTACACTCCCTTACAAGCATACACTACACTCCCTTACAAGCATACACTACACTCCCTTACAAGCATACACTACACTCCCTTACAAGCATGCACTCCCTTACAAGCATACACTACACTCCCTTACAAGCATGCACTACACTCCCTTACAAGCATGCACTGCACTCCCTTACAAGCATACACTACACTCCCTTACAAGCATACACTGCACTCCCTTACAAGCATACACTACACTCCCTTACAAGCATGCACTACACTCCCTTACAAGCATGCACTACACTCCCTTACAAGCATACACTACACTCCCTTACAAGCATACACTACACTCCCTTACAAGCATACACTACACTCCCTTACAAGCATACACTCCCTTACAAGCATGCACTACACTCCCTTACAAGCATACACTACACTCCCTTACAAGCATACACTACACTACCTTACAAGCATACACTCCCTTACAAGCATACACTCCCTTACAAGCATACACTCCCTTACAAGCATACACTACACTCCCTTACAAGCATGCACTACACTCCCTTACAAGCATGCACTACACTCCCTTACAAGCATACACTCCCTTACAAGCATACACTCCCTTACAAGCATACACTCCCTTACAAGCATACACTACACTCCCTTACAAGCATGCACTACACTCCCTTACAAGCATACACTCCCTTACAAGCATACACTCCCTTACAAGCATGCACTACACTCCCTTACAAGCATACACTCCCTTACAAGCATACACTCCCTTACAAGCATACACTACACTCCCTTACAAGCATACACTCCCTTACAAGCATACACTACACTCCCTTACAAGCATACACTCCCTTACAAGCATACACTCCCTTACAAGCATACACTCCCTTACAAGCATACACTCCCTTACAAGCATGCACTACACTCCATTACAAGCATGCCCTACACTCCCTTACAAGCATACACTCCCTTACAAGCATACACTCCCTTACAAGCATGCACTACACTCCATTACAAGCATACACTCCCTTACAAGCATACACTCCCTTACAAGCATACACTCCCTTACAAGCATGCACTACACTCCCTTACAAGCATGCCCTACACTCCCTTACAAGCATACACTACACTCCCTTACAAGCATACACTCCCTTACAAGCATACACTCCACTCCCTTACAAGCATACACTCCCTTACAAGCATACACTGCACTCCCTTACAAGCATACACTCCCTTACAAGCATACACTACACTCCCTTACAAGCATACACTCCCTTACAAGCATACACTCCCTTACAAGCATACACTGCACTCCCTTACAAGCATACACTACACTCCCTTACAAGCATACACTCCCTTACAAGCATGCACTGCACTCCCTTACAAGCATACACTCCCTTACAAGCATGCACTGCACTCCCTTACAAGCATACACTACACTCCCTTACAAGCATACACTACACTCCCTTACAAGCATGCACTCCCTTACAAGCATACACTACACTCCCTTACAAGCATACACTCCCTTACAAGCATACACTCCCTTACAAGCATGCACTGCACTCCCTTACAAGCATACACTACACTCCCTTACAAGCATGCACTCCCTTACAAGCATACACTACACTCCCTTACAAGCATACACTCCCTTACAAGCATGCACTACACTCCCTTACAAGCATGCACTGCACTCCCTTACAAGCATACACTCCCTTACAAGCATACACTCCCTTACAAGCATGCACTGCACTCCCTTACAAGCATGCACTACACTCCCTTACAAGCATACACTCCCTTACAAGCATACACTCCCTTACAAGCATGCACTGCACTCCCTTACAAGCATGCACTACACTCCCTTACAAGCATACACTCCCTTACAAGCATACACTACACTCCCTTACAAGCATACACTCCCATACAAGCATACACTACACTCCCTTACAAGCATGCACTACACTCCCTTACAAGCATACACTACACTCCCTTACAAGCATACACTCCCTTACAAGCATGCACTACACTCCCTTACAAGCATACACTCCCTTACAAGCATACACTGCACTCCCTTACAAGCATGCACTACATTCCCTTACAAGCATGCACTACACTCCCTTACAAGCATACACTCCCTTACAAGCATGCACTACACTCCCTTACAAGCATACACTCCCTTACAAGCATACACTACACTCCCTTACAAGCATACACTCCCTTACAAGCATGCACTACACTCCCTTACAAGCATACACTCCCTTACAAGCATACACTACACTCCCTTACAAGCATACACTACACTCCCTTACAAGCATACACTACACCCTCTTACAAGCATACACTACACTCCCTTACAAGCATACACTGCACTCCCTTACAAGCATGCACTGCACTCCCTTACAAGCATACACTACACTCCCTTACAAGCATACACTATACTCCCTTACAAGCATACACTCCCTTACAAGCATACACTCCCTTACAAGCATACACTCCCTTACAAGCATACACTCCCTTACAAGCATACACTACACTCCCTTACAAGCATACACTCCCTTACAAGCATACACTCCCTTACAAGCATACACTACACTCCCTTACAAGCATACACTACACTCCCTTACAAGCATACACTCCCTTACAAGCATACACTGCACTCCCTTACAAGCATGCACTACATTCCCTTACAAGCATGCACTCCCTTACAAGCATACACTACACTCCCTTACAAGCATACACTACACCCTCTTACAAGCATACACTACACTCCCTTACAAGCATACACTGCACTCCCTTACAAGCATGCACTGCACTCCCTTACAAGCATACACTCCCTTACAAGCATACACTATACTCCCTTACAAGCATACACTCCCTTACAAGCATACACTCCCTTACAAGCATACACTCCCTTACAAGCATACACTCCCTTACAAGCATACACTACACTCCCTTACAAGCATACACTCCCTTACAAGCATACACTCCCTTACAAGCATACACTACACTCCCTTACAAGCATACACTACACTCCCTTACAAGCATACACTCCCTTACAAGCATGCACTACACTCCCTTACAAGCATACACTGCACTCCCTTACAAGTTTGTGCTATGCTTCTAAGTGAGTACAGTGCAGGTGAGTGTAGTGTGTATTTGTAAGGGAGTGCTTGTAAGTAATTCTGTATCCACATTAAACCCAGTGTGGGTGGGAACCTTGCTTGCTCAGGCAATGAGTGTAGTGCTGACCAATGATGCATGCATGGTCAGCACAGGTGCTTATGCAAGCCACCATTTGTGCTGTTGGGTGCTACTCTTGTGGCTGTCATCTCCATTCCCCCCTTAAGGCTCCATCTTCCCCTTAAGGCTCCATCTTTACCTTCCACTTGTAGTCATTCATCTTCCTCTGAGTGACTGGTTTGGTCCACGTTGGCAACTGTGTAGATCAAATGCACACTGCACCGACCTCCCAATTGCGTTGTACAATTTGTGCTGAAGTAGCAAAGCATGATAGTGCAAGTCAATTTCACACAGGAATGGAATGTTGTTGTTGTTGTTGTTGTTGTTGTTTACAGGTCTATCATACCCGAGCCGCCTCACAGAGTCTGAGAGAGCTGGTTCAGCAGTTCTATGGTGTGACGCTGGCCTATGAAGAGGTAGCCACACCTTGCTGACATTTTATACCCTCCACAAGGAGGGGGAGGAAGGGGTTAAATCTACAGGTGTCGACTTTTACATTTGTTAGTAGGGCAATTGATAACGTGTTAGAGTTTGTATCATGTAAGTACATGTAAATGTACATGTACAAGTGACCATACACCACCAGTCATGCACCAGTCCTGCTCACTACCATACACCATCAGTCATGCACTAGTCCTGCTCACTACCATACACCATCAGTCATGCACTAGTCCTGCTCACTACCATACACCATCAGTCATACACCAGTCCTGCTCACTACCATACACCACCAGTCATGCACTAGTCCTGCTCACTACCATACACCATCAGTCATACACTAGTCCTGCTCACTACCATACACCATCAGTCATACACTAGTCCTGCTCACTACCATACACCATCAGTCATGCACCAGTCCTGCTCACTACCATACACCATCAGTCATGCACTAGTCCTGCTCACTACCATACACCATCAGTCATACACTAGTCCTGCTCACTACCATACACCATCAGTCATGCACTAGTCCTGCTCACTACCATACACCAGCAGTCATACACTAGTCCTGCTCACTACCATACACCACCAGTCATACACTAGTCCTGCTCACTACCATACACCATCAGTCATACACTAGTCCTGCTCACTACCATACACCATCAGTCATGCACCAGTCCTGCTCACTACCATACACCATCAGCCATACACCATCAGTCATGCACTAGTCCTGCTCACTACCATACACCATCAGTCATACACTAGTCCTGCTCACTACCATACACCATCAGTCATGCTCCAGTCCTGCTCACTACCATACACCATCAGTCATGCACTAGTCCTGCTCACTACCATACACCATCAGTCATGCACTAGTCCTGCTCACTACCATACACCATCAGTCATACACTAGTCCTGCTCACTACCATACACCATCAGTCATACACTAGTCCTGCTCACTACCATACACCATCAGTCATGCACTAGTCCTGCTCACTACCATACACCATCAGTCATACACTAGTCCTGCTCACTACCATACACCATCAGTCATACACTAGTCCTGCTCACTACCATACACCATCAGTCATGCACTAGTCCTGCTCACTACCATACACCATCAGTCATACACTAGTCCTGCTCACTACCATACACCATCAGTCATGCACTAGTCCTGCTCACTACCATACACCATCAGTCATGCACTAGTCCTGCTCACTACCATACACCATCAGTCATGCACTAGTCCTGCTCACTACCATACACCATCAGTCATGCACTAGTCCTGCTCACTACCATACACCATCAGTCATACACTAGTCCTGCTCACTACCATACACCATCAGTCATACACTAGTCCTGCTCACTACCATACACCATCAGTCATACACCAGTCCTGCTCACTACCATACACCATCAGTCATACACTAGTCCTGCTCACTACCATACACCATCAGTCATGCACTAGTCCTGCTCACTACCATACACCAGCAGTCATACACTAGTCCTGCTCACTACCATACACCATCAGTCATGCACTAGTCCTGCTCACTACCATACACCATCAGTCATACACTAGTCCTGCTCACTACCATACACCATCAGTCATGCACTAGTCCTGCTCACTACCATACACCATCAGTCATACACTAGTCCTGCTCACTACCATACACCATCAGTCATGCACTAGTCCTGCTCACTACCATACACCATCAGTCATACACTAGTCCTGCTCACTACCATACACCATCAGTCATGCACTAGTCCTGCTCACTACCATACACCATCAGTCATGCACCAGTCCTGCTCACTACCATACACCATCAGTCATACACTAGTCCTGCTCACTACCATACACCATCAGTCATGCACCAGTCCTGCTTACTACCATACACCATCAGTCATGCACTAGTCCTGCTCACTACCATACACCACCAGTCATGCACTAGTCCTGCTCACTACCATACACCAGCAGTCATACACTAGTCCTGCTCACTACCATACACCATCAGTCATGCACTAGTCCTGCTCACTACCATACACCATCAGTCATGCACTAGTCCTGCTCACTACCATACACCATCAGTCATACACTAGTCCTGCTCACTACCATACACCATCAGTCATACACTAGTCCTGCTCACTACCATACACCACCAGTCATGCACTAGTCCTGCTCACTACCATACACCATCAGTCATACACTAGTCCTGCTCACTACCATACACCATCAGTCATACACCAGTCCTGCTCACTACCATACACCATCAGTCATACACTAGTCCTGCTCACTACCATACACCATCAGTCATACACTAGTCCTGCTCACTACCATACACCATCAGTCATACACTAGTCCTGCTCACTACCATACACCATCAGTCATGCACTAGTCCTGCTCACTACCATACACCATCAGTCATACACTAGTCCTGCTCACTACCATACACCATCAGTCATACACTAGTCCTGCTCACTACCATACACCATCAGTCATACACTAGTCCTGCTCACTACCATACACCATCAGTCATACACCAGTCATGCTCACTACCATACACCATCAGTCATGCACTAGTCCTGCTCACTACCATACACCATCAGTCATGCACTAGTCCTGCTCACTACCATACACCATCAGTCATACACTAGTCCTGCTCACTACCATACACCATCAGTCATGCACTAGTCCTGCTCACTACCATACACCATCAGTCATACACTAGTCCTGCTCACTACCATACACCATCAGTCATGCTCCAGTCCTGCTCACTACCATACACCATCAGTCATGCACTAGTCCTGCTCACTACCATACACCATCAGTCATGCTCCAGTCCTGCTCACTACCATACACCATCAGTCATGCACTAGTCCTGCTCACTACCATACACCATCAGTCATACACCAGTCCCTCCTCACTACCATACACCATCAGTCATACACTAGTCCTGCTCACTACCATACACCATCAGTCATACACTACTCCTGCTCACTACCATACACCATAAGTCATACACTAGTCCTGCTCACTACCATACACCATCAGTCATTCACCAGTCCTGCTCACTACCATACACCATCAGTCATGCACTAGTCCTGCTCACTACCATACACCATCAGTCATACACTAGTCCTGCTCACTACACATACACCATCAGTCATTCACTAGTCCTGCTCACTACCATACACAATCAGTCATGCACTAGTCCTGCTCACTACCATACACCATCAGTCATACACTAGTCCTGCTCACGTACCATACACCATCAGTCATACACTAGTCATGCTCACTACCATACACCATCAGTCATACACTAGTCCTGCTCACTACCATACACCATCAGTCATGCACTAGTCCTGCTCACTACCATACACCATCAGTCATGCACTAGTCCTGCTCACTACCATACACCATCAGTCATGCACTAGTCCTGCTCACTACCATACACCATCAGTCATGCACTAGTCCTGCTCACTACCATACACCATCAGTCATGCACTAGTCCTGCTCACTACCATACACCATCAGTCATACACCAGTCCTGCTCACTACCATACACCATCAGTCATACACTAGTCCTGCTCACTACCATACACCATCAGTCATACACTAGTCCTGCTCAACTACCATACACCATCAGTCATGCACTAGTCCTGCTCACTACCATACACCATCAGTCATACACCAGTCCTGCTCACGACACCATACACCATCAGTCATGCACTAGTCCTGCTCACTACCATACACCATCAGTCATACACCAGTCCTGCTCACTACCATACACCATCAGTCATGCACTAGTCCTGCTCACTACCATACACCATCAGTCATGCACTAGTCCTGCTCACTACCATACACCATCAGTCATGCACTAGTCCTGCTCACTACCATACACCATCAGTCATGCACTAGTCCTGCTCACTACATACACCATCAGTCATGCACTAGTCCTGCTCACTACCATACACCATCAGTCATACACCAGTCCTGCTCAACTACCATACACCATCAGTCATGCACTAGTCCTGCTCACTACCATACACCATCATTCATGCACTAGTCCTGCTCACTACCATACACCATCAGTCATGCACTAGTCCTGCTCACTACCATACACCATCAGTCATGCACTAGTCCTGCTCACTACCATACACCATCAGTCCATGCACTAGTCCTGCTCACTACCATACACCATCAGTCATACACCAGTCCTGCTCACTACCATACACCATCAGTCATACACTAGTCCTGCTCACTACCATACACCATCAGTCATGCACTAGTCCTGCTCACTACCATACAACCATCAGTCATACACTAGTCCTGCTCACTACCATACACCATCAGTCATGCACTAGTCCTGCTCACTACCATACACCATCAGTCATGCACTAGTCCTGCTCACATACCATACACCATCAGTCATACACCAGTCCTGCTCACTACCATACACATCAGTCATGCACTAGTCCTGCTCACTACCATACACCATCAGTCATGCAACTAGTCCTTCGCTCACTACCATACACCATCAGTCATGCACTAGTCCTGCTCACTACCATGACACCATCAGTCATGCACTAGTCCCTGCTCACTACCATACACCATCAGTCATGCACTAGTCTGCTCCTACCATACACCATCAGTCATGCACTAGTCCTGCTCACTACCATAAAACCATCAGTCATGCACTAGTCCTGCTCACTACCAATACACCATCAGTCATGCACTAGTCCTGCTCACTACCATACACCATCAGTCATACACTAGTCCTGCTCACTACCATAACACATCAGTCATGACACTAGTCCTGCTCACTACCATACACCATCAGTCATACACTAGTCCTGCTCACTACCATACACCATCAGTCATGCACTAGTCCTGCTCACTACCATACACATCAGTCATACACTAGTCCTGCTCCCATACACATCAGTCATCATAGTCCTGCTCACTACCATACCACCATCAGTCATACACTAGTCCTGCTCACTACCATACACCATCAGTCATGCACTAGTCCTGCTCACTACCATACACCCATCAGTCATGCACTAGTCCTGCTCACTACCATACACCATCAGTCAATACACTAGTCCTGCTCACTACATACACCATCAGTCATGCACTAGTCTGCTCACTACCATACACCATCAGTCATGCACTAGTCCTGCTCACTACCATACAACCATCAGTCATAGCACCAGTCCTGCTCACTACCATACACCATCAGTCATACACTAGTCCTGCTCACTTACCATACACCATCAGTCATGCACTAGTCCTGCTCACTACCATACACCATCAGTCATGCACTAGTCCTGCTCACTACCATACACCATCAGTCATACACTAGTCCTGCTCACTACCATACACCATCAGTCATACACTAGTCCTGCTCACTTACCATACACCATCAGTCATTCACTAGTCACTGCTCACTACCATACACCGATCAGTCATTGCACTAGTCCTGCTCCTACCATACACCATCAGTCATAGCACTAGTCCTGCTCACTACCATAACACATCAGTCATACACTAGTCCTGCTCACATACCATACAACCATCAGCATCATGCACTAGTCCCTGCTCACTTACCATACACCATCAGTCATGACACTAGTCCTGCTCACTACCATACACCATCAGTCCATGCACTAGTCCTGCTCACTACCATACACCATCAGTCATGCACTAGTCCTGCTCACTACCATACACCATCAGTCATACACTAGTCCTGCTCACTACATACACCATCAGTCATTACACTAGTCCTGCTCACTACCATACACCATCAGTCATACACTAGTCCTGCTCACTACCATACACCATCAGTCATGCACTAGTCCTTGCTCACTACCATACACCATCAGTCATGCACTAGTCCTGCTCACTACCATACACCATCAGTCATACACTAGTCCTGCTCACTAACCATACACCATCAGTCATGCACTAGTCCTGCTCACTACCATACACCATCAGTCATGACACGCAGTCCTGCTCACTACCATACACCATCAGTCATACACTAGTCCTGCTCACTACCATACACCATCAGTCATTCACTAGTCCTGCTCACTACCATACACCATCAGTCATGCACTAGTCCTGTGCTCACTACCATACACCATCAGTCATGCACTAGTCCTGCTCACTACCATACACCATCAGTCATACACTAGTCCTGCTCACTACCATACACCATCAGTCATGCACCTAGTCCTGCTCACTACCATACACCATCAGTCATACACAGTCCTGCTCACTACCAATAACACCATCAGTCATGCACTAGTCCTGCTCACTACCATACACCATCAGTCATACACTAGTCCTGCTCACTACCATACACCATCAGTCCATGCCACTAGTCCTGCTCACTACCATACACCATCAGTCATGCACTAGTCCTGCTCACTACCATACACCATCAGTCATGCACTAGTCCTGCTCACTACCATACACCATCAGTCATACACTAGTCCTGCTCACTACCATACACCATCAGTCATGCACTAGTCCTGCTCAACTACCATACACCATCAGTCATGCACCAGTCCTGCTCACTACCATACACCATCAGTCATGCACTAGTCCTGCTCACTACCATACACCATCAGTCATGCACTAGTCCTGCTCACTACCATACACCATCAGTCATGCACTAGTCCTGCTCACTACCATACACCATCAGTCATGCACCTAGTCCTGCTCACTACCATACACCATTCAGTCATACACTAGTCCTGCTCACTACCATACACCATCAGTCATGCACTAGTCCTGCTCACTACCATACACCATCAGTCAATGCACTAAGTCCTGCTCACTACCATACACCATCAGTCATGCACTAGTCCTGCTCACTACCATACACCATCAGTCATGCACTAGTCCTGCTCACTACCATACACCATCAGTCATCACTAGTCCTGCTCACTACCATACACCAACAGTCATGCACTAGTCCTGCTCACTACCATACACCATCAGTCATGCACTAGTCCTGCTCACTACCATACACCATCAGTCATGCACTAGTCCTGCTCACTACCATACACCATCAGTCATGCACTAGTCCTGCTCACTTACCATACACCATCAGTCATGCACTAGTCCTGCTCACTACCATACACCATCAGTCATACACTAGTCCTGCTCACTACCATACACCAATCAGTCATGCACTAAGTCCTGCTCACTACCATACACCATCAGTCATACACTAGTCCTGCTCACTACCATACACCATCAGTCATGCACTAGTCCTGCTCACTACCATACACCATCAGTCATGCACTAGTCCTGCTCACTACCAATAACACCATCAGTCATGCACTAGTCCTGCTCACTACCATACACCATCAGTCATACACTAAGTCCTGCTCACTTACTACATTCACCATCAGTCATGCACTAGTCCTGCTCACTACCATATCACCATCCATTCATACACTAGTCCTGCTCACTACCATACACCATCAGGTCCATGCACTAGTCCTGCTCACTACCATACACCATCAGTCATGCACTAGTCCTGCTCACTACCATACTCACCATCATTCATACACCAGTCCTGCTCACTACCATAACACCAATCAGTCATACACTAGTCCTGCTCACGTACCATACACCATCAGTCATGCACCTAGTCCTGCTCACTACCATACACCATCAGTCATACACTAGTCCTGCTTCTACTACCATACACCCATCAGTCATGCACTAGTCCTGCTCACTACCATACACCATCAGTCATGCACTAGTCCTGCTCACTACCAGTACACCATCAGTCATACCACTAGTCCTGCTCACTACCATACACCATCAGTCTTGCACTAGTCCTGCTCACTACCATACACCATCAGTCATGCACGAGTCCTGCTCACATACCATACACCATCAGTCATACACTAGTCCTGCTCACTACAAGGCCATACACCCATCAGTCTATGCACATAGTCCTGCTCACTACCATACACCATCAGTCATACACTAGTCCTGCTCACTACATACACCATCAGTCATTGCACTAGTCCTGCTCACTACCATACCCCATCAGTCATGCACTAGACCTGCTCACTACCAATACACCATCAGTCATACACTAGTCAGCTCACTACCATAAACCATCAGTCATGCACTTAGTCCTGCTCACTACCATACACCATCAGTCATACACTAGTCCTGCTCTACCTACCGATAACACTACCATCAGTCATACACTAGTCCTGCTCACTACCATACACCATCAGTCATAGCACTAGTCCTGCTCACTACCATACCACCATCAGTCATGCACCAGTCCTGCTCACTACCATACACCAGCAGTCATACACTAGTCCTGCTCACTACCATACACCATCATTCATGCACTAGTCCTGCTCACTACCATACACCATCAGTCATGCACTAGTCACTGCTCACTACCATACACCATCAGTCAACACTAGTCCTGCTCACTTACATACACCATCAGTCATACACTATCCTGCTCTACCAACACCACAGTCAAACACTAGTCCGCTCGACTACCATACCCATCAGTCATGCACTAGTCCTGCTCACTACCATACACCATCAGTCATTCACTAGTCCTGCTCACGTACCATACACCATCAGTCTACACTAGTCCTGCTCACTACCATACACCATCAGTCATGCACTAGTCCTGCTCACTACCATACACCATCAGGTCATGGCACTAGTCCTCGCTCACTACCATACACCATCAGTCATGCACTAGTCCTGCTCACTACCATACACCATCAGTCATACACTAGTCCCTGCTCACTACC